>JAYKAV010003462.1:206186-270048 GCA_035582835.1 Phoebastria nigripes
GGGCGGGGGCGGGGGCGCCGGCGGCCGCCCCCCGCCAGCCACCGCCAGCGAGCGGCGTGCGGCAGCAGCGAGGGGTCGGAGGGAACTCCTTCTGGGATAAATACGGGCGCTATTTTTAATTTCCGGGCTTAGCCCTTATTTTAAGTAAGGTGGCTTTTTTGGTGCCTAATTTTAGTGCTAGATTGAGCCTAATTACGATAATGTAATGAAGGGCTGCTTTAAGTTAAATAACGACCCTTGCATTGTATTTCTATGAATGAAGAATTAACCTTAAAAGGTTGCCCTTCTCAGAAAATGGATTGCACACTCGGTTCTCTCTATTGATTAGTTTAGGTATTTAAAGTGCTGCATTTTATCTCACCAGCCGCCCGGTAAATTTGTCATGATGATACTTAAAGGAGCAAATTGACGTTGTTTATTTTCCTGAACCTTTTTGGCATATTTCTCGGCTTCTTATTGCACCTTTGAGCAGTATAGTATTGTATGAAGGAACAGTGATAACCCTTCTGCTTAAATAAGCATGACAGTATAACATCTCTGTTCAGCTGAAACACCAATGAAAGGGATGCTGCAGTGCGAAATGTATATTACATTGCAGCTGATGGAGTGAGGTTAGCAATCCTGAAGAGGTTTTCAAGAGGACTAGAGTCTTCCCATATTAAATGAATGATGGGAGGGTTTGTCAGAATTTCTGTTCACTCCAAAAATTGAAGTTCATTTCTCCTTGGAGCTGCCAGATAACAGGAGCCATCCTAGTAATTGCAAAGTACTTCAAGACTGGGTAATGTTAGAGATTTTGATGTGACATGTGCAACTAAGCAAAAAGAGACAGGACACGTGCATGTATTTCTGTATTACAGATTCGTGAGGAAGTAATAGGATGATGTATTTTTAAGTTAAATATGGGCATCTGTTTTTCCTACTGAAGTTTTTAAACCTCTTTAAATTTTCCCAAAAATGTATTGGGGAATGGGGGGAATTTTGTGCCCTGATGCTAACAACAGCTGAAAATCACTCCTGAGTGTGCTGCCACAGGAAGCACCGCTAGCCATGGTTGTGGCCCCGGAGATGGGGTGTTTCCCCCACTGGCACCTGGGGACCAGCCTCGGCACTGCTTGCCCCAGGTTCTCATTTTTGGGGGGTGGCTGAGGGCTGTGCCGTGGCTCAGTGTCCCCTGCAGGCTGACCCCACCGGTGCCTCCCATGGGGGGCCGGGGAGCGCGTGTGTGGGTGCAGGTGCCCTGTGTCAGGGAGCGGGAGGTTTGCAGGCACCTGCCGTGGCCAAGCCACAGCAGCGTCCCCACTCCCCACGCTGGGCCAGGGTCCAGCCACCACCATCAGGCTGCACTGCCCAACACGTGTGAGGGGCAGCAAGGCTCCACGAAGGTGGCTATTTCCACAGCTGACAGTCTCTAGCGTGCTCCTTCAGTTACCCTCTCTGGTTTCTCAAGTTTACAGATCTGCTTTTGGTCTCTGTGTGAGCAATTGCCACCCCTTTCCTAACCCCATATCCCAGCCGGCGGTAGGAATACGCACGCCACTTAAATTCCCCAAACAAAATGGAAATGGAAAGTCTTCGGTTTAGTTGAAAGGAACAGCGAATTCTGCTCGCAATCTGTAATGCAATTAGCGTTATTTGACTTGGCAGCCTTCGGAGGGCCTGCGTGGGCTGCAGGCTGCGAGGGCCTGGAGTCAGCCTCCGTCTAGGAAGCAGGACTTGGGAGGAACTCTCGGTAATTTTTACATCTGAAGTGTCTCAGTGTTTTTTCTCCCCCATCTCTTCTTCCCTCCACCCTCGGCGTTCAAATGCTGCAGCCGGTCCTTTTTCCCAGCTGGGAAAGGGCGAAGTCGGCCGGTCCTCCAGCCCCTGCCCTCCCCTGTGCCCCCGCCAGCCCCGCGGGTGTCTGCGTCCCCCCGCCCGGCCAAGGGAAAATAATTCTGGGTCAGAACTCACTGAGCCATCTGTGTTTCTGAGGCTAAATTATTTCTTTCAAGGGAAGTAGCATTAGGCCGGTGTATCTGGCCTGCTAATTGCTTTAACTGGCTGAAAAGATTTCGGTCTGTTCTTGAACTGTTTGTGCAAACTTAACAGAATAGCGTTGCCTTCAGATCCTGCCCCATCTGCAGCCAGAACGTATAAACAAGTCTTTTGGTAAGAAAAGCAGCACAAAGTTTCAAGCTATGCTAGCAGAGGTTATGAGAGACAGGAAGTTATGGGCAAATTGATTTCACCACTGGGAAACTAGGGATTCCCCCCCCCCAAGTAATGACTGTAAAGCATGCTAATGCTATTCAACATTAGTGCGTTAAAGTGTGGCCTTATTAATTCAAGACATAAAGGCAACAAAATAAGCTGTTAAATTTAAAATATAATACATATATAATGAGAAAAAATGTGTGAAAGCTTTATTCAAATGAAAATGCAGAATTGTTTGAGCTAGTGAAGTATCTTTTGTGCTGAGTTATGAGCATATGTAATAGATTTAATTATTAATTTCTCCATTGTTCTGTGCACACAGACAGGGTTCAAGGCACAGTCATTCTCTGGCTTTCATGGATCTAATTTGTATAATTATTGCCTGAATAAAGAATTGCTCCGATTCCTAGCTCACTTTTTTCCTCTCCTAAGTACTACCTCACTGCTGCTTTCCGAAAGGAGAGCACCTGCCAGTTCTTCAGGAATCAGCTGATCACTTCCAGTGATGAGGCACGCTCCCAGTGACGTTCCTTTTCAAGCCTTTTTGTCTAAATGAATTATTGTGCATCCTTTTTAATTTTATTGAACAAATTACATTTGTCAAGGTCTAGCTTCGTAAATAAATAGCTAGAGACACATGGATGCATATTGCTGCTGTTCAAGGTCTCTTGTTCTATTTATGGAAGCCAGATGAATGTGAAACAAAAGAGAAACTTTTCTCTAAAAGCAATTATCTTTCTGCATTCCCATCAGTATAATTATATTGCAGGGAATTTTAAGAAGTCATACAAGTAGAACTGAATACTTAAAATCATGGCTGAATCATTATGCAAAAGCTGAGCAGAGCATCTCGCCTCATGCTAACAAAACACGCCATGGCTGACTGTTCTCTTACACCTTTACAGCTGAAATGTATGTGTGTATTCATCATAAAATAAGAACCTGAGATCCAAGAGTATGCTATACATATGAAAAGTATTTGTGGGAATAACTATGGAATTCCTCTCAATTTTGAAGTGCTAATATCAATGGGTTGAAATATTTTATCACTCAGGCATTTAAAAAGTCATGGCCCTGCTCCGTGAGTATCTTTAATAATGAGTATTTTCTTTGACTTTGGTGTCACATTGTGTTATTAAAACAGGGCATCTTCTTTGTTAATGGAAAGGTCTTCCTAGATGGTAAAAGGAATAAGGCCCAAGAACACACAGCAAGGTCCAGAGTGTGTTGGTAGAGGAGTCTGGTAAAATTCATTATGTTGACTGTGCTTAGAGAAAAACCGTTATGACTTTTTAGGAAGCTGCAGTACTGGCATGGTTTGTAAAAAGTCACATCATTCTGAGGGGGAGTAGAGAAAGTCTGCCAGGAGAGTAAATTCTTTTTGTCCATTGTCCCATCAAATTTTGTGAGCTTTTGTTGAAATTATAGTCGTCTTTTCCCTTTAACTTGTTGGGAAGATGCTGTCAGACCACCAAAATAAAAATTATGGGGATGTTCTATGGGTGCTTTTACAATCCTACCAGAGCAGAAGCTCAGCAAAAGCAGCTGCAGGGCTACTTCTTGAGGAGAAGCAAGACCAGGCTCGGCTGAAAGCCTTCTTCAAAAGGAAAGGAAACGGAGGTCCTGTAGCAGGGATCTGCTACACCATGGTTAATCTCTCAGCTACCACGTTCCTTTGCAGGGTGGTGCTACGGAAAGGTGAGAATATGATAGTGCAATTAAAAACTATTAAACAATCCTTGTATGAGGAAGTGAAATAAAAGTGGCACGGGATAAGTATATAATGTTTCCAGATTTGAATTTGTAACCTATATGTTTAAGTGTATATTTGCATTTAGTACTGGAAGTACACAGATGTATTCTTTCCAGCTAGATTTTTCCTCTCACCTCCCTCCACTCCTCTTGTATCCAGGGTTGCTGTCTTTTTCCTTTGCTCTGCTGCCCCTTTTGCCCTCTTCTAGCCTTTCTCATGTCAAACAGGACCATGTAAATCAAACATTTAAATCCAGCTATGAAGAAATGAGGTATTTAGCCCAACCTTGGCAAACAGCTTTAGCAAGTCAGGAAATGTTCGTAACTCCCCATGCCATGGCAGACGGCTGCACAAAGCTGCGCACTGAGAGGTGCCCATCCCACACGGGACAGACTCCGTGCTGCACACCTACAGCAGCTCCAGCCCAATGTTTTCTTTTCTGTGAAAGCCATTTTGACTGCCATGTGTTTGCATTTATTTCCTTTCCGGCTCCGTACGTGACTCATCCGCAGCAGGACGTAGGAGCCAGGGCAGAGCTGGGCCGCCCGGGAGCTCCTTTCCCCGCTTCCCAGCCCTGTTTTGGGCAGCTTTCTGGAAGGCAGTCCCACACTGAGGAGCCGTTCGCCCGGCTGCAGGAATTAACTCACCGTGCTCATGGCAGCTGGGCTCAGTGTCACTTTGCAGGGCAGGCATGCGAGGGCTATCCTCTGCCTGTGCCTTGATACAAGAGACTGAGATGCTTCTCCCTGTGTAAAGTGATAGAGGCAGCTTTTATTCACTCTGGGTTTGAACCTTGCCATTCCCTATAGGTTACCCACAAAGCATACTGCCACAGGTCTGCCGTTCCTAGATTTTAGTTCAATCCAAACCTAATCTTTTCTTCTTTTTCCAAAAGTCCCATTGGCACCAGAGTTTTCTTGTGTTCAGCCATGGGCAGGGTTACAGTAAACCGTTTCCTCTCACTTCCTTCTGGGATCCGGTGCCAGGGCAGGAGGTATGTTTCCATCTGAGGATCCTCCTTGGGAAAGACTCTTATTTCATGGGGGGTCATGCCTGAACCATAATGGTATTTTAACTGACTTTTGGTTTTCAGTAATTTCGCCTCCCCCCTCCAATAATCTGCAGATCTGTTACCAATCAGAATATGATACGTATCCTCAGCCAGTTTCAGTGGGGCTTATTTCTATTACATCTGGCAGTGTGTCCAGCAGGGGAGAAAAAACCTCAACCAGAATTAGCTGCACTGAAATCAGTGTTCAACCTTTCTGGCCAGACTCATTCTGGTTCATGAGAAGTAATTATCTCTTGAGCATCACATTAATATTAAAGATCCATAGGCATTAGCATTTAGGCAATATACCTTCTTCCCAGCTCCAAAAAAAAGATGTGGGATAATTGATCTGAACATGCTCCAAATGTGCATATGTCTTTATTTATGAATTCCAGTGTGGATTGTTTGGGAGGATAAGGCAGAATAAGGAAAAGCAGGCAAAAATGTAGCGACCTCTCATCTCCCTGGCCATTTCTGTTAGGAATAGTTATAATCCCCTGAAAATGAGTTGTGAAAGCTAACAGCATGTTAATAGCATATGTTACAAACAGTAAATCCCTTCAACTGGTATTTCTGATTTACGCCTTTCCCTATTTCTTAGATCAGGGAATTTGTGGTAGCTGGAGCTTGCGCCTGCCTGTGGCCAGGCCAGTCACTGGAGAGCCAGGTTTGGGCTCTGATGGCTCCTCTTCCTATGGTCGGTGTGAAATTGCACCCCAGCTTCTGCCTGCTGAAGGAGAAGTTGCCCTTGGAGCACCCAAAGTGCTGTCTCCCGCAGGGTGTCCATCAGCTGGCGTGCATTGGCTGCGGGGATGCTGGGGTGACGCGTCCCAGATGTGGAGGTGACGATGGCTGCGCTGTGTCCCAGGACCTCAGGTGTTCGGGTAGTGCTCGCAGCCAAAGCATGGCAGGACCCTGTGAAGACGGCAGCGCTGCTGGCTTAGGGCTGGGCTCAAGCCACTGGGCAGCCCCATGCTGACGCACTCCCGTACCTTCCGTCATGACTGTGACACTTGCATCTGTGCTCAGGTATGCTTGTGGATATGTAGATGGTATTGCATCGCTTATCCTTCCACCGGCAGAAAATTCAATTACTCCACACTAGCCAGCAATGTCATTACATTAAATAGAAGGGGAACTTTTTCCTTACTAATTTTTTTGTGTTCAGCTTCACTCAGTAGGAGAAAACAAGTCTGTAAAAGTGCCGCTAGCTTGTTTCAACTTCTGCACGTGCACCCACCTCATTTTCACGCCCTGGCGAGGGGTGTCAGACACAGCCTGGCCGCCTGAGCGGTCGTGGACTGGCCCAATTTCCTGCAGAGCGCAGTGAAGGCCGTAGATATCAACTTCAAAGGTAAACAATTACCTTTTATTATCACACATGGCTTTAGCTCTACCAGTTTCAAATAGCACATAATCACAAGTCTGTGATAACATTTACTCCTGATGAGAGAAAATTTACCAAGTACTAAATTGCTGCTGAGATGACGGGAACATGAGCCAGGCAGGAATTAACTCCGATGATGAGTCAGCAGACGTTAATGTCTTGCACCATGCTGGAGACATCTGCCGAGCCGTCCACTGTTGAATCATCTTAAATATTTCTGTGTTATTACCTCTCCAGGAACAAGCATTGGAGAACTTTTGTGTCTCTGTGTTATATATGTATAAGCTATTTTAAAATAAATATATGCAGGCACATAACAAGTGTATGCATTTAGGTATGTAGGTAATTTTCAGCTACGGGAAGGATGAGCAACCAGCAACTATTTAAAGTAAAACATGCATGGAAATGCTAATAGCAATTGCCTACATTTGGTGCTTGGAAAGCGATAGCTTTGCTCAGTCATGGCTCTGATGAAGGGTGACCTCACGTCCATGCCGTATGCCCTGAACCTTCATGCAGACCAGCCTGGCCAAGCTCTTGGAGTAGGAGCTAAAAGTTCACTAAAGGCTCCCCGTGTTTTGAAAATTAATCCCTCCAGAACAGCTGCAGGGTGCTGTGTTCAAGTGTATCATCACTGAGGCTTTTTCCAGTTTTTTCCCATATGCCCAGAATGTCAATATGTAGTTAGATAAATGTAGTATCTAGGTGCAATCAAGAGCTTCAGATGAATTCAGTGGAGAGGCGCAAATGACTTCTTAAATGAGATCCTTTTTCACTGAAGGCCCTGAAACTGTGCCATCATACGCTGTCCTCCTTCTGCAGTGGATCTTCAGCAGACGCTAAAACAGTGGCATATAACTGGGGGTGCCGAAGGACTTTACTCTGGACAGCGTGACCATTGCACAAAGGAAGAGGCTGAGCTTTTATTTAGTAAATTCTTTGTTGCATTCAGCTTAACTCACTACAGCAAAACAACGCAGGTTGTTTTAAAGTACGTTGCCTGTTCTGGCCCTAATTAGTTTAAACTTTTGCATACATAATTACCCAATTGTATGCACATAAGAACTGCAGTAATTCACTGCAAAGCTGCATTTTTTGAAACTCCAACTCTCTGAGGTCTGGAGGTCAAAAGTTAATTCTAGTGAGATATGTGAGAGTTGTCCATGTTTGCCAAAAAAAATTGTTGTTTCAGGCATTCTGCAGTCTGAGTGTCACTGTTCCAACTTGTGTTTTTAAGGTTTCCCCACCCCCTGAATTTGCAGATGCAACTTAAAAAAAACACCACCCAAGCCACCCAATGTTTTGGAAAGCAGGGTGAGAGCAGGCTTGGCTGTTGCAGAGGGGATGTGGGAAGCACAAGCTGACAGTGGGGCTGGTGCCCAGCAGGGGCAGCCGTGGGGCGGTGGGACAGGATAGCCTCATGGTGCCCATCCTCCCTCTCCTGTTCTCCTCCTTGCTGCCGCTGATCCCGGGCTCAGCCTCCACTCAAGGCAAGCCCATGGCTGCCTGCCATCTGATGGAGGTGCTCTGAGCCCTTGTCCCCCTCTTCCCGGGGCTTGGGGTGGGCGCAGGTGCCCACTGGTCCCCACTCATGGGCCTGAGAACCTCAGGGCTTCTGAACAGGTTCGATGCTAGATGCTTAAAATAGTTCAAAGGAAATGACGTGAACATCCCCTGCAGGCTAAGTTTTGCACTCAGACGCTGCTTTTTCCAAAAATTAGCTCTAGCAACTCATCTTGAGGTGCCCTGAAATAACAACTTAGTATTTAATGAACATTAAGGGGGAATTAAATTAATCTAAACAGTAGCTTGGTTTCAGACTTCTCAGTAGTGGCTGCGCAAAAGTAAGGCAGTGTTTTTAGACCAAATAAGAAATCCATCCTTTGAGGATTGGTTTACAGTCCTCCAGAATTTTCCACGAGGTTAATAACCAAGTGAAACATCCTGGCGGGAACGATCACGTTCCCGCTACTGCCCAGTCATTAGGGTGGTGCATCAGGAGGTTTCAAGTAAGTCACACTATTTTTCTTCTTCCATGGAAGACAATGCGTCTCCATATTAATTTGAAAATCTTTCTCCCATTTTCTTTTGCATGCTGAACTTCTTGGGCACGGTGCATTAACTCTTCTTGAAGTACAAAATGGAGAATACAAGTGCCAGAACATTTTTGTCAATGGTTTCCAAAAACTATGGAATTTCCTGCCCAGCTACATCAGATCAGCCAACAACTTTGTAATTGCTAAAAACAGCCTGTTGATTTTCTTCCCAAGTGTTTCAGCTGGCCTGGCTGAGCTTTCTCTTTTCCACTGTCTTGAGATGTTTCTCTCATTGTGCACTGTGCTGTATTTTTATGGTCAACATATCCTATAGCAAACAATTTCAGGCTGATGGCGGAAGGGAGATTGGGTTCAGGTTAGAGATTTAAGCCCGGGATGGGGAGCCAGGAATGCCTCAGTTCCTGGACCAGATCTACCACTAAATCAGGAATCCACATAAAGCAAAGCCACATGATGAGCAATTGTATGATGATTTGATTTTCTGTGCAGAGGAGGAAGTGAGTGTTTGAATGCGGTTCTCTCCTTGGCATGCCCGCTGCAACCGAAGCTGCGGCTACAGGTGGGCCATGAGCGGGAGGCAGGGAGCAGGTTTCCTCCAAGGGGAGGCTGAGGTTGGGGAGGCTGCTGTCTAATTTGGGACCAGGAGTTTTCACCAGAGCGGTACTTGGACTGACATCTCAGTGGTAAATGCAAATAAATTAGTTAAGTACGCCTGTATGAAATTTTCCTGCTGAAAAATTCATTCTATAAAAACATTTATACTGTATTCTTTATTGTCAGCTAATCCTGCCCAAACTCATTAAACGGCAGTGTGTGGGTTACTCACTGTCAGTGAAATTATCAAAGGCATTTTTCAGCTGGTGCACCGGGAAAGCATGTGCTTCAATGCCAACTAAAACAATAACGAGGAAATGTTATGATCAGACTTGACCAAATGACCTTTCCCATTTTAGATTAGTTCTTAATTTCAGCGCAAGGGTCATCCTGTGAGAATACTTACAATAAGTCACTGCTCACCTCTCACATGAAAAAGAAGTGACTTATTAGAAATCTCACTGTACTCATTGCAGTTAATGAGATGTGGAAAGCTTTGTAATTTGATTTGCTGGACCATATGCTGTAAAGGGATACTGCTGATTTCATTCCTCCACATTTAATTTAAGCAGTATGCAATGGCTTCTTCGTATGGCTACTTATATAATAAAAATTAACTTGAAGTATAAAAAAAATACACCATTGTGGGGTTTATTACTCTATGTGGTTGAGTTTCAAGTGTTTTTCATTGGAACATCTGTAAGTAATGTGTAGGTCTAATTTTAAATCCTGGCAAATATTTTCCATTTAACATTTGGTTTTACTGACAGGCTTGGAGCGGTGGTTTTCAGAGCTTGTCAGTAACAGACGTGTATTTTCAAAGATAAACATTTTTTTAATTGAAGATAACTGTAATTCAATACCTGCTTTTCCTATCCCTCTTGTATTTTAGTGGTTGCAAGCAGCAACACAGACACTCGTCCCCTCTCCCTGCAGACCCCGGCCATGGCAGCAGCACCGTGGCGGTTCAGGGTGTCCCTCACGGGCGGTCCCAGAGGCGTGGGGCTGCGTGGGGCAGCTGCGTGGGCCTGCGTGGCGTTTGGCCGAGCGAGTGCAGCCGCGCGTGTGGGCTCACCCCCTGAGGGAAGAAGGTGACAGAGTCGGGAGATTGTGAACTCCCTGAGGATGTCTGATACAGAGATGTCCCTTCGGACGTTTTGCAGGGGACAGTTACCTCCGGAGGGTGGATTTGGGCCTCAGCCCTGGGCGGAGCTTGGCCGCGTGCCGCGACTCAGCAGCACGCGCTCTGCTCTCAGGGCCAAGTGCGCTCGCTTGTACCACAGTGGCTCACCGTCAGGGCTTTATTTCAGGTTATTTGATTTTCGGCTGCAGACAAAATGAAACAGCTCAAACAGGCAGGCTGGCCTGCATAGCCCATAAAAGTGAAAACCAAGCTGACTTGCAGCATGCATCGCGCTGCCCGGCGAGGGCTTGCACGCTCTTCTGGTCGTGGTGCTTCGTGTGAGAGCCTGAGCCGCGGCCGGGCTGAAGGCGGTGCTAGAAATACCCAGTGTGAGGTAATGAAAGGTCAGTTTGGAGGTCTAATGTTAAGATCGTTTTCAAAAAGAAGTCCTGGAAGGCTAGAAATCTGGGAGACTCACTGGTTTCACCCAAAAGAAATGCCACAGCATTATTTGCAAGTAATGCCATGGTGTCCATGAGCTCTAAATACGAGGACTGTGTGTGTTTTAATTTAACCCATTGGTTAAATTTGAGATCAGGCCAAGAATCTTGTGAAGTTGCTGCCTGCGGGGGAGTGTGGTGAGGGAGGCCATGGCCCCGCACTGCAGCAGGGCTGCAGCAGCTACAGAAACACGGCCATTTTGTGAGGTGCATGGCAAGGGGACGGTGCTCGTTTGTGTTCCCCTCACTCTGTCTTTCCCTCCCTCTATGCTTTACTGTTTCCTCACCACAATTTTAAAAACAAGTTTAATTCTGCTTTCAGTGAGAAATAATAATAGTAAATTATTTCCCTTAGACCCAGACTGTCATCTTGTTGAACCCTCAACTGCAGCAGCAGAAAACTGGGTTTTGGCACGGGGGGATGAGCTGCAGCAAGGAGCCATGGCCAGAGGATGCCRGAGGGAGGCTGGCGCTGGGTGCTGCGGCAGCCGGCAGGAGCACAGGGACCTCTGCTCTCCCGCAGCACTGTGCCGAGCTCCCAGGAAACTGCGTCAGCGTTACCCGAATTTAACGGCTTTACATTTAGAGGCAAACACGTCTTTGCTACCAAAGATGACCTGTTTCTTTTTAATTTGGAAACTGCCTTTAATGCTTCATGATGGGCTGTGGTGTGGGTTCAGCGGCTGAACCGAAGGCATGGGCTCGAGCCAGCCCTCTCCGCTTCCTGGGTCTGAGTCCTCCTTGGTGGGGACCCCACCAGGGATCAAAACACAGGCCCTTCACGCGTGGACCTCTAGATTGAAAAAATAATAACAAAATCAGGTTTCAATTTTAATACGTCCCTGTTTTCTTTCATCAGAAGTTTTGAAATGCTTCTGAGGAGGTTGGTGATAGTCATAATCTCAGCTACAGTGATTTCTCATAAACATTGAGAGAAACTGCAGCTTTACTGAATATAACGTCTGTTTTAAATGGCTGGTGGTTCACTTGTTTTTAATATGAGTACAAGCACAGAGGCAAGTAAAATCTAATGAAAGTGCTTAGAAGATTTTGTTTTGATACCCCACAGCAGCCCTGCTTTATACAGAAGGGGGAAAAGATTTCTTTATTGCCAGGCCTGCAGAAGCCAGAAATTTAATCTTGCTCCACAACTTATTTTATTGCATTTTTAATTTTCTTTTGCATTACCCTGACCCTTTTCTATAGCTTTTGACGCCTGGTGCTTAATTACTTATCATTAGCAATGTACATGGGGGCCTTCCTGCATATTTATAAATGTGATCATTAGTACATGGGAAGACAAAGACTTCTTTAAGACCATCATTAGTTATTCTGTTTTCATAGAAATGTTCATTAGAGAAACTACCCACCTGGTTAAATAATTATAATTAAGAATTGGTAATCTCCTTTGCATTTTTAACTTGATCTTCAGGATGTGTATGCATAGCTAAAAGAGACTTGTTTGGCCATCTTGCTATCTTTTCTTTTTGATTTGAATTGTCAAGCAGATTTAAATGCTGTGTTTTGGAACTGTATACCCTAAGAATGATTTATGGAAAGATAGGTTATTTTAAAAAAAAAAAAAAAAAAAGAAATCAATCAATCAACCCAGCAATTATCTCTGAATTCATTAACTGCGCACTGGCAGCGAGAGGTTATATAAGCCATTTACTGTAATGCACGGTATGGAGTTAAAACAAAATGTCACTGGAGCCTGATTTCTCTGCCCTATCTGTGGTACTCACTGCAGACACCCAGACTGTGGGAGAACACTTGCAGAAAGGTATCATTTCCATGTCGTGGTATGGTATTACTTGGAAATGCCGACAATGAACACAATAGTGTCAGTACTCCTGCTCCCAGACATCGTGGGGAGCTGGTGGGAAACCAGTCCAAAATGTGTGCGTGTGCTCGTCTGCTGCGAGGCTGCGGGGAAGGGAGAGCATCACTCCTCCATGCCCGCAGTGGCTGGCACAGGGAGGGCTCACCTCTGATAAACCACAGCGATGGGAAGAGCTTGTCGGCGGCATAAATATAATCTGTAAACAATTAAGCAGCTACTGCTCATTCAGGGCAGTTTTGAGAAGCAAAGGAAGTCTGCAATCAGTTATATCTCCAATTACCATAAAAATATATTAGCCATTCATTCATTTATTAATGATTCATCAGTTAACCACACATAATGAGCAAATAATTAGCAATGCTGTACGGTTGCCAAAATTGAAGAAGTGTTGGCATTTTAAAGATGAAAGGTTGCATTTATGTAAAAAGTCGGGTGGTGATAAAGTTAATACAGAAGATAATTATAAAAGTGGCTGTCCTATTTTAGAGGCTGAGGTCCCGCAAAACTTGCCTAATTGAACTGAAATTAATATTCTTCAAAAGCACGCATGTTACTGCATACTAGCTGCTGCATTTACTTGGAGATCTCCCTTCAGTAAGGTACATCGCACAATACAAGTTAATAAAATGCCAGACAGCAAGACTGCGTTCTTTGTTTGCTCGGTTCAGGGCCTTGTGGAAAACAATAAATTGCATTCATGTCAGCCGAGGCCCATCCCTTTGCTAATTACCGTTTGGTGCTGAAATGACTTCTGTGAAATTGGGAGCATGAAGAAACACACAGCCATACAAGGGAGGCTTTTCAGACTACGGCAGTAAATGTGAGATAGGCCTTAGGCACACAGATGTTAAAACAGTGAATTCCCCTACAGATTACACTAATGGAAACCCTGTCAGGGTAAGTCAAATCCGGGGTCTGTGGTCAAAATCTAATTAATGTTCCTGTACTTAAAAAGAATATGAATGCCTGGAGGTGATGAAGAACGTATAAGAAACTTGCTTGTTTGTAAAATTGCTCGTGCGGATGGCAAGCGCCGCTGAGCCCTTCCTTACGAGGTAACACCTGCTGGAGGAGCTGCTTACGCCCTTGGTGCAGTGCTGCAGGCACTGGGCTCAACCCCTCTTGGAAGTCCTGCACAAAAAAGGCTGTTCGCGCCCGGGCCGCTTCCCCAGTGGACAGTCTTCGCCGTCGTTAAACGCTCGCTCTTCGTTCGGCATGACCGAGCGGTGTCGGCATCACTGTTTAGGAAGTACTTGTAGCTGAAGACATAAGAAAGGGCCAGTTCCTCTTTGTGCGAAAACAAAGGCTCGCCCGTCTATGTTGAGCTTGAGGACACTGCTGGGGCTCTTACGACGCTTTCACAGCTGCACTGTGCATGGCCTGTGCAGAGGAAATGAATTTATAATGCAACAATCTCTTCGTTTTCACAAGCACAAAAATTCCCCTAAATACTTAAAATAACACTCAGAGTGTTAAATTTTGAATAAATGAAACCCTAATCCAGTGTGTTGCTGAAACAAGCTTGTTATTAAAGAAATAAATTTGAAACAGCAAGTGGTTTGAGAATTTTGGATTTAATTATTTAAATCTACTTAAGATAACTCTCTAGCACTGTGTTTGGGTTTCCTGTTGAGAGCATGTTTTCCAGGAAAGGTATCCCACCCAGTGCCTTGGAAATATTAACTTTCTCATGCAACAGTGGTTTAAGCAGTAGAGACAAATTATTATTATTATAATAAGGCAAGAAATTGTATGGCAACTTGGTGATATTTCCTGGATGCATCCTGTCATGAAAACTGCACAGGGCCGTTTGGGGGTTTGGAGAAACCACCACTCTCCTTGGCTAAACGGCGCATGTAATGCGGCTCCAAATGCTCTTCAGGTAAGAGAGGGAGTAGTTCCCTTAGTAGTGTTACAGAACCAGCCACGACCAACGGTACCTGAACCAGCAGGTTTGCAATTGTAAGCTAATTTGGGGTATTGCATGTTATTTAATAGATAAATATTGGGAATCGGACTTTGTTCATTGCTGATTGCTATACTTTTGTTAAAATCTACTATTTCATCTTTAGGATGTAAGATTGTCTCCTAATGCGGCATAGATCAAGAAGGCAATAAATCTGTCTTTTCTTTTGTAGGGCCATAACAGGAGCTTTCTGGATCCTGGGTCTGCATTTAGGGTAAGAATCAGACAAATGTATTCAAGATGCCCCTGATCTGCACAAAACCCAGGAGAGGGACAAGAACTGGGGAGGCGTTCCTTGTCCCCAGCTAAGACCCAGGCACAGGGGAAGTTGACTTCCCCCACAGCCAGGAGTGAGCAGGGGAGAAAACTCCAGCTCTGAGTCACGTTTCCTTCCCTTGGGCTCGTGCTGTGACAGAGGGACGCGGCCGCGCTGCATGCCAGCGCAGCCTCACCGCTTGGCTTGGCTCCTGCAGGGCAAGCATGCTGTACGTACACTGTGAAGAACAGGGATGATGTTTTTGTGTTTGAATATCCTCGCAAGTAATCATTTATGTCTTCAAGGCAGGATGCTCATCTTAACCATTTTCTTTCAATATGTTCTCTCTGCATTGTCCGTGTTTGCAATACAGCTCTTGCAGGGGGATTACATGCTAGTTTGGGAGCCAGAGTCTGTTGCTGAGTATTGCCAGCACTCACTCCATCAGTCATGTTGGCCACTGTGGCTCAAGTGCCACACTCCATCACAGGGATGAAGCCTTTTAGCCTTCCTGATGCTACTGAGGTTGCATTGACGTAACTGAATTTGTCCCTTCTGTCATGCATAAGACTCGGATCTTCGGGAGCGTTCAGCTTTCTAGCCAAAGATTGTGAGGACAAAAAAAGGCAAATCCAGACTTTCAATTAATCTAATTAAATGGTTCAATTACTACTCACAGGTCTAATGATCAACACAGCTGTGTCATTGTCTGAATCCAACAACACCAACCAACTCGAGCTGGTGCTAAGTTCAGCACTGGGTTCTCTAAAATTCACAACATGTGTAAGGATGGTGTTCAACCAAAACCCAAAAGATTTGCCTGATTGTCCTCATTCAAGCATGCTCACTGACTTACCTTGTGATTATTAGCAATATTTCCTTTTAGAAATAGTTTTTTATTTTCAAGAAAAGGTAGTCCTACAAATATTTTTTTCTTAAGAAATAATGTCTATGTTTATGTGTTACATAAGGCAGATGTTGGTTTAAAGCTTAGTTCTTGCTTAAGAGTTATCTTTCAGCCCACTGAAAGGGGTTGATTAGTGTCCCCTAGCTGAACCATTTTTTTCCCTCTGTTGCTTTGACCCATTGATTTAATTAAGGTCTAATAAAGAGAGGGCTGAAAGATTGTTAAAAATCCTTTTTTTTTTTTTCATGGATCTGACCTATGCTAGTCTGTCAGTGCATTTTTGACTTGCATATGCCCTCTTTAATAGGTAAGCACACTGATACAGAGGTTGTCTTCCTTAGAGCCAGTTGTTTTTTTCCCTCAATGGTAGATCAGATTTAATTTTGGTTTTAACCAAAACAAATGCTTTTCTGGAGACCTTTTATTTTAGTGAAAATAAGTAATGAAAAAATAACCAAAGCAAGTCACAGTATCAAAAGAAAAGACCGTAGAAAGCTTAGGGGTGACCCTTTCTTTCTCTGTTTCCTTTCCCATCTTGCCAGCGGAGAAAGAGGAAGAGAAATTAAAACTCTGGTTTTGCTTTCCAATTAAGTAACAAGAATGAATGGAAGTTCATGAAACATGGAGGGTTTTTCATTGAAAATGCTTACTACTTTTCAACTTTGTGTCTGTGTCTAGGTCAGTGTTAATGCTCCAAAAAATACTTCACACTACTTGTCATATTGCCAGCCTCCCCTTTTCCTTTCCCTTCTCCTCCCACCAGCTCTGCAGTTTGCTACTCTCAGGTGAGAAGAGCTTTTCTCAGTATGCTAATTTTGCCCGCTGAGCAGGCTTATCCGTATCTTGTAAAAGGGAGATTACCACACATGTGCCCTCTCTCCACACTCTGCTTCTGCGGAAGGAGAGGACTTCTGGCGCTGGGGCTCCCGGTGCTATCCCGGCTGTGCCAGAACTGTGATGACGGTCTTCAGAAGAATAAAAAAGGGAAAAAAGCCCCAGCTGCAACTTCAAGGAATGGCTCTAATGTGCTATTCGTGGCTTGAAAGAACAGCATTGCTATCCACAGTGGCAGTTGTGACTGTGAACTTTCTTAGATGGCTCTCATGCTCAGATTTCCGTGCTGCAGCTCGTTAGCAGGAGAGCTGCCTGCAGGGCTGCGGCAGGTTTGCAGTACGGCAGAATGTGCACTAAAATAAAAATCTGGTTAGTGGTGGTGTGATCCCAGTGCTGGCTGGGCACTGGCAATTAAACCTGGATGAGAATAAGCCACCTGGACTTTGGGACTCCTGGGATGTGACATACCACTTGCTGAGGGCCATCCCTGCCCAGGAAAGCACTAAAGCAGGTGTATAAATCCTACTGTGTTCAATGGGATTTAGGCACCTGCTTAAAGTTAAGCGCTTGTTTAGAGAGTTTCCTGAATGAAAGCCTGACAATTGTGCCCAAGAGTAACTTTGAAATTAGTTTTAATTTGCTCATCGTAACCAGCTGTCATGAGTCTGTGTAAAAAGGGTTTGATTTTGGATAGATGAAAGACTTCCCAGGGCCTTGGCTTTTGTATAAGCGCCCTTCCTGGATGCCCAGCACCCTGCTGAGCTGAAGCAGCCCTGCTCAGCCCTGCTTTTATTCTGGGTTGCTCCATGGTCCCGCTGGGGCTGCAGTGCCAGGCCAGCACTCTGCAAAGCAAACTGCCCTGCCAGCAGCTGAAATCACCCAACTGCGCCTCTCTAGCCATATCCCATCTGAGGCAATCTCTGCAGGCTACAACAGAGGAAGAGAAAGTCCATGCTATATTCAGTAGGTGAGTGCAAAGGAAAGTTAGGGGAGCAGGAGAGGGGGAGAGAAGATTTGTGTCCAAGTGGAAGAGTCAGCTGGACCTCCCACTCGGAAACATAGCAGGCATCAAATCCTTTTGTGTCATGGGAGTCAGAAATCTTCAAGAGCTTTTTCTTTTAGGATTTTTTTTTCCTTTATAATCCTTTCTTTCTTACAACAGAGTTTGAGGGTAAACTTGAAAATAAATCTAGCGTTACAGTTACAGCAACCAGTCTCAAAGGAAAAACAAATCCAACAAACTCAAATTACTACTTAATTCTGTATGTGCACGTTTACATGCATCATCTAGTTAAAGCAAGCGGGACTGTGTCCATGTAGCTGAGAGTTATTTTATTTTTTTGCTCAAATACGTAGTTAATTAGTCAATGGATGATACCAGTGTTGTGTAGCTCTTGGAAAGACTGAATTTGCAATTAAAACATTTTAAAGGCATTCTTTTGTAGAGTCCTTAGGTAATTAAGCTGAAGCGCGTGTACATTTCCATATATAAATGTACTGGAGCAGTGGTAGCTGATGTAGTAGTTAAGGTCAGGTAGAAACCAGCCTTGCATTTAGAGTCTTTTTTCCAGTACCTCACTCAAAACCTCCCTAAATCTAAATTAATCTTCCAGAAATGTATGGGAAATTTGGTTTATGAGGGGAAAAAAAGGTCTTGCATTATTACTATAGTCTATCAGTCTTCCCTCAGCATGATTACATTAATTTTGCGATGCGTGGCTGTTCAGCATTGCCACAACTGAACTTCAGAAGACTTTTGCTTGAATAAAGCATATCACGGGAACGGTCACATTGGGGTGCCCCCACCAAGGCAGGAGCATGGGCTCAGCCCTGCGTGGCTGCAGCCTGGGGGGCTGGGGGCAGATGTAGGTGAAGCCTTTGCCTGGCCCACAAGAAGGGACCTGGGGACAGCACAGTGCTCAAGGCAGCTGCAACAAACCTGGGAGCAAACCTGGCTCTGCTGCTGTGTCCTGCTGCAGCGCTGCTGTGGCCCTCTCCCCTCCCCGAAAACCCCCGCTCCAGACTGCAGCTCCCCTCTCTGCCTCCTGAAGCCGATCCCTCCCTTGCAGTCTTGGTTCCTCTCCTCCTTGCCAAGTACACTGACTCCAGCCTGATCTGAAAGTTAATTTTAACAAATAACATCTTGGGCCGAGCCAAGTTAGGATCTGGAGATAGGACACGCCGTGGGAAGGGAGCGGGGTGGGGGGGTGTAAGAGAGCATGAACGCTCAGCCTTGTAATATGTGTGAGAGCTGATGCTCTCTGAGCAATCGAGTGCTTATTATTATTTCTCTTGGATAGGTCACCTGGGAGTGGAGGAATTTTTCATTTTAAATTAAAAAGAAATCTTTTATAATGCTCATTTCTGAAAGGAAAAAAAAAACCACCTCATCATGGAAGCAATTAGATGGAGGACACATTGAAAGGAGTGATTAGTTGTTAATTTTTGAGCTGTTGGCCCTGACAGAGGGTTTTTTTGTCAAGGATTTTTTTTAAAGGTGTCTTTCATATGCCTGTAGTCCAAGGTTACTTCTCATTCAATAGCAATTACCATATGTCCATTACATGCTAGAGACTGCTTGAGGTGGATGCAGTGGTCCCCGTCAGAGCATGTGCCAAGTCAAAACGCCAGCAGCTGTGTGAGCCATGGGATAATTGTTCCTATCTGCTTCTTCTCTTTTCCAAGTCCCAGTAAATGTTCTAGGGAGTAACTTCCCACTTCCTTGATGCAACCTGAAAGTACAGCCCTCCAGTTTGCATTTCAGGTTCCAAGTCAGCCGTGTCAAGATTTGAACAAGAATCAAGGAGGATGATGGGTCAGATGTAATTAAGAGGTAAAACTACTGGTGAAATAGCTGCACATATCGGTTTTCTTTCTTTCTGCCCATCAGATTACAAACCTCAGTCCCACCACCACTTAAAAAACCTAATCTGTAACTGCGAACCCTGTATAACTGCTCTATTGTATCAGATGGAAACCAACTAACCAGACACAATACAAAAAAATAAGCACATTGTACCTCAGAAAAATATGGGGCTGAAAACACAGAAAAAATGCAGTCTTGTTAAAATGTGGACATGGTCCAGTAACGGAATGAGTAGGGAAACTTGAATGGATCAGAGTCAAAAAACACTCTGCTTAATTCTTGGGGTTTTTTATTTGCCATTCAGCTTACATCAGTGTTAACATCTACTGAGAAATGCAGCCATTTACAATTTGCAGTTCAATGTGTAACTTTAATTAGTATGAAAATTAAAGGGCAACTATAGGCCAATGTGAATGATTATGGAAATACATGTGCATCACACGCAATGCTCTCATTTAATTAATCGTCTTGTAAACTATATCGAGCACTTTAAGTCAGTTGCTGAGTATAACAACTCTATTTTAAATAACCACTTAATACTTAACAGGATGTGGAGAAAACACTATAGCACACGACGACTTCTCAAGTTTCAGTGTCTGAGATTTTTTAAAGCTGACCCAAGTCAACCCAAAGAATGTTTAACACCCCGTGTCTGAACACAAGAAACTCTGTGATGTACAGACATTCAATTACATTTTTTAAAAAGTGAGAAACATTTTGTAAAATAGTGACTTTAGAAAACTAATTGGCAGCAGCAAACTTGAGAGTGAAGGCCAAAGCTAGAGGGGACCTTTTACTACAGTAACTCTAGTCAAGGAAAATGAAAATAAAGGCATCTTTGTTTCTCAGTCAAATTAGCTGATTAAGAAATAAAACATTTTAACATGCTTTAAATGCAGCATTAATTATTTATATGAAAAAAATTAAAGCCAGGTTCCATGAATTACACTTTGTGTGTGTGAATTGAACGTTACGGGAATAGTAATCCTTTTACATTCATGCCTTACTTCATTAGGCAAAACTAAATATTAAGGGCTCTATTCATTCAAAAAATTCTTATGCATTCAGGTCACACCTTTTCTCTGGCCTTTTTTTTTTTAAGACTACAATTTACAGCACTGATTTTTAAATATGATTCAGAAAAAGCTATCTACTTCTACAGGATGGGCTCTAGTAAACAGATATGTTTAGAAAAGGACAAAGATACAGTGGTGGGTCTTGCTTGTCATCAGTGAAAAGGCACAGAGTAAGTCCTATTGTATGGTCTCAAAGCTGGTGTAATAACAGAAAATCAGATGCATTACCAGTAGGGAAGCTCTGAACTCTGTGAACCCTTTTTCCTACAGTTTGATTAGTGAATAATTTCTCCCCCTCATTGATTGTTTCCAATGACTGGGAAGTGCTTTATTCAGGTGAATGAAGAACAGAGGTTATTTACTTGGGCAGGTGTGCTCAGGGATGTACTTTTCTATTCTCCATATATGCTCATTTTAGCAATGGTGTGTCCCATGCTTGGCTCCGCAGGAGGAGAGTCCATCCGCTGAAGCTGCACTGATCTGTGGGATGTGGTTAAACATCTGCTGGGACTGAGGCTGGGATCATCAAAGTCACTTGTCTGCTCTTCTTTGAACGCAGACCCATGAGGTAAGGAGCTGGTGAATTAATTAATTGTTTTGCTAACACATATGTGAAAAGAAATAAGAATTGAACTCTGGTTTGTTTCAGCTTCTTTCCTTGGGTGTTTTGTTGTTGTTGTTTTTTACTGACTGAAGAGAGGAATAGCTAGAATTGTGCAATGATGATCATCTTTAACTTCCAAAATAATTAAAAGATTCACTTAACATTAAAATAATAACTTTAAAAGAGAGAGAAGAAAAAAACCAAAACCCAAGCAAGAAATTACAAAAAAGTGGTTACCCAGAAGCTTGCAAATTGTCAGCTGGCTGAATTTAAATAAACTTTTGGGAAACAAAATATTGGGAAATGGGACAAGGCGTCAGACGGTTGGGTAAGATTGATGTATTTAATAGTTTAGTTAATATGGATCAACATCTGCCTTTAGTTACATCTGCACAACCCCCTGACTTCAGCAGAGTTGTACTTTTGGAACCAAGTTTGGACCAATGTTTTTAAATAGGCCCCGGTGCAGAATATCTGCAGAGAGCCTGCGCTGCTCAGTGCCGGTGTAACCAGGCACCTCTGGAGAGAATAGGTAATACAATATGTTATTGTTTCTTGTGTAATTCTTAAAATACATTGAGGAATAATATATTTTTTTATAATAGGGTGCTCCCTGTCTCTTTAAGTAACTGTCAGATGTAGGATGTCCTCGTGCCAAAATGCTACGGTCTGCTCCCTCTGTGCAATTGTTAATTAAATCCATCCCTTATTGTAGAGCCTGCCTAGTCTCTTACCCATTCTGCTTATCTGCAATACCAGATGATGCTCAGTAATTCATGACCAACCTGCTCCCACCTTCAATAGGGCCTCCTGTGCACTGACCTTAACCAGCTTCACCTTTTCTTTATTCCCAAGGAGAACAGAGCCCCAGAGGCAACAGTTTTATCAACTTTTCCTGTTGACCAGATGATGGTTCAGTGATAATAAATGGAGTGTGCTTGAGCTGGAGGCCTCCCACATGCCGTCACTCCCTGCCCTTCTCTGGCTCCCGCTGCCTGCCTGGACACAGAGCTGCGCAGGGAAAGGGAACTGTCCTCGAAGGGCACCGCTGGCTGCACCGCCGCTGGCAGGCAAGAACCGCTTTTGCCTATCCAGGTAATGTTACTCTGCCAGTCATCGTGTCAGCTGAGAACTTTCTCTGCGTGGTACTGAGTTATGCCACCTGCAAATCTCTTTACCCCACCGGTAAAGCCGATATACAGGAGCCAGTAGGAATATTTTCATAGCTGACAAGCTGTTTCCCATGAACAGTGTCAAAGATTTAAAAGCCACTTCTGCAAATGGGACTTTCTGGCAAATATAGACTAAGCAAATCTTTTATTATTACCATATGGCTAGAAATACTCCTAGAGTTCTCCTGGAAATGGGTACTGTACCAGCAGAAAGCAATATTCTGTTGGCCTGTGCATTGCCTCAAGGGTATTTACTATGGTAATAAGATCAGTAATTCATCTCCTAAAATCACTGGGAGTACAAATGCTTATTTAAGTAGATGGTATCTTGATTGCAACTGAGTCAGGAGAGTGCTTAAAGCTGCCTATTTAGGCTACAGATCTTCTGTTAAAGGCAAAGGGCTGGTGGTTCTTGGTAAACTCAAGAACATCGTGTTTGACAGCTACCTTACATTTTCAGCAATTCACAGTAGATGCACAGCACATCCCTTGGCAAAATGGGTGTGTACAAATATGTCAGGAAATTATGCCTATTGGATTTTTTTTTTTCTTCGTTCTTTCCATAGCAATGTAATGGAAAGAGATATAAATCTCTCTCCATCTCCAAATGGTTGGTTAGAACAAAAGAGACAGAGAGAAAGCCATACTCCAGCAGCACATGGAGCCATCCAAACCCCGTTGTGCTGGGGGATGCAGCACCAACATAAATTAAAAGAGACAGCCTTGGCCCAGAAAAATGAAAAGGGAAAGATCTGGGGGTAAAATGATTTGCTTCATCACAGAGTAGGCCAGTGTCAGAGAAGTATCCTATGTTCTTGAGACTCTTGCAGCCTCCCATCTGCTAGCTTGCAAACTCAGTGGGCCTCTTCTCTGGAAGTCCTGGAGGCAGAAGCCTCCAGTCTTGCTCAACTGCTTTTTGTTGTTGTTGTTTACAAAGCTGATCAAGAGAAACCATGGTTTTATGGCAAAGGCATAGAAATGGGAATTTAAGGACCTAGTTTCTAATCCCAAACTCTGCCACAGGAAGTCTTCACAGAAAGGATGATACAATCTAGAAATACAGAGATTCATCAAATTGTTTTATTTGAGGAAAACCATAGTTGGACCTCTGAGAATCCAAAATCGGTGCCCGTAGCCCTGTGCCAGGAAAGTCTCAGATGGTCCATAGTGTTTCACATTGGTGATGTGGCATTGAAGGTGAATCACAGAAAAACTGAGCTAGAAGTGCCTAAAACAGATGTTCTCTAGTTTGCCAAGAAGCCTGAGCCCTTAATGAGGACATGTGGCTGAAACGGAAAGCATTAGCATTTTTCCTGCAGAATGTTGTTCTGTACTTTAACTTCATCAATACTGTTCCTTCTTTGCACAGCTATTAAGCTAAATATCACTGAGGCATGTGCAAATTTGACGAGAGAAATATTTGTTTGTGCTCTCTATATATTTCAGAAATTAAAGATTTTTCAGCAGGCACAATTCTGCCTTGTGAGCCAGAATTTTCACTCTAATTTTTTCTGCAGTCATGGAGCATAACAAACATTTGAAATAACTTTCACCAGCTTGATCACTGTTGTCAGACAGAGTATATATGCAAATGAAACTAATAAATTTTGCTGAAGTTCTCTGGATTCCACCAGAATGTATGGAATTGTCTTTCGTTCGTTAACAACGCTTAACACTTATGTAGCAATTTCCATCCTCGGTGACAAGCTTATTAATCAATGCAACACCTCTGAAAGGAGCATTGCTATGTATTCCTATTAGAGTGTGAAATTCAAAATGTATGGATGTGTTCTGAACTGTTGGTCAAATAGCTGAAGAAACCTGGGTTTTGAATTTGCGAGTTTGTGGTTTCTGTCCCATGATTAGGCCAGACTCCTTTGACACACAGACTCCTTTGTGTGTTTAATAGATCAAGCTCTGCTGGGTTTAGAGCCACACATCAGCGTGGCCATACTCTGACTTTGAAATGTGGCGATAACACAACCGTTTTTTATAATTGCTGCCTAGAGGACCTGAGATGGGGATACAGCACACTGCTGCGATTTGCTCTTTGCAGCTTTGTTAAGACTTGCAGGAACTGGAAGGTGTGTTTCCAATGCACAGTAAATAGGGTTATGCTAAATGACCCCTGCCTTTTTTCATGCTAATACACGTGACAGTGTTGGGTTAACAAAGAATTCAATCCTGACATCGCGATGATAATTTTGTCTAGAGTGAAATCCATTGAGTTCCCTCACCTCTTTTCTGTGCCTGCTATTGTAGGACACGAATGGTACCGCTGATCTGCTTTCCTTGCAGCCAAGAAAGTGTCAGATGAAAGTGTTTTCTGCCTGCTACATCCCGGAAAAAAAAAATGTATATTCTATCCAATAAGCTTGGTTTGGGAAATAAGTTTTGTTCACTGTTACCAGGTCTGCAGAAGGCACCAGGCAAGTGCAGTGAAAAAGACCTCCTATAAAGGGTATAATGAAAGACAAACCATTTCAGTTGGTGACTAGAGGCATATCAATAAAGATCACCTCCTGCATATATCAAGTGATTGATAGCACGTTTGAAAGTTTTTTCAGTTCCCTGGTAGTGCCATCCAACTGCAATAAAACACATGGATTTCTCTGCTACCCTTCCAGATAAAACACCCTCATGCTGCATGTAAGAAGAGCTTCAAGAATAATAAAAAAAAAAAGTACAGGGAGTTATTACTTTTAACTAGCTCAGTCCATTGCTTTTAAGGGTGACAATATCTAAACTATAGCAGGAGGGGAACTGTTAAACATCTTGTTGCTTTGCTCTGTTGGTAGGCAGCCTCTGAGACTTTGTCAGCAGCCTGATGTAAATCAGCCTGCTCAGGGGTAACAGCCCAGGGCATGCCCTGTGAGCCAGGAGAGGAGCTTTTGGGATGCCTGGAAGGGAGATTTCAGTTGAGAACCGCTATCTAAAAATTCACACCCCTCTGGCAAGCTCAGCAAGTGTAGTCCCTGTGCTTCGTACCTCAACGGGACAGACCAGGGCCATGGGCCAAACAGCGATGGCTCCCACATACCTGCCTGCAAGGCATAGGCTGCAGTCCCATTCTCACTGCCTGTCTCCTCAATAGCTAAGTTGCTGGTACTGCCCATGGTTTGGGGTGGGGGCTTGTAGCTGCTCTTGTCCCTTGTGGATGCTGAGTCTGGCCCCTCAGTGCATCTGGTGCTTGGTCTCGTGCTGTTAATAGGAACCAATTGCTCCTGTTGAAAAGGATTTTGTGTTTTGAGGATTTGTGCATCCAGACATTGTGAAACATTCATACCTGAAAGCTATGGAAGCATTATATGAGTTTTTATGACCAAATCTGTATCTGTTTCATTGCCTCATGCTGATGGAAGTCTTGTGTCAGCCATTGGGAGCCCACAAACCTTGGAGAAGTCAAGGGGCTTCTGGGAAACTCTTACTGAGATGAATTTTATAGTTAGATGCTGTTCCTTCTCACCAGAGAAGGAAATCCAGGTTCATGAGACTCCAAGGCCTGGGAAAGCACCTTGAAAATACCAGGGCTGATCTGCTTCATCCACACACAGCCTGTTTAAAAACTGGTTCCAGCTACAAGGCTTGGGTTTGGATCTGGGTCCAAATATCCCTTAATTTAAAGGTGAGATCTTTATCTTGCTGATGTCAATGTGATTTCTATCACTGGCTTAACTGGATGAGGGTCTACACTGTGTTTTAAACCACGGAGTTTTAGTTTGACCTATATGTCATGTAAAGATGGGTATTAACTGGAAGTCTAAATTTCTGGAAGTCTCTCTCTCGGTAGTTCTTATTAAATTCACTACTCCAGCATAATGTAGCTTTCTGTTCTAATCATAGCATTGCTGTACTTGGGCATGGCACATCAAAGGGGTTACCTTGCTCTCATAGCAGAATCCTCCTTAGGTTCACTCACTCTGGGGACCCACACCAGATTTCCCCGGTTCTGCACACAGGCCAGATTTTCAGCTCCCTTTTAATCTTTGGCAATTTGAATTTATATGGAAAGCTTACAGGTGACAGTCTGGTTACATTGAGACAAGTAGGATAGAAGCCATGTCAGAACAGTCCCTGAAAGTCCTACGATGTGCTTAAAGCATTTCAAGAGAACCCTTGATCCAAAGTATCAAAGGGTTACAGTAAGATCAAGAAGAATTAAAACTGATGGTGTGCCAGAAATCACGTGCAGCACAAGGTCATTACTCACCCTCGTTAAAGCGGTCTCAGTACTGTGGTCTGATCTGAAGCTTAATTGAAAAGTTTCAAATGATGCATTATAACGAAGACATGACAGCCACTGCCCATTCCATGACCTCTCCTAAAAAAGGCAGATTGGTAATAGAGCAAAAATCTAAGCTATTGCTTGAGGATAATCAAGGCCTAATGAGGTATCCACTTCAGCCTTTCAAAGGTGGAGGAACCTCTCCCTGATGCCGGAGAGAAAGCAAGGGCTGATGTGAGCAGGTTCCTGCAACCAGGGAACAGGCCACCTGGCCAGGGTAGTCATGGTCCTCAGCAGCGGAGGGAATACAAAGGGCCACACCATATCTGTAGTGCAGGTTTTCAGTTGTACAAAAGATAAGAGCCGTGGCCTAGGACAGCCTCCTCTCAGTTGCCTTCTTTTGCAATCATTTTCTGTTATCCCAGATCTTGAGCCAAAATGATTATAAGGAGCCCATCAGGTCTGAATTATTAGTTATGTTAGGAACCAGGACAGTGGCAATAGGAGATAGCTGACTGCTGATGTTATCAATTTTCCCTAAAAATTCACAAAAAACACCAAACCTGTTGATGTTCCACTTGAGCATGATAACAAACTGCAAGTCACAACTACCCAAAGAAATCAAGTATCTCCTTGGCATCTTCCTCTTTTTTTGTTCTATTATCTGTTCTAGCAGAGAGGTCAGTGCCCATATTCACACGATTATCTCCACATCCAGCTGCCAAATTGTGAAAACTGCTCTTCCTGGGCTGCTGCTTGGGCAGCCGTATTAAAGGGTTTGCGCGTGCCCCTGCCCGATGAGCAGTTACAGTGTGGAATCACCTTTCAGTCTGCAGAAGCCAAATGGTTTTTCATCTTTTTGAAATAGTCAGCTCGCCCATTTTAACCCATATCTGTAGGCTCTGCTTTTGTGAGGAAAGGGTGTCTCTCCAGATTCATATCTGTTTGCTGAGCAGGTTTGCTTGCTGTTCCTATTCTCTCCTGTTTTGGTAAGATCTCCCTCCTGTCTTGAGATACACTAGCCATGGGAAGCTAGACCAGACAAAAACATTGTATAGGGTTTCAGGTTCAGTGACAGAGTACAGCCTTCAGTGATGGACTTGCTTAAAGGCATCGTGCACAATGACAAGTTATAAAAATTGTTTAGCACCGTGGGTCATTTTCTTTGGCCTTCAAGCTCCTCCCTAATTTTAAGTACGGTTAAAATCAAAGTACCTGCTTTCTTTGCTATGAATCCTACTTTAATTATCTTCTGCTTTTTCATGTAATTTCCTTCAACTTTAAACACAGAGTCTGAAAAAGAAGGCTAATAAAAAGAAAAAGTTATAGTAAAATAACTAAAACCCCATTTATGCAGCTCTTCAGGTAGCTGTCTTGAAGACCATGAGAGGTGCAACGGGCTTCACTGAGACACCCTTGGGCTTAGCATTAAACCATGTGTTTTGCTGAAGTAAGACCTTTAATATATGACATATGGCATCAGCTCTACAAAATATTACTGGTTGGCTGACAGCCCTGCTTCTGTCCGTTGCTTGCAAATTAATACTGTAAGTCTGTGTGGGTATATAGGTTGTCATCACCAGTGCCCGTGGTCACTGCAGGCTGCACCCGTGAGCCTAAGGACTCTGTTCTGTACTTTCCTCAAGAGGGATTTGTGTGTTAAGCTGCTGGTGCTGTACCCATGAAAGCAGTGGCTGAGCAGTCCTGCCTGGGGAGGAACCACTGCCACTGTGTTTTCAGGTCTCCGAGGAGCTCTGGGACAGCATGGGAGGATGGGGCACTGCCAGCTGCTGCATGAGAGCTGCCACGGCGGCCGGCTAGGCTCTGGATGAGCTGGAGCCAGCCACAGTGTCAGCGGGGCAAGCAGTGAGAAACGGGCTGCCTGTACCAGCCTGAAGGTACAGTGTCAAAAGGCATTTCTTGATATATTGTTTCTTGTTAAGAATCATTGATTGATTTAGCCAGTTACAGGATTTTTTTACTCATTTTACTTGTATATGAACAAGGACAAAATGCAGATGGAGGGATGCCTAGCGTGTCTTGGGAATGAGTACCAGTCTGCTCTTCTCAGGTGTCTGCAAGTCTCAGCTAGGGCTGATCTTATTGACTTCAGAGTTGCATTTTTCTCATCTGTTGGAGGGAGTACAATTGCCCACACTTTCCCTGGGTCATTGCAGCATTCAGACAACTCACTGGGTCTCCCTGCTCACCTTACAATATCTTGGGCTAGGGAAAATTAAGGCCAGCCTTAATTTGTCTGTTCTACAGGAGTTGTATTCATGTGTGCATGTGGTGTCTGTGTGATGGGCCATGGGTCATAGACTGGCCACTGCTGGTTTGGCTATGAAGGATAAGAAAAACTTCCAAGGAACTGAAATGTGCTATCGGGGGGGAGGGAGTGAGAGCGGCCAGTGAGAAGATGTTCTACCTATATGCAACCCACTAGCTTTGCTGAGTTTTAAGTAATAAGAGGGGAAAAAACCTCTGACATTTTTTAAAAAAATGTAGATCCTGGAATCCATGTGGAAAAAAATAGGGCAGTTGAGTTATCAGTAGCTGATGAGAATATGAGAAGAATAATTATTGTATAGTCCTATTAATGAAATTGTACTGCAGCTCAAAAGAAAAAAGAAAGAAAAGTCACCAAAGAGAGCCCTGTGAGTTACTTCAGGGAAAAAATAGCTTCTATTATATGAATAGAAATATCAGCTTGTTAGCTTAGCAGAGAGCTCTGGACACTTATGGAAATTCAAAACATTTCCATATATCCCAGTCCAGGATGGAATTAAAGTGTTGTAAAGCTTCCCTGGAAGCCAACATTTATCTAATATGTAAGCATATTTAGATTTCATTTTGAAATGGTTGTTAAAGGCTATCCTTTGGCTGCACTCTATCCTTCATTCTAACTTTTTTTTGGAATTATTGAACTCTTAGATTTTTATGCTAAGAAAAATGTACTTTCAGAACCAGAAATGCCTGAATGACCAGTTACAGCATGTACTAACCCTGAGAGATATCCATTGAATCTGCTCTCCTCCTCCAATTTACTTGCTGTTTTTCCAATCATGCCTTGCATTAATGTTCTACACTTAGCTAAACTGCATGTGTTATATTTTAGATCTATTTTTGTTTTGTCTAAAAAATTTCCAAATTGACATTAAGTATTCAAGATGTAATCTCTGTAGCAGGAAACTAGTTATCAGATTCATATAAAATAACTGGGCAATAGAAATAACTCTGAGCAGAATGCATTTTTTTTTTTCTTAGAATTAATTTAGAGGGAATTTAATGCCTGTGAAAGGTGCTGGATTGCAACATCAGAGAACTGAAGCTACTATTTAACCACAGAACGGTTACAGGATGGGAGATGGCTTTACAAGATTCCCCATGAGGGTTGACAAAGTATTTGTCTGAGGTTTGGTGCCTTTCTTCTAGCTAGAACAACCAAGCTTTCATGTGTCAGTAACAGTCGCTCTCAGGTTGTTAGCTTTCACCTGGGTGATGGAGAGAGCCCTTCTGTAAAAAGGCAGGGATTTTGCTTTTGTGATTACTGGCTAACATTTATAATATGGTTAAACCTAAAAAACTAGATTTACTAGAGCTGAGTTGGCACATCGCTGTAAGGGACAGTCCTGGGTCAGAAATTCAAAGCACAAGGTGTGTCCATGCTGTCCCTGCCCCGTGCCACAGAGGCAGGTAGAGCTGGAAGGAAAGGAAGGGGCGGACGCTGTGACCTGCACCCCACCACATGCTCTGCCACCACCCTTGCGATGCCCCCGGGCACGGCGCTGCTGTGCTTGGACCCCTTCAGAGGGAGTCTCAAGCCCAAGGTTTGCATCTTTTGCTTTCTATTGCCACCTGTTTATCAGAGGAAAGATGAGAGTGGCAGGCTGTAAGATGCTGTTATTGGAGCTATGCCAGGTTCAGGGTCCAATTCTCATCTTTTCGCTTTTTTCCCCCAACGTTTCCAGAATAGTTATCTCTGAAGGCCATGTATGGTCTGCATGGTTTGAGTCTCAAGTCTCAGTAGTCAGGTTCCTATTAGACAGGTGTGCTACTGAAAAGCATTTTTCATGATACATTCAATTTATATTTGCCGATTAGTTAAATTAATACATTTGGTGTTGATGGTTTTTACTGACTTCATGAGGAGGGGGAGAGGCAAGTAGCCTCAGCGTAGTTTTTACTAATTTCTCTCAAAGGGAGAGACTTTCACAGTAGTGCCTGCCTCCCCGTGAGCTCATCAGGAAAAGAAAATCACCCTTTCCATGTTTCGCGTGTGCCTGGTCTCGCAGGTGAAGGGCGGCCTGCCCACACAGGACGCCCAGCAGGCTGTCCACCACGGCTCTGCTGCTCTYACGGCAAGGCCAGCAGAAATACACCCACGACTGAGTAGATCAATAGGTTTGTTACTGTAATGCAAAGTCGACTTACGGACAAGCCCACTAGGAACCAGTTAAAAGTTTTTTCCTCTGAAGCCACATTCTTCTGCTGGTTGTGGTATGTTGGACAGAGGCTGCATTCCCTCACACTGGAATTTCCTGTATTAGCACTGCACAGGAGTGGATTTATTTTGTAGTTCTTGAGATTTCCGAGCTTCATGGATTTCACAGCCTTTATGCGCCATGAAACAAAGATCTGGTTTCTACTGTGGCATTGCAGAAAGGATGAGCATCTGCTGACTTGTTGGTCTTCCAAAGATTGATGCCCTCCAAGACCAGAGGTGACCCAGTGTGGGATCATCTCACTGAAGACTGAGGTATTAGTGACACAGCTCTCATATAACTCACATATGCTTTCTGCACTGATTTTTGGAGCTAAAAGAAACGTTTCCTTGTTTGTTGTCAATTTGCACCCTAATGTACTGCTGAGGGAGCTCATGTTGCTTCTGTTGTAGCAGGAATATGGTGGTTACAATCYGTAAAACATTAAACTAGGCCAGGGCATGGGCATTCGTCTTCAACATCTCACACCCTAAACAAGTCTGTTGTCCTCTGGGCTTGTGGGCTCAATACCGTAAAGGCAATGTTATAGGTTCATTTTGTGTTGAGGGCTTTTTAGAGAGGCCTGTGGACTCTTTCTCTTTTCTCAGACTCACCTGACTCCAGCCCAGCTGTGGTTTTCCCACTTCTTAACTTAATCAAAATTGTATTTCAGATATCCAACCCCCAAATTTACAGCTTCATTGAAATGGAGATAGGTTAGGTAAGACTTTCTGCATAGAAATGTGTAATATATTATACTATATTGAGTTTTGTGGAAGAGTGGAAAATATCTGTTTGGTTTTGGAAATATATTACAGAGTTATTTAGATGCCAAGTTTTTCACTGTTCTACTAATGTCTCCCTGATCTGCAAGTTTTTAAAAGTAAATCATTAGACTGTTGCAAATTTTAAAATGATATATCTAAGAAATTTTGCACTGTGGTGTTGAGTCAGGTCTCAGACCTTTGCAGGAAACGAAGTGGCAGCTGTGATTCTGTGGAACAGGTTTCCCAAAATTGCCCCAGCCCATCTCTTCACCCCCTCTCCTTTATGCACTTCCCCATCTTAAACTGCTTTTATTGAGCCAGTTTGCCAGGGGCTCTGAGTGACTGGTGAAGTGGACTGAAATGCTCAATTTTCCCAATATTTGTACTTTATGACTAAGGGTATTTGTACTTCATGACATTTTTGGTTTAGGATTTTTTTAATCTAAGTAAGGATACTTTCCACCTTAATTGCATGCTAATTAACATTTTGCTTTGTGGAGGGTTAATATTATATAAACTGTAGCCCTACCCCACCCACCTCTCTCCTATACCTGCAGCCCAGAAAACTCTTCTTTTTTACCAAGGTGACTGTTGTGCTTCCCAGCAGGGCAACATGAATTTTCAGACTCGTCGCAGAGCTCCACAAATAACCAGTCAAACCTCCCCCACCCAAACCTTCCTGACAGAGTCTTTCTTTTATATCCTTACATTCTTTTTTATTAAATTTGCCTCAGTAATCAATATGTCCCAAACCCGTAGAGTGTCTTAGGTGGGAAATTTCATCAGCCCCCCCCTTAGAGGAACACTGCCGTCATGTCCCTGCTGCAGCTCCTGCTTGCCTGTGCAAGAGGATGTCAGAGCACTGGCTGATCTCATTTCTCCCAAGCACAAATTCCGTTTGCAAAATGTTGTGTTTTTTTCTAAAGTGTGTGAACTTTCCTTACTCTGTGTTCTTGAAACATGAATTAATGTTCTGTTTTCATCTGTATGGCCTTGGTATGTGTCCTGCCTTTGCACATAAGCCTTCAAAGCTGTGTGGCAAGGATGGTATGAAAACAAATCATCGTTAAAGCAATGAACTTAAATTTTCTGTGAGTCCCACTGATAAGGAGTTTGCAGTGGTCCTTGCCGGTGACACCCTTATTGGTGCTCAGCTAATGGCCAAGCCACTACACTTGGATGGACATGTCTCGAAGCACTAACATGATCACTGAAAACTAACTGAAGGTAAAGGAGAGCTGTAGGAAACAGCTGAACCTTGGTGCACCCTTCCCTACGGATACAGAGTCAGGCCATGTACTGTGCGCTCGGGCGGTGTGCTGGTGAGGTCCCGCTACGTAAATACAAACAGAACCATGGTAAAGTTTATAATTTTCATTGAATTATTAGTTTTACCTCTCCAAAATTCATTCTTATCATTTATATTTGAAACCATCTGGCCTTTAAATCAAGAGTTAGTATTGCTCTGTGCAGTATCCAGGCTGAGCTCCAGTTTGAACTACCTATTCAAAATTCCCCTTGTTTTATAATTTCAGCTGAATAGTTTTAATCACTTCTTGTTGTGAGCTGTGGTGCTGTACAGTGGGCTGCACATCACTGAGAAGCTTCAGTCTAGAGGTAGTTGCACTTCAGGGCCAAGGGAAATAACAACTGGATGGATGGAAAGCGTCTGGGATTGATGTGGTTTAAAGGTGCTGTTCGTGCAAGCTATTATCAAGGAAAGACTTAGGGAAGAGATTCACTCTTAAAATGCAGGTGCTCTCGTGCTTTCTCTGACAGATGTGTTCCAACAGTGTTTTGAATTCTGTTTAAAATTTGGAAGAGCTAAACCTTCAGGCTCTTCTCTTCCTTTCTTAAATTCATTTCTCTGTTTAGATGAAAAAGAAACATTTTGCAACTTACTTTAAACTTTCTTCAAAAGAACTGCTGGAAAAGGAACATTCATGTGAAGCACATAAGCTGTAAACGAACGTTAAGCACAGCAGATGGAGCGATTTTAAATGTGCTAATGGACAGACATTAGACGGTAGGAATTTACCTAAGAGAAAACCTCAGATGTGGAGGGACTGCCAGGTGGGGATAAAACCCCAATGAACGAGCCAAATGATAGAAAAGTGTTACCAGAGTAAAGAACTGTACATGTGAAACAAATACCGAAATGGGGAAATAGCACCAGCAAAGATAATGAAAGATAGAGAACATTTCGGTTAAGTAACTGATGCAGGAGCATGTACACACAGCCCGTACCGAAAATGCAAGCTCTTAGGGTGGATCTCTCTCTCTCTCTTTTTCTCTGTCCCCTCCTCATTTTGGCATTTTTTCCCCTGCTAATGATGGTAGCATAACAGAGTTAATAGCATTAATGGGCAAAGTTCCTTCCATCTAAATGCGCAACAGACTTCTTCGCAGTGCTCTGTCAGATGGTTTCAGGTGTGTACTTGCCTCGAAATTTCCAACAAACTGTTTTCCTCAGATAATTTTTGATTAATTTTATTAGGCCTCCCGGCTGGTGGTTACTTTCTCTGGCTGTGTGGAAGTAGCAAAGCAAGTGGGTTCAGGTTTGCATGATTTGTGAATATGAAGGGGAAAAAAAGAGCAGCCTTAAAAAAAAAAAATACCCCACAGGAAAGAAATAATGGGCAATATGTTTCCTTTTGAACTTTTTCAAATCAGCCTCTGGAAAAGGTGTCATAAAGCCCCCAGAAATGAGTAACAGCACAGGGACAAAGAAAACTCTGTTACAGATGTCCCTGCAAGCCTATGAGCAAATTGTTTTTTTCTAAATAACCCCAGAACATTACATGGCCTTAACAAGTTTCCCAGGACAGGAACTCCTAGTTTATTACTTGCTCACATTGTCATCAGAAATTAATTTTGTCCGTGAAAGACAAATTGGCTGGTAGCTTATGAAGTTAAATGGAAAGAACAAGTGAGCATCTGTTTCTTCTGCGTTTTGTCTCCTTGGTGTCTTACATATAAATGAATCAGAGTGTTCAAACTTAAATTAAGATCTTTGGCTAGATAAACAGTTAAAACTGGTTCCCATAGCTACCTCTCACACATAGCTGTGATTGCATTATAATCCCCTAGTAATCAGGTCTAAATGAAAGAAAGATGATAAGGGTGCTATTTTCAGTTTTCAGTACTGATTTTTATTAGCTCTCAATCAGATCAGGACTGCTTTGCCTTTCATCACATTGTGGCAGTGTTTGTAGAATCATTAGAGTAATAAAGTGTAAATCTTACCGAGGTGCATTTTTCTTGAGGTGTTTTATATAACGAAAACTCTGAAGATTACATTGGCGGGTACAGGAAAGATTTGTTTCTGCAACTAAAGTGAGGATGTAATGTATGCTATATTCATTTATTCTTTACCCAGGCGAATACCTAATGAATTACCTTGCTGAGGTAAAACAAAAAATAAAAATATCCAAAGAATCAGCCTGTCTGAACATGGTCCTAATATACTGTATATTGCAAGTACTGAGTTTAGTCATTTTTTTAATTTGCCTTATTATCTTGTATCATATCTCTCCCTGTGCATTACCATGCACAAATGAATTACAGGCAAAACCACAAGCACTGCTATTACCAGCCTGCTGTTTTTAGTAAACTAGTGCAGCCCAATAAAACATCATGTTGCAGTAATATATAAGTATTTATTGTAGAGTAAATTTCAGCTAAACAAAAGCACACAGGGAGGCCTGATACTGCTTGTGGGAGAGGCAGTGGCAAAGCTCGAGTTTGGCTCATACATCATTTGCGTCTCACCTGCACCCTTGATTTGCAGTATCCTTTGAGGTAAATTTGACTTAATAGCTTTACTTCTAAAAGGTTCCTGACTGCCAAATTTAGAGGAGACTTCACCCAGCCCTCAGAGGTGTTCCTGGGTGTTTCTGCAGGCAGAGCTATCCTTTAGCACAGAAATTGCCTTGTGTAGTGTTGCAGGATTGTTCGCAGAGTTTGCAGGTGTGCCCCACATTTGCAATTAACTCCCAGTTTAATACTGGAGTGATTTTACTTTCCCATAGACTTTTTTTTTAATATCTGGTGAATGTTACAATGTATCATACTATAGCATAGCTATTAAAATGCCTCCCCATTTTAAATATTTGAATTTTATGTATTCTATATTTAAATGAGGAGTAAACTGTCCCACTAATTCAGTGTTAGATATTTACAGTCATCCACACAACTGCAGGAGTATTAGCTAGCAATGGACATCAGTCAAAAAGTTGAAAAAGAAAAAGCAAACAAACAACTTCCTGGTTTTCTGTTTGATTTTAATGTACTTGATGTAGGAACTATGCCTGACATTAACATTAACAAGTTATACTTACTTTCTGTTCTATAAAAGATGAATCTGTTCAGCCATCAAATAGTGGTGTTTGCATAGTTAGCAAAGTCTAAGATACTGTCTGATGTTAAGACATGGAATACTTCAGGACAGGGACCATTTAATGTATACAAATTTATACCTGAGATAATTAGATATTGGTACTCACATCAGGCAAAAAAAGAATAAATCAGTTTATATGATGTTATAGATAAGGAAACAAAATTTATGTTTCAAATTTTAATCTATTAAGACTTCTAAGATGCAGAGAGGTTCTCAGTCTAAAATGATTAATTTGCTACTAGTATTTTAAACTACAAAAAGCTCAAATTCAAATGCTGTTTCAAGGCAAATAGGCAAAGAGAGTATTTTGGTCAGAAAGGTTTTGTGTGTTTGTATGTTGACACGTAAATGTAATATGTCTGGAAGATGTTGCTATGTCTAATGACACAAAAGAGAGTAAATTGTAGAGCCTGATTATCAACAGATAACAAGACATACTGTATATAAATAAATGCTCAGCATCAAAACCCATTATTGGATTAGCTATATAATCATGTTTCAGGCTGTAAGTCTGTGCTGACAAATGAACACTTTTCATTTGGCTCAAGGTCCTCATCAGCAACGGAACTAATTTTACATTCTCACCCATTAAGTGAATAAGATGTGGAAAAAGCTGTCTGCTTTTTGAAGTGTAAATTTGCTGCTACAGGCTGTGCAGACCAAAGCTCTTTTGAAGCAGTGAAATGAGATCATCTCCAGGGACATGTGAACCTGACAAAGTTTAGGTCATTTCTGTGGAAGGTATGGCGGGGGGGAGCCATTTGGATATGGTTTCAGTAGTGACTTATATGGGGCAATTTGGAAGATGCTGAACTTTACAAGCTTTTTGTTCAAATTTGTGAGAGAACTTGAACTGGAAGCACAGATGCAAGCTTTCAGCCCTCAGAAAGAAACCTCCATAAACATCTGAACTGGGTACTTGGCCAGCACGGTTTGGGAGTGCTAAGCAGGCTGTGTGCTGAGCATCTCCTGCTCAGCAGAACTTAACCAAGTCATTTTTAGGGGCTGGATACTTCCCCTGCTTTCCCCTCCACACACACACACACACACACACACACACACACAAATGGAGACCCAGGAAGTAACTTGGACCCCTTTCTGGAAAAGGCGCTGGAGGTGGAGGAACTAGACCATCACATCTCACTTTCCACCCCTGGGAAGTCCCCCAGGAGAGAGGAAAATCAGAGCTCTGTACCTCATCTGGCTGCCAGCCCCGTAAATTGCAGCATGGCACCAGCTTTCGCTCGCCCTCTGGAAGCCCCTGGCTGCAGGGGAGCACGTCCTGCCTGTGCCTGTGGGAGAGAGGCATGGTGGGCATGGAGGGCAGCATGGACAGAAGGGGAAGGGGAGAGGACTCCTCAGAGGGCTTAGTAAGGATCCCCTTGCTCAGCTAGTGTAAGGGGCAGGATTACAATAAGCTCTAGGCCTTCCGTGCTCGGGAGCAGTGTTGTGATGCACCACAGTTCAAGCAAGGGTGATGAAGATGTTGCTGACACCAGCTTAGAAGAAAAGAGTCTCATGAAAATCATTTAACTTTTTAGATTTCCAGACATGCAAAGCAGTGTTTAACCACTGTTTAGGATCATGAAAAAAATATCCCCAGGCTGTGTTGCGCATCTGACCACAATGTTTTTCATTTGCAAACCAACTAAAAATTAAGATAGGCTTTGATTGTTCCTTTGTTAATTTGATTTCACCCCCTTTGCTTTGTTTGCTCACTGGAACATGCTTGTACGGCTTAGGCTTTCGGTCTTCCTTGGAAAATGTGCAGTTGTTTCATCCACCACTTCCTGATGTCTTGTAGCCCACCAGTGGTCCATGGACCACAAGCTAAGAAACACTGTGAGAATCGTGTATAGTGCTGTGTGGGTATAATGAAACTAAAAAAAATTGCAGGAAGCCCAGGCTGGCATATTTGCATGAGAATACACATCCTTGATATGTCCCTGTGTAAACAGGGCTAGTTAAATCTTAGTTCAAGCACCTTGAGCATATGGTTTTGAAATTGTTTTTCTAAGAGTAATGGCTATCAAAGAGTAAAGATGTTTGTCAGGCACTTGTATAAAGCAACAACACGTTTTTAAAAACATCCTCTAAGCAAACAATTGCACTGCTTTCTCCCACAGCGTTTTTAACCAGATGTATTAGTATCGTGTAGAAACATCTGACCGGCAGAACTGAACAGAAACCTAGATGGGTAACCTCTGTGGAGTCTTCACCTAAAAAATAAGCTGAAATAAAGGCAGCTGAAAGAGATTTTGCACTCCCTTCCCTGAGCTCAGCTTTCTGACTTTGCCACTGCTGACGTTGTGCCCACTAGCAGGCTTAGTTGTCTACTTGCCTGAGCACACGGAAAGGGCTTTTGGCCCTTGGAGTAGCCCCTCTGCAGTCAGCATCGATTATTCAGGGCCTCCCCTGCACTTTCCTCGTCAAAATAAAGCTGTTAATAATACTTCTTTACCTCACTGGCATGTTATGAAAATTAATGAGTTGATATCTGCAAAAGACTGTGAAAGTATAAAACGGCGTGGAAGTTCTAAGTGCTGTGTTGTGAAGGTCTCCCTTTCCCCAGCTTAAGGCAGAATGAGTTAAAGTTAGCCAAAGGGGATAAGAGAAACAAGAGAGACTTTATGAGCGTATCAGGGGAAAAGGAAATACTGGAGAGAAAATAGACCCATTAGCAAATGAGGAAGGAGATGAAGTTAATTATGATTTTAAAATGGATGAGCAATAGAACTGCTTTTTTTTAAAGAAAAAAATCAGTCTTTAACAAAAATAATAAGGACTGACAATTAGGAAGAAGTGAAGGCCTTGTGAAAACAGGTGTTTGATTAAAAAGTGAGGGGGAGAAAACCTGTAAAACATGAATATATGCAAATGAGCAAGTCTAGATGAAACTCGTCTTAAGAGCAACGTGAAACTAATGCATTTTTCCAAATATTTACAAGTAGTTTGGAAAAACCATGGCAGATGGGGGAAAAGCTGTATCAGAAAAGAACAAGGAACAACAGCCACAAGAAAGCTAATGATGTTTGGAAAAATGATGCTAATGGTTACTGGCCAGTGAGTATTCGTTTGTACTAAAAGTGAGAAGCACAACTGGAGTAGGCAGGCAGTAGGTAGGTCTGTTGGGTTATGAAGCCGTGCTACACGAATGAGATTTTATTATAGAGTTACAAAATACAGCAATGAGAAACCCAATACATGTTGGGTCAGATCCAGAGTTGCTGCTCTGCCTCTTTATACCAGATAAAGCAGGTCTATTTGTAACATCTGAACTTGAGTAAATCATTTGACAAAAATACCTTGCAAACTTGTGTCTGAGAAAAGAAATCCAAATTGTCTTTGATAGGAAGGGTGTCATTTTGGCTGGAAATGGCAGTATGAGGCCACATAGATAGTGATCTGAAGACAAAAATTAAAATAGAGTCTGGTTGTAAATATGTTATGATTATTTCAGCATAAAGAATGATTAAGACATAATTATAAAAAGAAAAACAAGTTACTGTGTGAACAGCAGAACTAGGGCACCCTGGTTCCCGGTGTGTTTAGCTGCTGTGGTGGATTCTCTGGTGTCTAATATGTTTCCTCTGTGACAGCCCTTCCGAGGGGGGTGGGCTGGCACCTCGATGGGGGCGTTGGTAGGGGTGCACTTTGTGATACTTGTGATACCTGTGATAGCCCTGTATGTTTGAGACCTACACAACCTTCAAATGCAACTGTGGTCAAAATGGCCATCCTTTCCAAAAGTTATGAGGAGGGGACTTGGAGAGGGTGATCACATTTCCCACATCCATTTATTGGGAACTCAGATTTAAAAATCTTGTGAAAGGGTAAATTCTGAGTGAAAGTTGGAATGTCACAAAATGCTCTGAATTTTGAGACTCTGTCCCTCTCCTTTCTCTTGTTTCCAAAACACTGTGTCTACATGGATGGACTGCATACAGATAATAGCTGTAATGATCTTATTTTCGTAACTACTTCTTAGCTACTATTTTAGAAGCTCCCCACCTCGCCAAAAGGACAAAGTATTTTTCCAAGGAGCTATTTGTTCCCTTTTAGTGTAAAGGATTAAGGAAATGGGGAGTTTCTATACTATTACTTTGAGATATATTGTTTTTTAAAACCACTACTCTGAGTCTCTGGCTGTTGAACATGTACACCCAGCTACGATCAATAAAATTGCTTCTTGCAGAGAATGATGCATACAGAACTTGAGACAGGTTAAATTTGCCTATTGTAGGGAGGGGATCAAAGCTAACTTATAGTTTATGATATCCAACCTTCAGTATGAAGCTAGATCTGCAGAACTTGCTGAAAATCAGGGCTATGTCTCCATTGCTGTACTGGGAGCTGAAGTGAGGACAAGGGCACTATTTCTTGTCTGTAATCAAGAAGTATCACTGAGTTACATGGGGCATCCAGTAGCTTCTTATATGAGGACAGAAGGATGCAACTCTTTTTAAGGACATGGGAATAATGTTATAGTGCTTCCTTTTCATGTCCAATTACTATGCTTCTCTACTCATTAATACCAGAATTTTTAAAAGCTTCTAACCCTATTAGATTTCACATTAAAAAAAAAGTGTCCTACATGGTTTCACACCGGTAGAGAGGTCACAGCACACATGGACTGAGAAGCAGAAATCCCCTTGAACAGCAGGAACTGTGTAAGTAACACCTCGAATATGGTTTTGAGAAAAGTGACTTAGCAGTTTTCCTAGCTGTAAAGCTGGCCCACAGATGCATGGAAATCACATAGAAATATACTGCCCTGTTTACCGTCAGGATTACAAAGCCCAGAATGGAAAATGTAGAAGAAATGGTATGAAAACGCAGCCAGCATATGTCTTGTAAGAGCAGCAAGGCTCAGAGAGCCCAACTCCCACCTGTAACCACTCCTCTTCCCATGGCTCCAGCACAAAGTTAATTTTGGAGTGGCAGCTTTATGGTGTGGAGGGTTAGTGTACCTGCAGAGCCCTCCTCCTCCTCTCCTCCCCTCAGGTCACATATCTGGGGAGCACCCATGCACCTTCGCCTGCTGCCGGGGTAGTGTTGAGCGTGAGGATGTGATCTGCACACCCCGATTCCTTCTGCATTCCTTAGGGTCCTGGTTCCCCTCTTCCCCTGGTTTCCCTTTCAGATTTGCTTATTTCTTAATAGTCCAATGTAGTATATTGTGCATTTGCTGGGAGCCTAAAAAAGCAAGACCGATTTTATCATTTTGACTGTAGATATCTAATGCCCATTATGGGCTGACTAAATTTAGTAGAGTGGCAATTCACCAGACTACTAAATTTAGTTAGGCCATCCGGTCATATCATTTTACTTAGCTTAATATTGGATATCATAAGATAGGACCTATCAAACAGTATGGCTCCAGCTTCCCTAGCTGCAGATTATATTATCATTATAGCTTTTCAAAACATTCATGCTGACTTTTTTAAAACCTTGACATTTTTTAGTTTGTATATTTTGTTACAAGTTTGTAAAGATGGTCAAAATTCATTTGGTTTTCACTGAAAAGATCACTGTTAAAAAAAAGAAAGACGCTGCTGTTTTCATTTTAAGCAAAACTTTTGACTTTCCCTGTTGAACTTTAACTTAAATTAGAATAAGATTAATTTTATCATCAAAGCTAGGTAGACAAGGTGGAGTCCAATTTGGAGAGAAATTTTGCACAATGTTTTTCATTGTCTTCATGCATTTCTAGTTGCCATCGAACCTCAGTTCTGTTCCAGACAGAAAAAAAGCTTTATGAGAATCCAGACAACCTGGACTGTGACAGCCAGAAGGAGTTTTCAGTGCTGTAAATTCAAACTTGTCTTGTGCAGAGTAAATGAGAAAGAGATCTTGGTAAGGATCCCATGCACAACAGCTGGAGTTACGGCGATGGGATCAAATATGACTAACAAAATGGCATGTACAAACTCATCAGCCCTGCTATAATTCTTCCTTAGTACATGGAAAGAAAATTGCAGTAGCAATATTCTGGGAGTCTGTAGACTTAATCTTTTTTGGTGGGCCTTGAAAGGGAGCCAGTGTCTCTCCATCCCGAGTCAATCATTCCCTATCCAAGTAAACTGAACTGAGATCATCTAGATGCTGGTCTTCATTTCTAATGAGCTTTCACAGTAAAACAGGAAATAATAATCTTGAAAGGGGGAAAAAATGGTCAAAAATCAGCCAGAGAACATTTAAAGGTTTGTTCTGAACAAGCAGGGCTAAGAAAAAGGCCTGAGAAAAGTGTGTCCTGGGATCACTCACAGTTAAAGCACTGATTAATTAAGCAGAGGGTCATTCTTCAGAAAGACTCAAGGGCAGTTTTGGCCCTGGGGCTGTAATTTGGACACTTCTGGAGTTCTAGATACACTGAGCTATTCTGTGCCGGGCCTGTGAATATGTGCATTCTTCTGGCTGAACAATGGCATCTTTATTCAAATGGGAGTGACTAAGTAAGTGGCTGTCTCCTAATATGGGTGGTATTTCTTCCTGCTCTGCCTCAATCTCTGCTGCTTTCCCATTGCCTTATCAGTGCTTTGTAGCACAACTTACAAAATGAAATCTATTCATAATGCTAAAACCTCTCCCTTTTATAGACACAGGAAAAAAAGCCCCAAATGCTTACATATCCTCCAATTCTATGGCAGGGTGTTTACTTTTTTAAATGCAATTCTGCTTATCTGACGCTGGTTTGGAAATTAATAAAATGGTGCCTGGCTTTTATTGTTTTGACTATGGGAAGGAAATTAATCCACAACTATTACAAGTGTTTGATTCAAACGAGCAGAGATAAAACTACAGTTTCAAGAAACGTCGTTCCCTGTTTGTCAGGTGTCCTACTGCACCTGACATGTCTGATTTATTCCTCCCATGTTTAGCAGCAACACTGTCCAGGTAGATGATGCCCATTCATCTTGCTTTGTGTAGGTATTTCTTCAGGGTGGCTTTATTTATTATGCCTTAACTACTGTTTCTTCTTACTCACTAGGTTTAGCTCTGCCAGAGGTTAGAAAAGGGGTTGTTTGTCTGAAGAGACAAGGGTGTGGTGAAAATACTCTGTGCCAGCCAAGTGAACCAAAACACTATCTGAATTACAAAGCAGGCTGGAAAATAAAATTTAACTGACAGAAGATCTGGACCCCACCTGTGCTGAGAGACAGAGAGAAAAGGAGTCCCGGGAACTGGCCATGTACAGCTCCCTGGAGGTAGGTCTGGAGCAGGGGGCCGTGCCCCCCCCAAATCCTCTCAGCAGCTCACAGTGGCAGAGCGGGATTTAGAGCATTACTGCATGGGGAAAACTAATGTCAATGTTTACGTAATATTGCTTGGTATTGTTAGTAGTTAATTCGGTGAGAGCAGGCTTGCTGTGAAACTGTACTGCAGAAATCTGCAACTTTGCTTATCATGGGGACTGGGCTGTGGCACCCCACACACCCCAGACCTGTCCCAAAGCCCACTGCAACTAACTGATGGCTGCCAGAGTTGCAGGGATTGGTGCGGTGGGGCAGGCACATTACTTGTTTCCACCAAAGGCAGAGCCCAGCCACCTTCCAGCTGCATGTGCCTCCACAAATAGCGCTTCCTGAAATACTTCTGAATGTCCTAGATCTGTATAACCACCAAAAGACACTGTGCAGAGCACTGTACAGTGCATATCATACAATTGCAATGTAGTATAAAATAGACCATCCTTAGAGTGGAGACCGGCTTCCTCTTCCTCTGTGAGAGCCCAGCCATGAGTGTAGGCAGCCACTGTCCCTCTTCCCAGAGGCTTTTGCTCCTCTCCACCACCCGGCGAGCGCCAGACAGACCAGCAGCCACGCTGGAGGTGCCCCCGTCCCAGCGCCCGGCGCAGCCTGGCAACTGTTTTCCTTGGTGGAGGCATGAGTTTTCACAAACCATGTGGCTATCATCTAAACGTCTGCTGAAACACCTGGCAGTCTTTGGGATGGGGACAAAGTGGGAGGAAAAATGACTGCCGTTATTCTTAGCTGCTGGTTGTTAGATGCCTCTGACCTGCTAAGCAGTGCGTACTGCAGGAGAGGGCACCGAGTGGATCTGCCTCCCCATGCCTGCATGGGGAAGGAAGCCACAAGCACAGCCCTGAAGGAGTCTGGAGGACAGAAGTTTTGCATTAGCGATGAGCCAGAGTCAGTTACTTGTATTTAAACAATACAGGGCTCTGGAGAAATTCAGATGCAGACCTGAAATACATGGCTCGGCAAAAGACTGTTGTTACTGTCACATGTCTGACCTCTTGAAAATAACATTAATTCAAAAGTTAAACGTGTTCAGCTGACAGTGATGGAGTATTTGTGTTAAGGAGGAGATTTTTCAAAGGCGCAAAATCAACTTAGTGGTGTGTTACAATTGCCTCATTGATGTTCTACAGAGGGCCTGGGTGCAGCAGGTTTTGGGGGGCTTTCAGCTGCAGTGAGGCACTCGTTGCGCTGCGGGGGGTGGTTGTGACCCCCCACTAAAAGGGCTGCGTTTCCAAAGGGGGTTCTGAAGATTCATGATCCTTCTGGACACTTTAAATACAGTTACTTAGGAAATTATTTCTCCTGGTTTAATATCCAAGTAGGCAGTTAGACCTGGCAACCATAGACATAGATCTTGTAACTGGCTTTGATGTGAGAAAGCAGCATTGCCGTAATTCTGGAGATATCCCTTTCTTTTCTGAACTACATTGGCAGCTCATGATACCAGTATGTCAAAATGACATTCATTCTATATTATACAGAGTGTATAAAAGCTAGTGTTTACATTTTGTCTCCGTTGCCCTTTTCAATTTTGCTTTATTTTTTTATAGTTATGTAATTTAAGCAGTACATATTTGGGGATGTTTTTTTCCATGCCTTGTCTAGCTTTATGGCTTGTTCTGGCTGAGGCATCCTTACATGATTTGATTTTACAAGAAATATAGGCTAGCACATATGTATGTAATTGTTCCACAGTGAACCAATCTGCGGGAGCGCTGGGGGAAGATATACATTAATACTTTCTTTCATGCTATTTACAAACTAAATTGCTACATCTACAAATGATGCAAAATATTAGGAACTGCAACAATAAGCCTTGCGCTAGTTAGCAGGAAGCATAAAAGTATGGTGGAGCCTGAGAAACACTAATCAGAGTAATATTTTCATCAGAAACAGAATGTATTGTAACGAGGGGAGATAAGCATGAGTAGGCAAAACCGACTATGCTTAGAGCCAACACGCAGCAGCAGCTACGAATCACACACTGCTGAGGGAAATCTGAAAAATCGAAGCCTGATTCAGTTTTGGGCCCCTCACTACAAGAAGGACATTGAGGTGCTGGAGCGTGTCCAGAGAAGGGCAATGAAGCTGGTGAAGGGTCTGGAGAACAAGTCTAATGAGGAGCGGCTGAGGGAACTGGGACTGTTTAGCCTGGAGAAGAGGAGGCTCAGGGGAGACCTTATCGCCCTCTACAACTACCTGAAAGGACTGACCGGTGTCAGTCTCTTCTCCCAAGCAGCTAGCGACAGGACGAGAGGAAATGGCCTCAAGTTGTGCCAGGGCAGGTTTAGATCGGACATTAGGAAAAATTTCTTTACTGAAAGAGTGGTTAAGCATTGGAACAGGCTGCCCAGGGAAGTGGTTGAGTCACCATCCCTGGAAGTATTTAAAAGACGTGTAGATGTGGTGCTTAGGGACATGGTTTAGTGGGCATGGAGGTGTTGGGTTGACGGTTGGACTCGATGATCTTAGAGGTCTTTTCCAACCTTAATGATTCTATGATTCTATGATTCTATGATTCTACCTTCTGAGTAGGTATGGAGCAGGGGGCAGGTAGCGGGGACTGCCAAAGTGTGCCAAAATGCATCAGCACTGAAAGCACAGGGCGGCCTGTGAGACTAGCTGGGAGGAGAGGCTGAGCTGTGCCCAGCTACTGGAGACCTGCCACTCGGTCCTTACGCTGGTGGTGAGTGGCCCTCTGATACCGGAGTGTTTAAGGAAGCGGCACAAAGCCAAGTGGATTGAGAGCAGGGATCCATCGTGGAGGAGCTGGTTAGCCTTTGCCACACAAAGAAATCTTGGAGGACTTTGGTGTTTCCAAGTAGGAGAGCAGTGGAGAAAACAGCCAAGAATTGATGCTGAGGTAGAGTAGCAAACCTTATTTAACAGAGGGTGCATTGCAGTGGTATCAGCAATATGGAGTCAGTGCTGCAAGTGCCGCATACTAGGACTTATTTAAAGAGGCTATTGTAAAAGTCTTCGAGCCAGTTAATTACCAGTTTTTGTTATGTCAGGAACTCCTTGAGTTAAAGCAGAAAGAAACTATTCATGAATATGTTCCAGTTCTGTAGTTTAATGGGACAAATTTAAAAAAAAAAAAAAAAGAAAGAAAGAAAGAGAGAGAAATTGATAAAATGATTTAGTTCATGGAAGGATTGAAAACCCTCACAAAAAAAGCTGAAATTACATATTGTGCCCCATCTACTCTTGCATAAGCCATTGAAATTGCTGGAGACTTAATTGGACTAATCGTCCATTGCAGTTATGCATGAGCCTTAGGGAGCGCACAGGGTGCATACGGGCCAAAGCACCAGCCTATGAAAGAGAGAGAAATTATCCAATAGCATTTTTTAAAAAGTAGATGTCCAGGTATGAAAAGCCAAGACGCTTGGCTTGCATTTAAAAAGTATTAAGGGCAAGTGAGGAATTTCATTTAATTTATTCACCAAGTGGACTTGAAGAGGTGTGAAAAAATGACAGAATTGACTTTAGGCAAGAGAAAACTTTCAATGGAAAACAAAAATCTAGAGAGGACATTAATGTAGACTCATTCCCTTCCTGCTTACATCAGTTTTTTCCTCCGCACCTCCCCGTTTGCTGTGAAGTTACTGATGGACCATGGTTATTGCAAGCAGATTCAGGCCTAGAAATTCCATCAGATCAGAACAAAAATCGTATTGCATGCTGCATATTGAATCGAACTGCAGATACTGGAGTAAATGGCAGTATGAGCCTGTCTCATACTATCAGTATTCTTCATACATTTACTTTGTTGCCTTCCACTGTTCAGAACACCCTGAAAATCACCAACACATTTACTGAATTGAGGTTTAAAAGCAACTCAGAAACAGAAACAAATCATAGTTCTTAGCTCTGCTGAAGGTTAGAAGAATAATGTTGCCGAGGGGGTGCTTCCTGTGTGCGTCTGAGTACCTCCAAAATGACCTGTCGTGTATACATGTGTCCTAGTTTCTTTTTTACAAGGAGAGTTTGTTAGGAATTAAACCTAACTCTTGGGAGGAAAAACGAGTCCAGCATACCAGAATACCCATCTTCCTAATTCTTACCATGCCACAGACTGAAATCCCAGAACTGCTCATATATTATGAAGCATCTTGGAGAAAGCTTTTATGGTTTTGTGCCTATAAACGCAATAATCTGTCAGTATATAGAGACAGTGCAGAGGATATCGAACACAGTCTGTTAGATCTTTTCCCTTTGTATTACTTGCATCTTCTCATCCCTGGTAAACTTCTCTGTGCTTGGCTTTTCAGAAGTCCCCCGAAGTCCTACACCAAACACCTTAGGTGATGATACTACTGTAATGTAGGGCTGACCACACTGTAGAGGTTGTCAGCCTTTCAATGGTGCCCCGGTGCCCCTCTTCCCCGGGCTGGTTTCCCATTTGGCGTGCTGCTTCCCACTCCTCCCCGCTCCCACTCCCCTCCCCTGCCCAAGGGCTTTGCTCCGCGTGCGAGAGCCCTTCTGCTGCATGCTGAACTCCTGGAGTTCAAGATGTGCGGCTTTTGCTGTGTTGTTCTTTAAAGTGGTAGCTTGGCCTTACTAATGTATTTTCAATGGTTGGGATTAGCAGAGCTTGTAAGAACATATCAGACCTGTCAGGTTTACAAGTCCACTTGCCACCTCCACCCTCTTACATATATTTTTAAATAGCTAATTAGGAGATAATGCCGGTGGAACTAAATACTGTCACAAGATAATGATCTTGCACCGCTATAGAAATGGTAAGTGGAAATGTTTATTTTCAAAGGGAAGAAACACTGATCATGTGCCTAATCCTATAATTCTTAAACAAGTAAAATTCCTGTAGATTTCAGTAGAGCCTGAGGTGACAACATCCTATTACTGTGGTAATATTTCTGGGTACCAAATGGCCGTAAGTGATGCAGTCATTTTCTCCAAATGATACTGGTGCAGTATTGGAACAGATGTTTCCCTTACCTTTATTAGCCTGTTGTAACTTCTAACTTGGAGGACAAATTTTGCATGTGCTTCATTGCACCAGCTTAGATGATTTTTTTTAGATGTGCTTTAGAAAGCAGTGAGCTGTGGTTTGGATGAAGTTATGCTTATTTTTAACTTACTGACAGTTCATAATGGTGATACACAAGTCTGTGTTGCTACTGCAGGCTCCCTTTGGTACATTAAGGATCATCTCTGTTTAAATCAAAGATGGTCTTTCCTCTGTCCTTCAGGAATTTTGGAAACAAGGGTTGTCTTAAATTCACCTTTCAGGAATAAACCACCTTATGTTTCCGGTGGGGTGACGGAGTACACACGGGCAACAGGTACAAGTTCATTAGCTGCTCTGGGGTAACTGCCCCTGTGCTGCTCTTCCCCAGTAATAGATGTGAGACAATTTGGGGCAGCTTTACCTCTCGCTCAGGCTCATCCCTGTGTTTGTATTCCCACCAGTGGTGCTGGTGGGGGCTGCGCCATGCAAATCCTCCGCCAGATCACCTGCTGGGGACCCTCTCGTACCGTTAATGGGATGGGTACATTCACCTCTAGTGCCTCCCCACAGGGAAGCCTTCTTTCTACTGCAGCTCTGGACTCACTTTGGATGCAGGGTTGTCTTACAGACAGGTGAATACTGCAGTAGAAATTGGAGGCAGATGCAGAGCTGCTTTCAGAGAAAAGCCTGTCAATGCAAGCATGAAGGTTTATCTTAGTCAGAATTAACTTGCACAAGTTGTTAGTGCTTCACCATGGAAGGTGGCCAGTGGTTTTTAGAAATTACTGCTGCTTTCATGATCATTCCATTAGATCATCTCTAAGCTGCTGTAATTGTTCTGATTTTTATTTTTCACCTTGTTCGCCAGTTCATGTCTAAATACAAGAAGATGTTTATATTGCATACATTCAGCTTTAATTGGCCCTTAAAAGAAGGTGTTGATTAGAATCTTCTCAACATCAACAGCTCGCTCGCACAACATTCTCTAATTACTGTTTATTAATTTAGTTCAAGTGGCATAGTTGAAAGCCCTGCTCAGATGGGAGAAGTAAATTGTCACTGGTATTGAATATGTAAATTATGTGCCGTGTAAGTTTCCATGAAAAATGTTTAAAGTTAAATGCTATGCACATAAAGCCTTCCAGTTTCATCTAACCCAGCCATATGACAGCTTTGCAAAAAGTCATGAAAATTTACCAGCTCTGGCAAAAAACTACTTGCCTATCCTTTACTTTTTTCTATTAACATAATCATGACAATAATAATAATTTATTTGCCAGTCAAAAAAAAAAAAAATCATTCGTGCTGGCTGGCTGGAGATTTGCAAGGCTGCCAATTGAATCTGAACTACGCGTTGCTGTAGTATAGACATTCAGCAGCCTGGATTTGTTGCCCTAGTGCAGTAACCCTTCCTTCTCTTCAATTAGCTTATAAAGTCAGAATTTCTTAAACAAAGTACTCATTAAACATTGCCTTGTTACATTACTTTAAAATGCAATTAAAAGTTTTAAGAGTGCCGCGGAGTTTGTGTACCATTGTCAGCGTCCATGTCACTCACTATCAATTTCCACCCACTCACATAGATCAGAGGCCTCCCGTTAAATATAGATGGCACTTCATAGCTTTTGTATATAGTCTAGGCATAAAACAATATACTGATGAAGATGACCTGACTGTATCTTATACTTCAAGGAATGAGAGAGGAATGGAGAGGAGGATATTCTAGAGGAAGGAGGACCTGGGAGTCTTCGTTGTCCTTCCACCTCTGCAGTTGTCTCTGTGACCTTTTGTGTGGGAGTAGCTGCGCGTTGTTGGTGTGTGTGCTGCTTCAAACTCTTCCCAGACAAAGCTGCATGGGAATACCACGCAGTTATTGTATTATGCATCCGAAACAATGAGACCAGATATCGCGTTAAAAGGGAAAGAAAAATATCCAACGCCTGAATGCTGCCTGGGCCTTCACCCAGTCCTCACACTCTCGCTGGCTGCTGTAATCATGAATGGCACTAATCAATTCCAGGAAATCTCTACACCAAGCATTATGTCACATGCGGTTACATCATTCCCTCTAACCTCTAGGGCTTCCTGTTGACATCTTTGGAGCTCTTCTACTACCAACTGGTATTAGAAGAAATGCCAAACGGCATTTTTAGCCATTTCTGTCTGCCAAAAGGAATCCAAATGTTTCCATTTTGCAGCTTTCACCTGCTGGATCTCATCTTTGCTCCTTAAAACAAGCAAACCTTTGTGGGTCTGCTCACGGTCTCCCCCGGTGTTTGCATAAAGGATGGTGGGGGCCTGTGAGGGGTTTATTGAGACAGAAGGGGCTAATGCCTCTGCAGAATTTATTTATTCTTAATGTCTACCAGATTGCTAATCCAGCCTGTCAGTTGAGTAACTTCTGTTATAACTTCCACCCTAGGAGGCTGTTTCTCTTTTTCTTACTGAATTCTTTCCTAGGAGATGCTGCTTCCCAGTGTGGGCTGTTTCACCTCGTGGTTGATTTCCAAGCATCGTCCTGCGAGGCATTCCCCTCTCCTTTTGCAGGGCCATCCCCACTGGTATGTAGGAGCCGTTTCTCTCTTGGAACAGACAGTGACACCCCATCAGCTTCTTCTTGCAACCCCCACTTTTCCAGCTGCTCAGCCAAAAGAAGCAGGGCTCAAAGTCTTTCCAGATCTAACTTGCAAGATTATTCCTTCTTGAAACCACTAAGTTTCTTGGTTTGAGTCTTATTTTATTATTATTATTTGTCTGGTTTATACCTTCCTTTCATTCTAATGGTTTGATTTTTGTGGCTGTTTCTGTGTTTGTTCACTGCTGCAGTAGATATCAACAACATGATTAAATTCCAGCTCTGACTGTTGCAACATGAGCGCTCTGCCTTCATTATCCGCAGTGCCTAAAACTATTTGATCTCTAATAAGTTTGCCTGCAAGTGTGCCTCATTTGCATGATGAGGCTAACTGGTGCAGCCTGGTTGCATATTGGTCTGTGATTTCAGTTTCTCTTCGATCAGATGCATCAAACAGAAGGAGCTATTAGAATTGCCAGCAACTGTATTTTTTTCTGTTAATCATGCCAGAATACTAGGAGTCCCAGGCAGCCTTACTATGCTGGAGAAATCCACTGATAAAAAGCATGGGAGAGCTTCTCATGTCAGGTCACACGCAAACTAGTGCTGTGCTGGGGATAGTTGGTCGGTTTGATGGCACAAGCTGTTAAGATCACATCCAGCTCCTGAGCTGGCTGTTCGGTAGCCTCCTTTGGTGAGCTGCACTTCCCATTGCCACCAGCCCCAAGCCCGTGAGGAGCTGTGCCACCCAGCAAGGACCTCTCCCCTGGCCCATCAAGTTCAAAGCTGGAGGTGTCCTTCAGCCTCTCTGAGGGTCTCTGCCTGACTCTGCCCCCAGCTCACATCCATCCTCTCCRGTCCTGCACTTAGACCCAGTTGACATTCATTTGGCAGTAGTGCCTCCTTGGGCTTTACTACCCAAAGTTTGCAGGGAGAGAAAATATGTTTTCTTACACCAAGCTTTTAGGAACCTGAACCTTGCTTCGTGTCTGAAATGGAAGCAGCAAACTTCAAAGCTAAATGTAAATAGAGAACAGCAACTCAATAATTGTGAGATTCATAGCAACAGTGCTGAAAACGTGTCAAGTTGCCTTTTTCCTTTCTGGATCACACTCAGGATACACCTGTGGGTTTTTCTGTGTTCCGTATGATTTTAAGAAATACGATTTGCCCCATTGCAGCATTCCTTACTTCCCTGATTTCAGAATTCAGCTTTTTACATCATAATGTGTACCAACTATCTGCATCTTCATTTGAGACAATTTTTAGTTGAGCTGAAGGACCTCTGAGAACATGGAAATGTCTCTCATTGATCCGAATGGGTCCTAGACTGAGTTTTCATCTCATACACAAACCCCACTGTTTTCTTTTGTTCTTGGACTCRCACAGAAACTAAAAAACTAGACCAAGCACAACCAAACAAAAGAACTCTGAGGATCTCATCAGCAGTATTTGCTTTGCACATGAACAGTAATTTTTCTCTAGCACATACTTCCAAGAATTTTTTAAAATGTCATTCATACATCATCTGCCCCAGCAGACAATAGTTGTTCCAGAGAAGCTGTTGCTCTCTATTAGGTCAATGATCAGTGAACTAAACATTTTCTACTTAGGCCTTCATGTGATAAAAGCCTAAGAGCTTTGAAGGAGCCATTATAGACTATTGCCTAGAAGAAATATCCATTTGAAAATTCAGCAATTATGTACTTCTGTAATAGCGTGTAAAAGGAGCTCTGGACCCATTATGGGTTATTGAGTAAATAATGTATTTTTAAAAGTGTCTAAGTAATTTATATGATAGTCTGTATTGGCAGCAAAGAGTGATTGTAGACTAAACATTCTGTCTTTCTTTCTTTTTAAAAATCTCATTTAAATCCCTAAATAGCAATTAAAAAAAGAAATCCCTGATGCAGTTTCAGTATTTCTATAGTAGTCAATAGCTAATGTCTCTGACTTTACTCCACCGAGGCTGCCATTTTGTGCTGAGCCAGTTTCCTCTGGTCTGACTTACTTTTTTTGTCTTGATTGGATAAGACAGGAGGCTTCATTATCAAATATAATAGAGAAGTGTCCAGAGGCCTCCTGGAGGTCAGACTCACAGTCATCAGACCTACCCATAATCAGGAACAGCCACTAGCCAAAAGAGCCACGAGTCCAGAGAGAGAAGACAGGAAGCTGTCAGTCCCTATTTCAGGGAAAAATTGAGGCTTGGAGAGAGGAAATATGTTGTCTGAGATCACGCAGGGGACAAAGAACCTCCGCCTCCCAAGACCAAGCTTAGTTTCCCTGCTTTATGTTCGGACCTTCTATGGAAAGGCACAGTCTGAGATCTTGTTGCTGTGGATCCTCAGTGCTAATGCAAACAGCTCCTTTATCAGATGCCTGCAATAATCTTGCTTCAGACCACTGCACTCAGCCCTTTCAAGCACAGACCCTGGTCAAAGCAGATAGGAAAATACTGCAGTTCAAAAAATTTATATTGCAGCAACAATGCGCCGTGAAACAGATGTGCTGGAAAACAAACTTGTTTTCTACTCTTAAACGTGGAGTAAGCTTTCCTTAGTCCCCCCCCTTTATTTATCATACTGCTTCCTGCCATGGCAGGGGTAGTCGCCTCTTTGATAATTTTCTGTCAAAAATTGAAAGAATAGGTTGAAACATTGTTTTTTAAGAAACATTGTTTTTTAAGCTGCACTGAATTTTGGAGATTATCTTGACATCCCCAAATACCTGTTAGGCCAAGCAGCCTGGGTTGCCACAGGGACACTACCATACTTATGTATTACATGTACATTAAAATAATGCAATGGGCCTGACTTGAGGGGACAAAAGTAAAACAATATCTGCCTATGGTAATGCTCCACCTTAACTCTTTTTGATGGTACTTTCCCTGGCATAAATCACAGACAAAGTCACTTAATCTGGTGTTCTTGAACCTGTGTTGTAACTAATTTTGTACATGAAATATACCCTAACAGTCAGCAGGAAGCAGACATCTGTTAACATGACTGTCAGGAGTTTTGTTTTCCTTTTTTAGAGGCTATGTAATGCCTACCTGCATGTGCACGGTCAGAGCAGATCATGTGCTTCCCATAGCAGCTATGCTCTTCAGTCACAGCTCAAGAACATCACCTTTAGACCTGAATTTGAATACATCTGTATAATTTCTCATTGTTTAAGAAAAGTGGTTTTGATGCAATGAATGAAAATGTGGCATTTTGGCTCCCCTCTGGGGAGATGACAGGAGATGGGTCTCTGTAGCGAGGCCACTGGCACATGAGAGTCTATTTTTCATGTTTTTGGAAAGACACAAAGAAAAGAAGAAATACAAGGGTGTCAAAGAGCACATAGCTCAAAAGACAAAAAAGAAAGGGAGTGACTTAACAAAAAAATGGTAAGGTAGTAGGGAGAAAGATGAAGTAAAAAAAAATGGTGAAGGAGAGGTAATGGAGACAGAAATAAATGGAGAAGAAACAAGGTGAAAGCCATAAATACATTTAAGTTGTATTTGGGCAAAACGTATAATGTCTAAGAAAGCAATCAGTCTCTCTCACTGTTAGACTGTTTTTGTCACTTAGGAAAGGACAGTTATCTGTTGGGATAATTGACTGGAGTGGTGATAAAGTCTCCATCACTGGAGGATTTCAATGACAGAGTAGTCAAAAATCTGGGAAATACTGTCAGGTATTGGACTTTTTACGATTCCTTCCAGCTCTATTTTCGATGACCTCAGCATCCCAAAGTGTATGAGTGGGAGCAGTACCTCAGTTGTGTGATTATGGGAGATCTGTTTCCGGCCTGGTCACCTCCTGAAATTCTGTAAGATTTCACAGACTAAACAAGGCACGTACTTGGAGATGAAGTCTATGAGGAAGATGAACATACGGGGGAAAAAAAGAAAAGGAACTGGTCGATCTGAAGACAACATTTTCTTCTAAGCTATGGACCCAAGGCCACAACCCTTACATCTTACTTCTCAAACTGAAGAGCCCCATTCTGCAACAAATACACAGTCTGGCTTAGATGCAAAACCAAAGCCTTCACAACTTGAGATAAAAGAACTTGGGGCCTTTCTTCCAAGAACAGAGTTATTGATTGCTCTACTGTGCTTCAACCCTAAATAATTCTGTTCTCCCTTTCAAAGAAAATTACCCCTAATTTCAGCCAAAATCATTCTTCACTTCCTTTCCTGGCTTCTCTTGAATGGTGGGTGGTGAGAGGACACAGGTATGGAGTGGTCTGGGATTCTTCCAGACTGATGATTATTTCTGTGCAAACCACCAGTTACCATTGCAGTACAAAACAGTGTAAAACAGGCTTCTAAAAGAAAAGTCTGGAGAGGCATCACATTGACATGAAAGAAAGCTTCATTCTCCCATCTTGTTGAGTTTTTCAGGTCTTTCTAGGGGATCTAGCAAAGCCCAGCGTGATAATGTCAGTGGTCTTCCCCTGAAAGTAGAAGGCTTGGGTTGCTCTATTACTGCCATAGGAAGGCACAAGCCTTTAAAGTGACCACTCCTTCCCCATGCAAATCTGCTGTGTATTCTCCAGTTTTCCATTCTGGGCCACCAAGTACGATGCTGGTAACTGGAGGAAACTGCTTTTTTTTCCTAACATTACTTTAGAGACATTGGATTCATTATTTGAGGGTGTGTATGAGATTCTGGAAGTACAATTTACGTCTGCTATGCTGTGAGATCTTTGGTATGATATTGACTCATTCATTGGCACCTGAGAGAGGTTTGGGGAATTCAGCAAGCTTTCAACAATCCAGTTTGAGAGATTAAACAGAATTATGGCTCACTCAGGTTGGTCCTAATTTTATTAGATTTTCACCATTTCTAATTGCATAAACATATGCAGCCAAGTATACAGATGGGGACTGGGAAGATGTACAAGGACACTCAGGCTCCACAGTCAGCTAATTGGTGGACTAAGTAATAGGGCACTTGGAAAGACTGATAATTTTTTCAGAACATTTCAGGGTAAAATCCTTTCCCCATTAAAACTGAAGCAATGAAGAGAAGAAAGATTGTAGTCATAGATTTTTTTGTAACTGGAGAAAGAGATGAGAGGAATTATATGATGCAGAAAATACCTAGGATGAAGGATATTGTTTAGGGCAAGATTCACTACTTATTTGTTTTAGCCATAGGAAAAAGATAGAATGTCTCAAAACCATAAAACAATTGGCCTGATCCATATGGTGACATCAGAAAGCTTTTGATCAGGGCTAAACACAAGATAAACAATGGTTAACAATTTCAGATATTGCGAGGGCAAATGAGAAGTCATTTTGTGTGAACATTGTTATTGGTAGCAAATGCCAAGCTGTAATGTTTTCAGAAATATTTTTTATTTTCTTTTGGAAAATAGATCTGTTTTTGCTATGGCTAGGAGAGCTCTTGGGCCACAAGCCAAAGTATGCTATGGCTATTTCTGGTTGAATGATACCAGCTGAGGTACTGGCATGGCTGTTTTTACAAGTACTTTCACATGAAATAATATTGCAGTCCATATTTGTTAAGGGAATGCTGCTGTTGACTTATTTTCTACAACAAGGCAGAAGGGGGCAGGAGGGAAAAGTCTACACTCAGGTTTTTGCTATTGGACGTACTTCATCCTTGATACAGCATCTGCACTATGAAATTCACCCTGAATGAATGGGCATTCAGGTGTCTTCACCTCCAGGAGACAGGACACAACTCTCAGACTGATTTAGCCCCAGTTGGATAGGTTTTTTTTAAATCTCCATGGGTAACAGACCGGGAAGACTTTTCCCTCCGACTGGCCTGGGCTGAACACTTGGTGGGTGAGTAAAGTTTTTGGTTTTTTTTCCTTATGAAAAGTAGAATAAATCAAACAAGTTGGTCACATATTTGGACCTGCACTTCTCAGCAAAGTTTTGCAAAGTCCTCTAAAAAGTCAGAATATTTAGTAAATAGATCATGAAATATTTTCCAACAAAAAAATACAAGAGGGATTTAATAATGTTGGGACATAGTTTTCTGTTAATGACTTTATTTTCTTCTTCCTCCTGTTCAGGCAGTAACATGTAAACTCTGACCACATCACTGGTGTGAAATTGCTGATTAACCTTTTGACTCTGACAATTGGGACTTCTCTCAACACCAACTGGTAATGCGAAAGACCATTAGTAGTTAATATTGGGACATCCCAGCTCCAGATGTCAAAAGGTTAATGAAAAATCAAGTATCTTGCTTTTACTGGGCAACTTGGAAACCTTCCCCCCAAACATTTCATTTTTTGTGATAAATAAGCCAGACTGCTTGAGCTGAGAAAGACGAGTGTTTTGCTAATGTGTACAGCTGTTAATTGAAAAAGATTTTGTTATGCTTGTTCTTCTGGACGTAGATAAAAGAGAGATTTGTTGGYGAACTTTAGTTGGTCTTGAACACCCCTTTGTCCAAATACACTACTTAATAATAACGCTTTGTTCTTTTTATAACAGCCATGGAGGGATTTTGAGTGGAATACTCATTTTCTTTAAGTCATATCTGCCAGTAATCATTCCTGGCTTAAGACCAGCTGCCATTTATGTGTTTTATGAAAATACAACACCACTTTTACGCTCAAAACTATTCTCTTTTAGGTAAAAGCTTCAGCACAAGCTGGTTCCCCATATCTACCATAAATGCTATTTATCACAGATTTTGGTCTTTAAAACAGAAAGATAACGTTAAAACATTTTGATTACCCTTTCCTTACCACTATCATTCACAAACCATCTTTTCTAATTATGGTATTAGGACATTTACATAACCAGGAAAAGGGTCCTTTAACTACATTTCTATTATGTTTGGCACTTGTGTGAAAGGATATTATATTCATGTGCATTAGAGATTGCTTATAAAAGATCAAGACAATAATAGCAGATCAGACGATAAAGGTTCCCTTTTCTCCTCCCAGACAGGCTGTCTCTGACAGAAGAATACAGTTCATCAAAAGTGTCTGCAGGTTGTCAAACTCGGTGAGATTTGGGGACATTCGGAGGCTGTCATGGCCAACAAGAAGATTTTCTGTAGGGTTCTGCCATCATTCACCCTCAGGAAATAATCACTCACTACATTCTGCATGCTCTCATGATAGAGCTCTATTTGAGAGAAAAGAGCCATTTTATCAAAGGACAATATATCCCTTCTCTTGGTCCATGCAGCTTCCATTATCAGACCATAATAAATCATATTTATGTTCTCAGTTAATAAGACTGATTACAATGCAGGTTACAGGCATGGGAAAAGCAAAGCAGGTGAAAAGATGTTTTAATGAAAATATGATAAGCAAACAGCTTCTTGTGAACATTTCAGGCTGTTATTTGTAATGATCACAGGCAATTTTTGATACATCTTCTTTAGCAATGGTTTAAGCTGCATAAATTGGCTTGCCACTTTATACGTTGAAATAGGAAGAATCTCAGTGTCCTTCTTATGTTGTCTAGAATCATTATATACATTATAAGCATAAAATGAGTTTAATGTATGTGCTTTGAAAAGAAGGGGAAAACAGAAAATCAGGGAAGACTGATTTTAATGCTGCTCAAAATGATTTTGAAATTTTCTACTCATCTTTGTTACTAACGGTGCCTTTTCCATGAAATTTAGGAATGACATGTACTGCTTTCATCTCCTTAAAATTAATATACTGCTCTCTCTGTTTTTCTCAATTTCTTCAAAGTTCTTTTTAGAGCACTGTGCAAAGAGACAGAGAGAAATTCTCCACTCAATGTGTGAGCGTATCTGCTATTAATGCTGAGGGGAGTTAAGCGTGTGCTTCTACAGGAGAATATACCCCAGTGTTCAATACTGAAAGGTACCCTATTAAAAAGGTGCAAGCATGTTTAGCTCCAGCACATGTGATGCATTCAAGGGCCAACTTGCTTAGAATTTTTTTAAGTGATTAAGATCTTTTTTGGTAAGGTAAGAGTTCTGATATGATTTCAGCATATAACTGTATGGAGGGAAGTGGCTGATGGACTGTCTTGCTCTTGTCTTGTGAAGAGTCTTCTTTTGTTATTCTTATGTCCAGCATCATACTTTCAAGATGAAGTTAGAAATTTAAGGAACAATTTCCTCCTGCTGATATATAATTTTGACCAAGTCTCTGAAATTCTACAGCACTTGCAGAATGCTGGTGACAAAGACTCCTTGGTGTTGTATGTCTGCAGGACCTATTCTGGTCACTGATACTTCCCAAAAATCACTCTTAAACAAATTTTAAAGCTTTGAAATTGGCCTGGCCCTGGAGAATGACCACGAAATTCCGTTAACCCTTTTAGGGCACTTTAACAAGAGAAGTGCCCACACAAGAAACAGCAAACTGCTCTTCAAAGGCAATATCCTGATATGACAACAGACGTAGATAATGTACTTCATGATGGAACTGCTTGATACAGAGAAAAACATGTTGTAACTGCCTTCACCATGAAAGGAGTTTAAAATGCTGCCTGCCAACTCCACAAAAACCAGAGCTGCTATTTCAGTTAAAGCCCAGTGGATTGTATTTTTCACGTCAGTTTTCACTAACCTCAAACATCACTGTTATGACAGACTGTCATCCAACCAAACCAGTACTCTGGTGCCATTCAAGCAGGCAGGAAGAAATCAAACATGAAGGAAACTTAAAAGTCCAATTAGTAAGTGGGGGGTGCATGTGAGTGAACTACTTTTGTGTAATGATACTGATTACTGAAAATGAAACACTTAAAAGAAAATAAACAAAAAGCAGTTCTTTCTGAGCCAGTGGTGTTTTCTTGGCTGGCAATTTCTCTTTGTTCTGTTTCATGACACCAGCCTCAATGGTTGAAGGGGTGTTCTGGGCCAGATGTCAATCATAATGTCTGACATAAACAAAAATAGCTAAAAAGGCATGCCAGCATCTTCTTTTTGTTTTCCCATTAGCTCCATTTTTCTTTTCATAGGCTGACAAAAAATTACTGCCTCCAAGTGAATTCAGTAATGTCACTATATATCTAATATCTAGGAGACCTTTTGTTTTAGCTTTACTGGGCTTAACCACAAAAGACACTTGACATTGACAAAGAATCTGTCAAACATACAATGATCAGTGCAATGAAATCTCTCATGACAGAAGGGCACTATTCTGCCTCCCCCCTGCCTCCAGCGGCAGCCTGTCTGAGCAAAATATGCTGGAGCACATGTAGCAGCTGAACCATTACAGAGCAGGCCAGAAGCTGAGATGTGTCTTGTTTAAATTGTCATAGCATATTAGTATAATTAAAACCGCCAAAAGAGTAGAAAAGATAGATGGAAATGTTACGTTACTTGTTTCTAGAGATTACCCTCGAGCCAGAACTGAAATAGAGACACATTCTGGATTTCTTAGAGCTCTGATATGGAAGAAAACAAGCCCAAGAGGATGACTCTTGAAGTGTGAGACATGAAGTCATAGTTCCTGTATTTACACAATAAAGCAGAAATAGTGTTTCAGACAGACACTCTCTTTTCTCTGTGATTACAGCTCCCGTTGTGGCTGTACTCTGCAAAGCAGTTGTATCATCTCTCAGCTACCTCTTTTTCACTCTCCTTTGCCTTCATGCCTGCAAGGTCTTGACAACCATTGGGCCTGCTGATGAGCTGGTGTCACCGCTCTCTGCTCCCTCTCCATCTGTGAGCTTGGCTGGTGCTCCAGGTGCCCAGCCCCGAAGCAGTGCACGGTGTCCTGGCTGGTGGCTGCAGAGGCCACAGCTCAGGTTCTGGGGCTCAGCAATGCCCAGCAGCTACAGTCAGGAAGTCCTCCTGCACAGGCTTCATCCCCTGGGCATGCCCGTGCCTGGGGAAGAGAAACAAACACTTACTGGAGGCAGGCACAGGTAGACCAGCCCTGAGACCGCTCTTGAATTGCACAGGGGAGCCAGACAGGGAGCTGTGAGTCACACTAAGATTGTCTTCACCTAGGCTGTTTTTGCTTCTCATTGCAAAGGAAGGTGTTTGAACAATGGCTTCAATTTAAAATCTGACCGTTCAAATGCCAAGCTCCATGCTTGCTTCTGTGTTGAATGTACAGATAAAAACATATGGCTTTCTAAAATTGACCCTGAAAATGATATTCTCTTCATTGGATGAGATGTTTTCCTTCCCATGCATCATTACTTCTCATAACTATTCAGGACTAACTAGTCATGATCCCTATTTCTAATTATGCCCCAAGTTATATCTGGTGGTGAGAAACCCATGAAGAACCTTCTGTGGATCTGTTCAGTTGTAGAGGTTGGAACCTGATTTATCCAGAAGCTGGGGAGGACCTGAACTGGATCCGGCAGTTCTGAAAGACAGCAAAACAAAAGCAGCACGGCTTTTCTCTAACAAAAGTGGTACATTCAAGAAGATGCAGGAATGAGGTAGGTCTCATGTTCATTTCTTCTAGTATAAACAAACTTCACAGCCTTGCCCCATTTGCTGATTTGCTTGAAGCAGAGAGATGTTAAACGTGGGACTTTTAAATTTTAGGTTTTCCCGTATCTCCTGTATTTCCCAAATTTAAATTTCAGTTAATGACTTCTCCATATAGTGCTTCTCTTAAATTTCTGTACAGTTATGCCTGTACATGTGCATAACTAGTCAAAAATATGTTATCTGCATTTAGTGTTGGCTTTTGGAACCCTCACCGCCAAGTCACCTCACCGCCGTGTCTCACCTCACATGTGTTTCTGTGTAGTGCCAGGAGAAGAATGGAAAATAGCTATGAAGTAAAAGCAGATTCTGCTCCCATTAAAGGCAATGAAAACTATGCTGTTATGTCTACTTACTCATAATAGTGGGGGAAATCGAAGTGGAAACAAGTACAACAAAAGACCTCTGCCAGCTATCTACAAGCTAACCAAGGCTTCCACTAATGAGGTGCTCTGGCATTTTGAGAAAGACAGGTTCTTCCAGAAACGGAAAAAATATGCCGAGTTTTTCCTTCAGCTCTGAAAGGCTAGTGAGAGAGTAACAAATTGTTTTTAAAAAAAGGGATAGCAGTCAAACTTTTAATGCTGTCTGTGCTATTAAATACCTACAGATGCCAGTACAGTTTCTTGTCAATTAAATGCTTTTACATGTATGTTTAGCAGATTATTAAATACTGATTCTTATATACTTCACCTAATTATCTGCTGTATTTACAGGTTCATCTAAGTGACCATAACATTCTTGAGAAAGTTATTAATTTCAAATCACAATAACAGAGTAATTTCCAGGTCAGATTTTCTAGAAAACGATTCAATACCACGGACAATCGCATAGGCTATTAAACAGAACAGTATGGTTTGTGGAAAAGATAATAGTCCAGATCACGAGATAGCACCAGATTTTACATTATGATCTCCAGATGTCTTTGGGAACTTAATGCATCCAGCATTGGTTCAAGTCTAATTTGCATGGCAGAAATGCGAGTTGTTCCAATTTTCTCCTCTCTGGGGCTGTGTGAAGAAACTGTCTCCCCAAGAGCTGCAGAGGATAGGCTGGGGTAGTTTGGCCATGCTTTGGTAAGAATATTCACCGCATTGCCAACTGCTCCTGGAGCGCCCAGTGGTATCACATGCAGAAAAGAAAAGGTTTCATCTTTGCTTAGTGGGACAGCACCGTGTCCAGGTCTTTCTGATACGTGCCCATCAGAGCTGGCTCTACACATTGGCCAAACAGACTATTATTTAGGGCAGCAAAGTGACTGCGGCCTCATTGCCTGTTTGATATGTGCTTCCAGAGTGCTGGAGAAGTAGGCGGGCATCATGCTGCTGCTTTGGAGAGAGGAGTTTGCCTGAAGGCCAGGGGAAAGTCCCACCTAGCAGTGGCCTTTGTCCACACTCCCATCTGGCTGCAGAAAGCCAGTGAGTCTACTCCCAGCTGCCAGCTTCCCATCTCAGCTGCCCTTTCCCTGCATGCTTGCCTCCACACGGACAGAACAGACCTCCCTGTCCTGTCCCCAGCCCTAACCACTGGAGCATCAATGTTCCCTTTTGCCTACAATGCTGAAAAGCCCTGAATTACAGCAGTCTGTCACAACTACCAGGCTTCTGTGACAATCTTGTATTATTTTAACCAGTGTGTGTTGATTCACTGGAGAGAGGGTGGACTTTGCGAAATTGAGGCATCATTTACTTGCTCAGAAGCTCCTGGAGTGAGTGTCTCTGCAATGGGAAGGCAGCTCCGCCACTGTTTCCGGAGAGCAATTCTGGAGTTCAATACGTTCCCCCGAGTGTCCGCTGTAAAACAATATATTGACTCAGTTCCCTGAACCAGGGACTTGGTGAAGTCCTGGTAGTGAAGTATAGTGGTGGTGTACTGAAGTATAGTGGTGTTGAGTGAGGGATGAAATCCTCCCTCCTGGCAGCCCAGGGGATTTACAGCACTTTGCAGGGCAGCCCGGTATCCTGCTGTGCCCAGAGGGACCACAGATGTCCAGGAGTTTCTGGTGGGTCACATGTATCTATAAACATGATACAGTATTTACTCCATTGCATTCCTGGTGGAGAACAGTTTGTACCGGTACAGGTACAAGTCTGCTGCCTCCCTGGGGCCCAGGTTAGAGACATTACTAGGAAACTCTCCGGTCTGGTAAGGCCCTCTGATTAGTACCCGCTATTGGTTATACAGGCCGGCAGCGACGAGGTTGCGGAGAGAAGCCCAGAAGCGATCAAAAGGGACTTCAGGGCACTGGGGCGATTGGTTGAAGGATCAGGAGCACAGGTAGTGTTTTCCTCAATCCCTTCAGTGGCAGGGAAGAATACTGACAGGGACAGGAAAACATGCCTGATCAACACGTGGCTCAGGGGCTGGTGCCACCGGCAGAATTTTGGCTTTTTTGATCATGAGGAGGTTTACACAGCACCGGGCCTGCTGGTGCCAGATGGAGGTCAGCTGTCTCACAGGGGGAAAAGGATTCTGGCTCATGAGCTGGCGGGGCTCATCGAGAGGGCTTTAAACTAGGTTCACAGGGGGAAGGGGATAAAACCAGGCTCACGAGAGA
>JAYKAV010003463.1:5892-18866 GCA_035582835.1 Phoebastria nigripes
GTGTAGATGAGGCGCTTAGGGACATGGTTTAGTGGGCATGGTGGTGTTGGGTTGACGGTTGGACTTGATGATCTTAGAGGTCTTTTCCAACCTTAATGATTCTATGATTCTATGATTCTATATTCTGTTCCAAATATGAACATGAATATGAGCCCTCAAAGTTTACTATTTTAATTTGTGAATGGAGAATCTAATGTAACATGATTTTGTTATGCGCATGTTGTCTGAGATGACAATAGTTAAGCAGAGGGGTATAAACATCATCATACAAAGCAAATAATATTTCAAATACCGATAGCAGATGAAAAATGGACTGCTCTAGCCAACAATAGCTCTTGATCTTTTATTTTGCTTCCTTCATCTGTCATTTTTTTTTCTTTCATTTTGCAGTAATAAAAAATGGAAACATTGAAATTTTCAGGAAATAAACAAAACAGTATTGTTTTGAAAATTCAAATATGAAGTGTGTAATACCCCCAAAACAAGAAGACCTGTTTTTATATTGTGGGCCTGAAATGAAACACTTCAATTTCTGACACTTTAATTTCAGGCACTACGACAGTTAAATGCATTTCCAGTTCCTTTATGCTAGTATGGGTGCAGACACTTGGCTAGATTATACTTCTTTTGAACAAGTTCAGTTAAGTGACTAAGATCTACAATAAAAATGTAGGAGGGGCTTGTCCCCAGGGAAGAAAAAAAAAAAAAAAGAAAAAAAAATTTGCTGCTGAAGAAATGGTCAACATTTTCAATTTGCCTTGGACATACAGAATAGTTGAAAGCAAAACACATCAAAGTTTTAGAAGACAAATGACTATCAACCACATCCCGGAGAGAAATACTTGAGAATTCAACTTATACCACAGACAGAAATTGTGACTCAGAAGCCGTAGGTAGCTGGCCTTAATTCTACCTAAGTCAGTCTAAGTCAAATGTTGATAACATCTCTGGCTAAAATATCTGAAAATCTGCATGGAATTGATGAAAGACAGTAAAGGAACTCAGGTGTAATTTAAGGTGATCTTAGGTGGGATGTAAATATGGCCATTCATCCACTACATTCATTCCAGTATAGGTGGAGAAGAGAAATGGTTCAGTGAAGATTTTTGAGCAGACATCCTAATACTCCTGGCTAACTGATACTGGAGTTCTTTATATCTCCAGAAGTTCACTTATGCTCTTGTTCAAGAGTAAGATTCAGCTTTTCCTGAAGTTAATGCGTTCAGTCATTGTGATATGAGAAGAACCATATCCACGGGCAAAAAAAGAAGATACTCAGGATCTCCTCACATGAGCTTCATAGGACAGGACTAGAAGTGTGAACATTCAACAGTCTCTCAAATAGTTTGTTTTACAGTTTTAATATTAATCTTATTCCAGAAGTAGTTTGTTGAACTAGTGTATAATTTGAAGTATTGGCCACTCTTACTGAGATTTATTGGCCCTAACAATCTAATATTTACAAAGGCTTTGCCTCCCTCAATAATAATCTCTTACTTTCAGCAATAAATCTCTATGTTGGTCTCCTAACAAGTCAATATCTAGTTATTAAACACAGATAAAGCAGTTTCAATTATATACATTTCTACTACCTTCATTTGCCAGCTAAGCAGCCAATTCTGCCCTGATTATATAAAGTGGAAAAACTATGTTCCTTTAAAAATTTTTTTAAAGAATTTGGAAAACTATTCCAACTAGTTTTATTTACCTTTGTATTGAAAGAAACATAATTCAATTTCTACTTTACTTAAAGGAATATGTTTCATTAAATGGGAGAGGTTACTTTAATATTTGAAAGAGATTACTTTCATTACAAAGTAGAAATTATTTACAACTTGTCTTGCCTTCTATGCAATATAAAATGGAGCTGTATTTAATACTGAGAAGCAAAAATTCTTTAATGTGCTCACAGTACTTTAGCAACTGAATACTCATTCTTATCAGAAAAGTTGATTTTGTACATGTAAACCCCCTGAATACTATTTTCCTCCTTTCCTGTACATTAAAAAACAATGATTACATCTCGATTAACCTTTCTATCATTTTATTCCATCTCTCGGATATATTCACAGAAGCCTAATAAATAGAAAAATGTAAGTCTGACCCCAAGTGACCAAAACCAATTCCAATCACTTAGATGCCTCAAGGTATCTAAAAGATGTCATATATGTGACCTTCAAGAATTGAAATGCTCTGTGGGGTTTCTTACCAGTGGTTGCTTGCCTAACATGCACACACTTCTATGTGTCTGTGTGTGCTGAGGAGTTATATATCCACCTAGTCCATGCTCTCTGATGTGATGTTAGGGGAAAAAAATGAAAAAGAAAATTTTGGCTTATCTGCACAAAAGAGAAATCTAAGAAATGTCTCCTTCAAATCACAGCTGTGGGRGGAGTAGTGCCTCTGGTGTCATTGCTGAGAACTACACTGTCCTAGCTTGCTCAACAGGTATTTTCTTGTCCTCCCTCTATTCACTTCAGCTCAGGATATGCTCTCTTCTGGCCTTCACCTGACCTTAGGAAACATGCTATTTGCATGTATCTCAGTTTCTTGTACTGCTGCGCGTATGTGAGACTACTGTTCGTTGGCTAGGCTGGGCCCAAAGGCACCAGTGTCACTAGAAGACCCATCATTATCTCAYTCCTGACCCTTCCTTCCAGGTGTTATTTGTAGAGAGAGAAGGGGCCCCTAGTCCCTGTGCCATGACTCATGGGACATGCTTGGTATACCATGGCTTGGTATTTCTTACAAACTGACAAGGTTTGATTTAAAAAAAAGAAAAAAAAAAAAAAAAAGAATATGTTCACAACTAAGTATGAAAACTGACAGATTAAGATTTTCATGTTCAGGGAATATGAGAGCAATCATGATGACAGAAAATATATCATTTGATATAATTATTCTGGGGAATACTTAACTCTGTAGATCAGCCCCTAAGTTCTCCACAAATGTTTGATATTCCTTATCAATAGTTGGTACTTGCAAGCCATGTTTTGTCTTGTGTTTGAGCAAGGTGTTTAAGCAGGTACATATCTTCAGGTAGGTGAGTTATCTCATTAAATTTAAATGAGAGTTTGCATGTGTTTAAATTCACTTTACAGAATTAGACGACTGTTTAGATATGACTCTTCAGATAGTCAAGTAGTTTGAGGAACTTTTGATAAAAATAATCTGAAATGAAAGAGTGAAATCAATGTAGTTAATCCAGCTGAATACAGCAGAAAGAATAGTTTATTCTCAAGTAACAGAAGAACATCTCTGTAGACTCTCATTGTTGTATCTGCCATTCTGCCACAAAACAGTGAACATCAGATAGTTTTTCATTGTTCAAAACTTAGGTCATGAAGCAGCTTTTATTGATGTTACCCTTGTTTATTATTGTAACTTATCCTTCACCACAGAAGACTGTTGCTATCAGCAAATCACTTGGAGAGGATCAAAAACAAGGCCTGAATTATGTTGATGACAGACAAAATAGCTTGAGAGTCAGAAGCCATACTTATCATCATTTGCAGTGGGAAGTATACATCTTCAAATTGTCAGGTCAGTCTACACTCCACAATTGTTCCTCAATTTCTCATTGATGGTAAAGCCTGGGGGACCATCCCTGAGCAATTTTTTCAACAGTCCCAAGTCCCATTGTTTCCACCAGGAAGCAGTGACCTAGTGTTCATCACTTCACTTTTATCATTGTTCAACTGGGCTTGTGGTCTTTGGCACATACCAGACTCCAGCCAGTGCCAAATCGGCAGCATGTGTCTTCACTGACCATGGCCCTGTGTACAAACCCCAGCTCCTGAYCCAGTGCACCCAAAGAAAAAAGTTCCAAAAGTGCCATAACCCTTATCTTCAAGATCTCAGTTGATCCCTGTATTTAAGGGAGCAAAACACTGATTTAAGTACAGTGAGAAAGACAACAGAAAATCACTTTGTTCCTTTGACACTAAGAAATTTTCTGTATTAAAAAATTATTGGTGCAGACTTCTGTGAGCTTGGTCTAATATTGCAGAATGGTCTCCCAGGGAAATTAAGGACCATCAGATACCTCACTACCTTCCCCTCAAGATGCACGCTGTGGTCTGCTTCCTCAACTGTGCTAGCCCAAACCTATTACTCCTCTGGATATCTTTCAAACTAAAACACACCATTCTGTTCATTTTCCCCCAAGGAGAAGACAAGAGGGGAAACACAAGACAGATGGTAGTCCTTCTGTTTAATTCAGTACACAGATACATTAAGAGTGTGGTATAAGAACCTACACAAGCATTACAGACTACACAGTTACTAATGAGTCTAATTTTATAGTACTTTAAAAAAACTGGTTTAAGAAGTGCTCCCTCCACAGAATAATAACATACCTCTTATCCATGCCTTTCACTCGGTGACTCAAGAAGTCCAGGAAATAAAGTAAATGGAAGTGAGATAACAGAAGTTTCATACTCTGTACCAATTTAAAAGCTATTGAGAAGTTCATGCATTTTCACATTGTGTCAGGGTGTCATTTGTCTTTGTTYGGCACCAACTCTCCATTAAGCTTGTCTTTTCACCATATAAATGGGTCTGATGCTGTATTAGCACAGGGGACTAAACAGAAACAGCTGTATAGTACTACCCATGCATTTAAAAGCACAGCCTATTTCCATTGATAGCTTTCCTACTACCAGAACTGAAACAGGATCTGACAATAACAGATAGCTATATTCCACTTGTAGTGAGTAGAAATAAATCTACAGCAATGCCATTATCAATACATTTTGCTCTGAATTTACACTGTCGTCTCTGAAAGCAGAGTTTTGTTCTGCTTATCCTCTGTTTTAGTTTATTTGCAGTAGTGAAAAGCATGGTTAAAAGCATTTTATATAGCTAGGACCACTGAAAGGAAGGTACATTTTAAACATTTAAATGCTTTCACATACGGGTTTTCTTTCTCAATTTATTGTGATAAGATTTGTTTCCTGAGGTGGAAGATGCAATTAACAATTAAACAATTGACAATTAAATCATCTGCAGATGACCCTGTAGAAATGGAAGATTTTTTTTCTTTTTTTCTTTCTTTTTCTGGGCATCTTTTTTTGCTGATCATAGTGAAAGGAAGAGGAAGTACACATTAGACTTTTCAAATATGAATGTTGAATCCACCTTTTGATTTTGAGGCCTAGTCTTATTTAGTGCAAATATGAAAATCCTAGTAACACTCATCTGAGTTCTGCACCTGTCTGGACAGCAGGGTTGATGATGAATAATTCATGATTTAGTATATATAAGACCAGGCCCAGCACAGTTATAAAGAGCTAGAAACTTCATTAAAAGAAATCTAACATTAAAAGGACAAAATCATGATTTTTGTATTGCAGTTTTCACCAATAAAATTTATGTTTGAACTTATTGAAAAGCTTATTCCCTTCAGCCAACCAGTGTCAGCATTATTAACAGTAATGTTTATATGGGACAGACTTACTGCAATGACAAATTATCTCATTTACGGTAGTGTCCAGAAGTTCCCTTGTTATAAAAGTTACAAATTACGCCCATTATTCATCACTTGCTTATAATAACTTCCTGACACACAATATACATCTGTTCATAAAAAAATATGATTCTCTTCTCCACCCATCCCTCCACATTTCATTGAGAAGGTGACATGACTGTGGGTAATGGTTATGGGTCCTTGGTTTTTGCAGCTTCAAAGTGTTCATACTGTAAGTAAAGCAGGGAATTAGAGCTGTGTCTGGGCAACCTACAAAATCTGCATATTAATATTTCAGCACTGATTAATGCCATTCTGAGAAATGCAGATTTTCCAGGGGGGCCTGTACCCTGAAACTCCTGCTCCTAACAGAGTTTTACACTTATATTGGAAAATGAATGTATACGACTGACTAGTGTACGTTTCTTATTCCCTGAAACAGTGCAGTGGTCTAGCTGAACCTCATAACATCTATCCCAAACAAATTACATGACTCCAACAGTTGCTGTGGGTTGACTGGAATTCAGGGAGTTTCCCAGGAGGCTGAGTTTATAAACAGATGTTTTTGCTTTTCTCTGTAGCAGTGTCTTCCGTAAGGATATAAAGAAGAGGCAAGGACTAGTAGTTGTCCTAATTTTGGGGCACACATGTTGCAAATAAGTAAGGCAACACCAAAACCCAAAGAACCATAATGATTCTGCTCTTCTAACAGCAATGACATTTTCACTGAAACCCAGAGGAGAAACTATGGAACAAAATACAAGAATAAGGGTGGCCACCCGTCACTAAAATGTGCACAACCAGACTTTTGCCTCAGGCCGTATCTCTTCTCTACCTAACATAAGTAATTCAGCTAACTGCTGAGATAAACACATAATGCTCATGCAGCATGCAAATAAATAGCAGGAGAAGTTCTCCACTACTAAACTGGAATTATGGGGCCACACATGGAACAGTAATTTTACTTATTTTACAAGTTTTACTCTGTGATGGGTGCTTTTCCTGCTAAACCCAGAGGTCTTAACTTCTAGTTCCCCCAGAATTCTGCACAGCTGTATTATAGATGCCTTGCAGGCAACTGTGGTTTACGGATTTTGAAGACAGTCTGTGAAAATATCTCTCAATATTTACTCAAGAAGATTTTAATTCCAAGGTCTAAGTGTGCTGTGCTGTCTCTGAAGGTAAAATCTTTCAGATTTTAATGGTGATGAGGTGTGCACATTCAATGGATAAGTTGTCAAAATACAAAGAATGTAAGATAAATATGAAAGCACAAAGCAGCATGCATTTCTAAACAGCACTAAAGGTAAAGAGGTAGGGCCTGAAACATAAGCTGTGGAGTACTATTAAGTGGCTGAATGTGGCATGACCACTTACTGAAAGGTCTCAAAAGAATAACCCTTCAGTAAAAATCAGACCATACCTCTGTGAAGTATGACTCCACGACACCAGTTCTGCACGTGGTTAAATGGAAGCATGACATGAATAGCTACCTATTTAGGACATCCAGTAGCAAAAGAATGAATAAAACTCTGTTGTCCTGAGCCAGAGTAATCTGATTTCAATATATGACAATGTTCCTTTGTCAATTCTTCACAGAAGACATGAGTCCTGTCTAATAACATAGTATATGCAAATGTAATGACGTAGGAAAAAAAAATAATGAATTAAAACCTATCAAGGCAAAATCAGTATGTTTAAAAGTTGTGCCAAACTTTGGATTTTACTTTTATTTTTTATTTTACATTTACTTTTTTATTTAATTTTACATTTACTTTTATTTTGTTACCATGAATTATTGAAATAAACTTGGCACAAATAGATTTATTCAAATGACATTTTTAGAAAAAGAGTTGGTATATTATGGTCTGATCCAATGACACTGAGGACATTGGCAAATCATCCTTTCATTTCAGGGATACAAGATCAGACCTCTGGCGAGTAAAAGAAAAAAACCTATCTATTAAAGATGATGTACTGCAGAATAATTACATGTTCCTGTAAGTGATCCAATAATTATACTAAGTAACTCCAAAAATAGTTTCACTTGCAGTTTCAGATCCCATGATAAAACCCTTCTTCAAAAGTGAGAAGTAATCAAGAATATATCCCATACTTTCATAATACTGATTGCATTGTCCTTAAACTTGCAATATATATTTATGTCACCACAACTGAGCAGGTGCTGAAAGAAAATTCCCAGGAATATTCCTTCACAATTTATTAAAATGTATTCTACTGCATTTATGTCCCTTTCTATGTTGTATCTTTTATATATATCTCCTTAAGTAATAATCTTAATACAAGTAGAACTTTAATTACTAGCTGTTGTCACAGTTTCTTGCGTTTTTAAATGAATATGCTCCATTGTAATAACAGATATATGTTCTAGAAGTAGGTTTAATTGCTGAATTCTGAGGAAAAAATAAATTTAAATAAATATACTATTCTAAAATGTTAATAAGGCAAATAGAATTAGACCATTTAGTTGCTGAAACAGTTGAGATGATAGATAATTTTGAAAATGAGTTGGTTTATGGGTTTACAAGAGACACACAGACTTAAACTCTACTACTAAACTTTATCTTAGCCTCCAACACAGGATGACCACATCCGAACTACTTTTGGAAAGAGTGTCCAGACAGAGTTAATTCCAAAACTGTGCTTGGGATGCATTTGGAGAGTGCTAGCTGACTCATGCCAAAACCCTTTAAATAATTTAACCGTTTAACAGTTGAACCATTTGAATAATTTAACAATTTAAATGAGAAAGTTCCAGTAGCTGGAGGCATGCCCTGATGGTGTTTAATTTGCCAGTACAGACAGAGACTTAAGGTTCAGAAACCTGCATTCACAGACGATGACCAGAGAGCACTACTGTGAGTTACCATAGCCTCCTTGGGAAGTGTCAAATGCATTTTAAAATAGATAGAAGTGCAGAATGAATGTGCTAGCACTTCACAAGCTAAAAAAGATATTAAAAGGAAGATACAGAAGAACTCCCATTAAATATTCACAAAATCATACTGGCCACTCTACACATGGAAGAAAGGATGATCTCCTAAGAGATCTGAATTATAGATGATCTAAACATTGCTTTATTGGGCTGCGTAGAAGTTACCATGGATTTAGAATCTGATATTAGACTGTGGCTTCCCAAATTATATTCGCAAACAAGGAAAACAGAGGGAAAATACTCTTCGCCCTGTCAAACGTCTATCAGTCTCTCCCATCCTTTAATCTTGAATGGAAACACACAGAGAGCAGATTGCTTTAATTTCCAGAACAGAAGTTATCGCAGCTGCATTTCATTCCAGCATGAGAAAAGTATGGAAATGAAAGGGTAAGGTTTGGATCTATGTGGATGTATCAAGAACAATGACAATGTCTGCAGCAAGTGAAGTGCACATGTATGCACTCAATACATCCCATCCGAGGGACCGCTGGTGATTACTGCTGATCACCGCATCCAGCAGCTTGTGTACCTTGACCTACTTACTGATATACCGCTGTGCTATACACATGTTAAAAGATAAATCCTTGTCACTACCTGTGTTTCTGAACATTTCAGAGGACARCTGCTCAGGGCTACAGCACACATATACCTTATTAATCACTAAAAAACCTGCATGAGAACTCCTGAAGAAAGGAAAACAACAAGCCCAAGAAATGTCACGACTGGTAACTGTGTAGGCTGTACAGCCTCTCAGAAATCAAATTATATTAGACTGTTTCTAGATGGCCTACAATGAACCAAAGGTCTGGTGCATACATCCAGAGGAAATTCTTGACAGGAACACCAACGTTACCAGGGGGGACAACAATGTGAAAATCCACATCAATGTAGGCAAGGAGCTAAACACTTTGGTTGGTGAGCAGTGCTGACAAAAAAAGGTAAGAGACTTCTTCTTACCAGAGAATTTTATTTTCTCTACAGGGCAAGTAATGGCAGGCAGGCAGGCAGTGCTGAGCAGTATCTGGTTTCTACTCCTGATATCTCAAAGTAAAGCAGCTGTTTGAAACTCAATCAGAGATGTGGATAGAATAAAATCTCTTCCCAGTGTGGGATACAAACAATCTTTGGAAAAGATTTTCAACTTTGCTCTGCAACCTTTACAGTGAAGGCCTAAAACTACAGTTTACTTGAGTCATCATCATCCTTGTGGGTTTTTCTGAGCTAACAGTGAAGCATTATATGCAGTAAAATTCACCTATCTCCTTAGATCCTTCTCTTACTCCTTTACCCTATTTGTAAACACAAATAGCAAACTGTGTCCATCCAAAGGTTAATGTATTAATAAGAAATTTGAGGTCCATTATTCCCATCATCACTTTTTTTCCAGTTGCCTCACTTTTTGCTCCTGGACCTACTGCCTGAATCTACAGGAAAAGACATCAATATAAAGTTTGTCAAAGGGAGGACTTTGGCAGTTGTAATAAGAGTTTTAGAGACTTGTATCTCTGTAATCTATACTATATTTGTGTCACTGTGTTATTGAAAGCTATACACAAGACTTCATCTGAAACTTTTTGAAAAATCAGAATTACAGAAGCAAGATTAAGTAGCATGGACCTGCTACACAGACATCAAATTTGCTTTTGTTAATCATAATCTTCAAAATGGATTCAAATCTTTGAAGACTTGGCAATATGAGCAAATAAAAAAGACAGATATGGACTTTAAGAAAAGTGTTGATGTGTTATATCAGTAAAGAACTAGTGTATGAGATTGTAACAATGAAATGGTGATTTTAGAACTTTGTTCTGAGGCAAACTTGAAAAAAATGAGAGAGAACAACAGCTTCATGATGAACAGACAGATTTTGTAGGTAGGATTAGTCTCATTTTACTTCAGACATTTATATCTTAGCTATTTATTTGATGGAGATAAATATTTTTAGCATGCAATTCATCTGACACATCTTAGGCATCTACTTTAGGATACATAAATACATACCCAAATGTGATCCTTCCTCTCCACTGCTCATAAAGACAGTCTAAGTTATCTAGGCATCTAACATCGACTTCATTTGATTAAATGTAGGTAGTTAAAAGAAGTCAGAAAGATCCTACCTTACATATCTGTGGATAAAAACTACTCAATGACAATATAAAATACCCAACATTCAAAACATTTCTAGCAATTTCTGCAGTGATTTCAGCATCTTAGTATATTTTACATTAAGACTTTTATTGTCTCAGCTCAGAGATCTGTATAAAGAGGTGGATTTTGACTTCCTTTTTTGTAGGGAAAGAAAACTTTTTCAATTCACAAAATGCACATTCAATATTTGTTTCCTTTGTCTCCCAAAGAACTGCAAAATCTCTGGCTGGCTAGCCATTCACTATTGAAGAATAAGCTAATTTATCAACCTGTGAGAAGTCATTATACTAGCAAACAATCAGAAAAAAATTAATAGGAAGGTGGAATTAACTGAAAAAGCCCACCAGTTTTGGTACAGATATTTTTTGTTGTGGTTTTTTTTCAGAATTCATTAATATTCTCATGAGGTACATTTATTCTAATACAGTTGGCTGTGATTCCACCTCAAAACAATATTTTACATTAATGGTAATGTACACTGCAATGGTGGCAATACAAGTGTTGATATTATTTTTATGATGCCTTCATTAGGTTACCTTATGCATTGACATCAGTATGGAAATCAAAAGCAGCAAAGTAATGTTGATCGGCTGCTTTATATGAATGTCATGCTGCACTTATGCAGAGGAACATTAATGTCAATGCCAAAGCCACATTGCATATAATATCAATATTGATGTTCCTGTGAGCCTTGTTTCTTATTCGTGTTGCAAATGGCATGTTCAGAAAAAGAAAATACTATTTACAGTGTAGCCATAATGACTAAAAAGAAAATAATAATGATGTGAGGATAAGTAACACAGCTGTAACCATGGTAACATTGCAGAGTGAATAATTCACAGCAAATAACATACTTGATGAAGTTAGCCTCCTTTTGCTGCAGTGGAATGACTGCTAGCAGATTGCAATTTTCTCCTCAAATGTACTTCTAACTCAAAAGTACCTGGAACATACATGAATATTTTGTATGTGATCCTCAATGCCTTAAAATTCAGTTGCTTTGGTAGCTGTGGCTGGAGACCAAACTCTATTTTTAATGCTGCCTGATCAGATGAGCATCTATTCCCAGAAATTTAATCCAAGTTCCATTAAATTCAGCAGAAAGATACCTATTATATTTAGTTGGAACTGGATCAATAAGGAGAAGAATTTGAATGTATCTGTTTATGATGAATGATTTTTGCTTAGAGAATTGAATAACCAGTTATAGAACTGTGGGCTCTCTATTCAGGAAAGAACTTACCTTTATTTTTGTCTGTACATAGACAAGAAAGGCATGTTCTGATTCTTTGACATGGTTAGGAAATATCTTTTCAACACACCTCTGGATCCAAAAGCTAAATGTGAAGTGGACTGGGAATGGTGTGGTCAAAAATCCACCAGCTGCCGTTGGCCTAGCATGCATGATTAAGGTGCATAAGCTTCAGTAGCCAACAGCACACCAGGAGCGGTAAAGTTAGCATCACATTCAGCTGTCTTTAAGTCCCTAGCCCATGCAGGTGTTCATTTACAGCTGGGTCAGCTCAGGTAGTGGGATTTACAGCACTAGTTCACTGCAAATTCCTCGTTCACATCTGAGGATTTGAGCCAGAAGGCTCAAACACTCTGCTATCATGCTATCCCTCCCTTCTTTAATCTGTCTTTCTGGCATCCCTCATGGCCTGCATGCAACCTCAAACTAAGGAGTACTAAGGCCAGCTCAGAGAGGCAAACTGCTGCCCAATAAAGGACAGATGAAGTTTTGCCCTTCCTTCCTTTCTCCTTCCTCGCTCTCCCATACATCCACTTACTCTATCTCACATCCTTTGCTGGAAACTGGAGAAGGGATTGTGCTTCACTGGATACCAGTGGGAGAATCTTGCTGAGCATTTCACTCCAGCACATGCCAGAGACTTTAAAGATACAATGTGACCTAAATAAAAATTAATTTGTCATGTGATAAGATTTTGTACATTTCCTTTTGCAATTGCAGATCAACTATTTTCTGGTACCACATAAAGAGATCCTCAGAAGTGTYTAGGCTGTTTTATTTTACTATTAATGAAAAAAAGTTTGCTTGTTAAAAGCCTAAAATAGTGGGAAATATTTTCCAACACACAATTTCAAAATTCAGATGCTAGTGATTTCCTGAAATCACATCTTGCTTAGGTGTGTTGTGGTTTAACCCCAGCCAGCAACTAAGCACCACACAGCCGCTCGCTCACTCCCCCCCGCTGGGATCGGGGAGAGAATCAGAAGAGTAAAAGTGAGAAAACTCGTGGGTTGAGATAAAGACAGTTTAATAGGTAAAGCAAAAGCCACACACGCAAGCAAAGCAAAACAAGGAATTCATTCACTCCTTCCCATGGGCAGGCAGGTGTTCAGCCATCTCCAGGAAAGCAGGGCTCCATCACGTGTAATGGT
>JAYKAV010003463.1:19086-45704 GCA_035582835.1 Phoebastria nigripes
GTTATCAACATTCTTCTCATACTAAATCCAAAACATAGCACTATACCAACTACTAGGAAGAAAATTAACTCTATCCCAGCCAAAACCAGGACAGGTGACAATCTTGATTCAGAGACATTAATAGAAATAAAAGAGTTGTAGTTTAGATGCATGAAAATTTCAACAGGTATATTGGGTTTGAGAATTTCTGAGTTTCTTGTTTGCTTGCTTTTTTTTTTTTTTTTAACTTTCATTAACAGAATTTTTTTGTCCCCTAAAAACAATTTGAAGTTTTTTTTTGAAGATGATTTTCAGTTGGCCATTGAATAATCAATCATTTAATCCAAATTCCAACTTATGCCCTATAGCCTTATGAATCATTCTGCGTGCTTATTTTAAAATATAACGTAATTTTGATGAGTCTTATTCTGCACTGAAGTAGATTCTGAAATGCATCTACATATGAACAGGTTCTTTTTGAAGGCAGAATAACTTTACTATTGTATATGTCCCCAAAAGTTTTGGGCAACCACAAATTTAGCCCTGGTTACAATCAATGTTTTGTATTCTTTATGGAGCTTTTTCAAAATAACCCAAGATACCTACAAGCACAATCCAAATATCCCGTGTAGTTTACATTCAGAAAATAATTTTTGTCACACTTCATTTTAAATACCCAAATGGTAACTCGAGTCACAAAGACAACGAACCTACGAATAAGAAGACAGAGACAGACTCATTTTAGCGGTGTTCAGTGACAGGACAAGAGGCAACAGGGACAATCTGAAAGACCCAAAGCTCCATCTGAACAAACTAAAAACCTTTCGTACTGTAAAAGTTGTTGAACACAGGGACAGGTTGCCCAAAGAGGTTGTAGAATCTACAACCTTGGAGATATTCAAAACCCACATGGACAAATTCCTGAGCAATTTGCCCTAGATGACCTTGCTTTGAGGAGGAGGGTTGGACTAGATATCTCCAAAGATCCCTTCCAACCTCAATTGTTCTTTGCTTTTGTGATCCTGTGGCTAAAAGGATGTTTGCTGATGTATAATCAGCATTCCTAACACTTTCAGTTTACTCTAGCAATTTGGCAGTTCTTAGTACTATTACATAGCTTATTTTTCTCTTATTTCATTTGTAGGATTAAGAACACTGGACGAAATACATCATGCAAGAAGTCTTTTTCAATACTCACCATCCAAGCAAATGCTTACCACTTATAGAAGGATTAGCTGCATCTCTCAGAAGAGTTTGTATAATGCAACAGGTAGAGTTCAGAGTTAATAAACCTATACAAATTCCAGACACAATTGCATATTCATTAAAGGAGATAAATGAAAATCTTTTAAAAATTTGAAGCCTTAAAGGAAGTATTTGCAATTTGTCCCAAGGACTCCCAACTTAGACCATGGTAGACCCAGCAGCAAAAAAAAAAAAAAGGTGTTTTCTTTGCCCTGCATCAATAATATCATCATCCCTAAAAATTTCAGCTGACTTAGCCTGAATTTTGTTGGAGGCTTGCACCAGCTGTCCCATCACTTTGCATATGGCGTGGAGCATGCCAAGGAGCATAGTAACGCGCCTTATCCATGAAAGCATATGACCTTGGGAAGGGGTTCAGCTATCAGCCAATGCACTTTTAAACTCCTTTGAGAGAACTGGCTCTGTGAGGATTATAAGAAAAAGCAATACCTTCACAACTAGCACTAGGCTAGACTGTCATGGAGTTTAAAGGACCTTTATGCCTATTCCTCCTTCTACAAGGATAATACATCTGAGGTCTCAAGTTTGCAACTGTTCTGATTAGCAAAMTCCTACATCTACACAGAGGCCAAAGAAAGCTCTGACTGATGGGGGACACCAGCTGGGCTAAATAAATCATAAAATCGGAGTCTGGGGTGGAGACAGAAGCAATGTTTCTAGCTATTTTTGGCTCTGCTTTTAATTAATCTAGCGTTTTACCTCATAAAGCACTTTGTAAAATTTTGTACTGACCACTGAATATCAACAGATAGATTTAATTTAACCAACATTTGACATTTTCAATTTATTTTAATAAAGAGATAGTCTGTTTACTGGTTTCATTAGTGACTAAGCTCTTCGCTAACTTAAGAAACGACTGTAAAAAATTGATTGACCTAAATTTCTTGCAAGATAGATTTTTCATTCTTTCCTTTTTGTATGTGCAAAAGGCATCAGAGAATTTTTCATTTGGCAGACTGAATAGTAGTTTATAATTAAATTAAATTTTCTGCAAATATATTATGCTTTCTGTTGCTGCACGATGTGAAATGACTGAATATCACTCACTGTGAGAGAGTTTTCTTTTCTCAAGGTAGCCTGGATTTCTGGTAACTAGGCAGCTAATTTTTTAGAGGTAGATACTTAGGTTAAAGAAAAGCTTACCAGAGTATTCCTTTGTGCTTTCAAAATGCTATGCAAAAGTTCATTCATTTCTTTTGTGCTTGGGAACTATATTAACTAGCTTTCATAGTATGCAACTCCAGTTCTCAGGTGTCATTAGTACCAGTGCTACTGCTTCATTTTTATCTTCTTTTACAATAATGATAATAATGCTGAAGCTTACAAACATGGATTTACATTAGACATCAAATGAAAGCCCCCAGTGAGTGGATTAACATATCAGGATGGTTGCCTGATGCATTTCAAGCAGCCTCTGAATTATATATGGCCCCCAGTGCCCTTATCATTAGGCAAAAATGTACTTACAGTTCATTGAATGGGACAGGATAAGTGAAATAGGACAGCTTCACTGGGTGATTGGTAAAAGGGTGTTATGCAGCTAGATGAAATGGATTGTTGATGACATTCTGTTTTAAAGTTCAATAAATTCATCCCCAGAGCATAGAATGGGGTTACAAAATAATGGATTACTCAGTTGGTGGACTGTCATGGTTGAATTTAATATGGTAGAAGCCTTTATGAGATGGTCAATAGTCATAGATTTATACAGAAAGGGAAAATAGCCTTTCACTTAACAGGAAATACTTTGTCTATGCAGTATTTTAAAACAATCACAAATTTTCCTAGCCTGAATAGATTGCTGATTGCTGAAGATGCAGTTTACTGGTCCTCTTACAAAAGCAATGGAAATGTAGATCAATTAAAGCAAAACACTAGGCAGAGATTTAAAGAGAATGGGCAAGAAATTTAAAACTCAATATACTGCTGTTTGGAGTCTGCTCATGCTTCCTTAGGTAAGGTTGAATTTTCTTTTGTATTCAGTCATGAATTCACTCTTTTTGGCTTGTATGACGAATATAGACAAACTTATCTTTCAGTCTCAACATTCAACTTGTGGCACTTACTTTTTTCATATGGAATAAGTTTCCTGAGAACTGACAAGATAAACTTTTCTAAAGTTATTACCTTCAGTTTATTAGAAGTGTTGCATGATGGCTTTCTCTCTGGGGTTCTAGTTCAGTCATTTTGTGTTGGTTTTTTTTTTATATATAAGGACATATCTAAACAAGTGGAATTAAAATAATGATACATATTCCCAGCTTTAAGAGTAAAATCCCAATAGTGTTGTAATTGTGATGAAACCAAGCATTTTAAATCCGGGAAATTCAGTATAACTGCACACAAAAGACATCCAAACATCTATCACTGAGAAACAGAGACTTAAGGTATTCTAGCAGCTTTAACACTGTCTTATGGGACAGGAAGTTAAACATAGAAGAAAAAAAGGAAGATAAAAATCTAAAAACAACCTAAGAAGCAATGAGTTATATTATTTCTTCATGGTGTAGCTACAGAGAAAAGACTGTGTGAGTATCAGTATACCTGAATGTTTTTGCTTTTTATATGAATACACTAGATTTTATCATGTCAAGTTTGTGCATAAGTGCAACATCCTTTTAAGATTCCTAGCCCAAGACTACTGACATACATTTATGTAGAGGTAAGATCTGTAAGGAGAGGTAATATATTTTGTTAAACAAACCGATACASCTGTAAAAATGCACAAGCACATACAAATCTAGATAGGCTCTTAGTAACACAGGATTGTCAGCAAGACTTCTGTGTCCAAAAACTTGTTTTTCCCAGTAAAATTAGTTAGTCTGTTTGAATCTGTTAATCCTTAATAAACCTTATCTTCCTATACTCTTAAACAAAAATTACCTCAGTAATATTATTACTATATATTAGCTATTTCTGTCTTGAAAGAAAAGAATTACATTTATGACAATCATTGAACTTCAAAGAGAGTCACATTCAGCAAACCTAAAATTCATCAAACATAAAATATTGAGTATTTTGTTAACATAGGCAAAATCTTGGCTTCTGCTGATGAAACTGGGGCAACAAAAGATGCAGTAAGTGGTGGTGTCACTGCTGATAATCAAAGAACCTGACTTTTATGTCCTCACAGAAGACGTACACCACTGACTGGAACCCATCTCCAGCTGCATGTTCTGCTGTATTTTCAAAAATGACATACGAGAAATATTAGCAAAATTCGTATGAACACAAACAACAGATTCTGAGTATATTTTTTCCATATTTGAGCCCAGAGGGAAAATAAATCTTTATTTTGCATTAATGTTTTTCTTCATTGTTTTTCTTCCTCCTGTTTTCCCTTTGTTAAGAGGGTGAAGAGAAAATGAAGTACTGACCAGTGGCTTCCACAGACTACACCAAAGATGTTCAGTCAGCCATTAAGTAGGCTGATGAGCAAGGAGGCAGAAAGGCAGTGCTATTGTCRCTGTTTTTCTCTAACAGTTCAAGAAGTGTTTCAATAAACTACTTGTGGTATTSCTTGTTGCTTATAGAGTCTGCACCTTGTATTTTTGTGTTGCTGCAGACAAAAAGAAAGGAAGGAAATGAAACTCCAAACACAACCCAAGGTCTTCCAATGTTTCTTGATTGTAGTAGCTTGATTTTATGATTCCCCGGTATCTAAGAAATCATCATGTGATTAGGTTGTTGGTACTGCAAGAAAGGAAGGAATTTGAGATTGCATGACTCCCTGGACAAAAGAGGCAATTGTCTTTGGCATCAGAGTTGGCATCAGCAAATTGGATGAGATTTTACTGCCTACTTCACGTTTGGCATAGCCCTGGGTAGCCCGGGGTAGCCCAGTGAGATTCTGTTGCTGCAAACACCAAGAGGATAATGTAGCTGCAGCAACTGCTGACAATGGAGAGGAAGGTGCTCCACTGAACCAAGGCAGCACTATTACTCTCCTTTGTCCTTACCTCTGACAGCAGGAACAGCAAGCCCTGTATAAATGGTGCTGCTTCTGGTTCTCCTCCTACCTTTGTCCTTTGTCTCTTCCCATGACAGTAGCAGCTAAGTCCTGGCCTAGCCCTCAGCCTTGGAGTGATAAAATTAACATTTGCCTACACTTTTCTCTACCTGATTTAGGTAGGCTGCACCATGGGGATGAGTGAGACACGTTGTGCATCTGCCTCTACCTATCAGATTGATTCTCTGAGTCTCTCCCCCTTGTCAAAGCCTGCCTTTTATACATTCCTAATAACCTGTGCTCATATACCCAAGCTTCATGCCTATGGTGAAGCTGTGGGTAGTCAGGCAGGATGTTCAGAAAAAGAAGGAAAAAAAGATACCCTGAAAATTTTGGCCGTATTCTTTCAAGACTGGATGTATAGTCCTGCCTATCTGCATGCCTGGTGCTTGAATTAAAGTTGGGTTTAATGTGCACATAACCTTTAAGATTCCAACAAACYATAACTTGTATTCCTATATATTACATTATACACATATATGATACACAGAGAAAAATATGTTGGAAATACTGCAATACAAATATAAAATTTTATTATTATTAACAAGAAAAATAAAAAAACCTCTGAAACATCCTCCCAAGTTTTTACATTAATATTTTAGCATGTGGCTAATATCTACAAAGAAACTGAAGATGCATAGTCACAACTGACCATAAAACAAAATTCCAAGAAGTTACCGAGCTAATCTTCTGTTTAAATGAAGCTCACCCTATTATAAACAGAAATAATAAAGCAAACAAAAACATTTCTGAAGGATTTTACACAGAAATAAAAGCTGCTAGTGAAGCAAACTCCAGCTCACCTTCACGTAGTGAGTGTGAAAACTACTGCAGATTTTAAAAACTTGATCAAACAGATGAAAGGGTAAATGAACTTCCGACCACTGAAAGATGAAATGGAGAGTGATGATATGATCGGTATGTGCTAATTTTCGTAAGACGTGCATGCATTGTGATGACTTAGGCTGCAGTTCCACAAACAGGACAATGGTTTCAGGGCATAAAAAGCTGTAGCCACATGACACAGAGTGCTGAGCAGGCTGAATATCAGCCTAACATATTAATGGTTATTGAAAAAACAATTGAGGGGTTCATTTAAGTTTAATTTTAGGTGAACTTAAGGTTCACTTAGTTTTGCCAGGTAGTTAGTCTTGTGTCTGGTCTGTTTCAATTGGATCATCTTCAATTTGCAGTCCCATTTTCTTCCTTTTCAATACTGCCTTGTAGGTCAATACCCTCCTTTATATTTCCTCATTTTCAAAAAGCTGTTGGTTTTGTTCACATATTCAGGTCCTCTCTTTACCTTCTGTAACACCAGCTTGATTCCTGACTCATCCACTTCCAACAACAAGCCAAAGCTAGATCCTGATCCAGTGACAGATACCGGGAGCCATCCACACTGAAGGCCATGTCCCTCACAGTCATGTTCTGCAGACCCTCTTCACTGCAGACATACCTGGACCAGAGTGATCTGCTGAGACTGGAAACAGAAATGTCTGTGTGAAGAACTATTGTTGGGAAGTCACAGAACAATTGTCACTATAAGGCCATGCAAATATGTCACGGACTTGAAAATCATAGAGTCTGCAAGAAGGCCAGGAACGGCTCTTTACACTCAGGCTGTTTCTATATGAGATAGAAAGAGGGCACAGGCTTAGTCACTGTCGCAGTCATCCATACTGTTTAATGTTAGCACATTCCCTGACACACTCTTGGTCCTTTCTTCCTGAAAAGGGTCTGGCAAGACAGTACAACCCAGCAACTGTTCCCAGTAATCAATATAAATAAGACCTCTTTGTTATTTGGAGGAAAAAGATTTTAATTCCATGGCTGTGAGCCACATTGTGACACCTGCCCTGAGGACCAGATAGTGAGCCCTGATTCATTTAATTCATGAAGAGGGTTGGTTGTACCTCAAGTTTCCCTAGCACATGTCTACCACCAAAGAAGTTGTTCAGGGTCTTGGAGCACTCAGGAACACCTTTCAGTGCAAAAGCAAATAGTCCTCGATACCTTAGCATGGAACTGCAGCTGCAACTCAAGTCCCCACAAAGACTCTGCTTTCTAACCTCAACCATCTTCATTTCAAATCTCTGCATAATTGAATAAATTCTGCACACTTTTTCCTCTAAACTCTATGCTAATTTCCTATTCTATTCTATTCTATTCTATTCTAAAACCAGATGCAGCTACTGAACTGAACCATCAAACAGATTTACCTGTTAGGATGAACGAACAATGCTCAAGAAATACTTCTTTAGACTATTCTCCTCCTTAATTTATGGCATAATTAGGGGAATACATGTAATCTCAGATTGAGATTTTCAAAGTTGACTGTGCATTTATAAATCAAATTTCTACAGAAATAAAAGGAAGCTTCTCAATTCCTTGCTGACCCTCAGTGGGCAAGAATTACATGGTTTCTTCCAGATAGTCACAGCTCTAACATTTTAATAATGCTTCTAAAAGCCCTAGGGAACATACCCCAAATACCAACTTCCTGTGTTGAATGGACATGTACTGAGTATTTGTTCTTCTTGACTTGGGAGGAAGAAACTACATAACCCTTAGAATAATTGTTAGCTACCATATTGTTCTAAGGTTCACTTGTTGAAGTTAATTGGGATTTTTGGCACTTATTCATCTTCTTTAAAATCAAAGAGACTCATATGATTGGCTAGCTTGACTTCCTGCACAAACAGGCCTATGAGCCACCCCTGGTAATCTCTGCACTAAATCTGTAATTTCTATTTGAATTATACTACATCTTCCATAGATACATTCAGTTATGATGACTTTTTGAAGTTATGAGTTCACCCCATCTCTTGGGTAACTGTTCCAGTTGGTAGTTAYATTTCTGCACAAAAGTTTCCCTTGCTTTAAATCTGAATGGGCAATGGTCAGCTTTCATCTACAGGATCTTATATATGCTTATATGTTCCTTTTGCTAAATAGGATGTCTATGGCCTTAAGACCTGAGTGTTAATTTATTAGACCCTGAATTGTTCTCATGTCTCCTTTGGGAACCACATCCATTTTTTCAACATTATGTTATGTAAAGCAGAGATATCCTCTCTCAAACCCTACCTGATATCCCCTGCTATCTCCCAAGAAAGTCCCAAGAACTCTGGTATCCAGTCTTTTAGGTATTGCATCACAAAGCTCATGTAAGGCAATGCAGCACTATTCGTACTTGGACATTCACTACCATTGCATACCAAAGTACTTTTCAACCCCAAACCAAATCTAAGTCAAATTTAGCTTTGTGAGAAACATTGTATCAATTATTTATGACTAAAATACAGATACTGATCTCATGTATTCATTCAAACTGTGTAATTTGCCTGTCATTATTATTTATCACTAACTGGTGAATTTTTCATCACCAAGAAAAAATACTTCTAATAATATTTTTTTTTCTTCCAGATCATTCATATTGTTAAGAACTAAATACCCACTTAAGCCATGTTTCATTTCAAGCAATTTGCTCTGAGGGTTATTTTAGTTTAGCTYAGTTTTGCTTTACAGAATTTCAACAATATTACGCTCAATATGCTGAAAGATACTCATTTTGTATTACAATTAGGCAATGATCACATTACATGAGAGATTATCCTTCCCTATTTACAGTAAATAGCTACAAGTTACAAGAAAATAGAAGCTCTATTCATGAATGATTTACATGCTGCTGCTTCTCAAGGTTTTGTTTTATTCAAGTCGAAATTTGTGCCCAGAATATTAAAGACATATTCTAATTTGGTGTATGCAACCAAAGCTGACTGCATGCAGTAGTTTCTTTTRAATCAATCTTACCATGGCTATAAATTCCACTTCCTCTCTTACTTTGAGGGTCAGATAGAGTAAATCAATAGCATTCCCAGATGCATGGTATCTAAGGTACAATAAGGTGAACATTATTTTTCGTAGACATGAACATACACAGATTTGTATGTTCCCATGTGACAGTTTCTCTGGTATCTAGGAATGGTTTAATTTCCCTATAACTAAAGAAGCAAGTAATTGTGATTGTTGTCCTGTTATTAATTCCTACCTGAGGGCAAACTAACTTTTTGAATGTGCTTAATAAAAAATTAAAAATTTGGTTTTCTAAATTTAAAACAGTCTGTTTTATTGAGGAGTTCACACAAGGAATTCATTGAAGCCACATTTCAGGAAAAAGTAAAGGATTTTGAAAGACACTTTGCAAACTGTTCAACTGTAAGAACGATGGATAACACAGTCTTTTTCCAAGGACTCGGAAACAGAATCAGAGTACTCATGTCTGATACCTTGGCTGTCCCACTAACTCTGTAATCCATTAGTCTGTCCATAAATGACGTAACTGTTTATCAAATTAGCAAACATTATGTCATTTGTTTTGTGCTCCGCCTCCCTGCCCCTACGTGTGCAAAGGAATGAATTACCTTGGCAGAAGAAGAGAAAGAACTGTGTGATAATGACTCACCAGTGACAGCCACACTGTATTTATTATCTCAGGATCTTTTAGCTTTCACCTACATTTTGAGAGGAAAGCTTGCAGAGGGACTTGAAAGCAGAGAAGAGAATGAAATCTTAATTTTTATTCTCATGTCACTACAGAAACAAGTCCTTCACATTTTTTCTCAGTCTAACAACATGTAACAAGGACTCCATGCACTGCAGTGTATTATCGGTACTATAACACCTTTTCACCCTGGTAAAGATTTGAAAAGTAAAGGTGAAAAAGGATGACTAACACGTTTCTTAAACAATCTCAGTAGAATATCTGAGTTGCATTGATCTGATATTCCATTAGGGTTTTGGAACAAAATACTTAAAAGAAGGAACAATGTCCTAAATCGTGGATATTTCTTAAGGATCATTCTTTCCTTATGGAAATTTTTGAAATTTGAAWTTTTTCTGTACAAAATATAACAGCAGGATCATCCCTAAGGCAGCTGATCAATACTGTAATTTTTGAGGGGCTATTACACAGTTACCTTTGCCTAGCTCCTATCTTCACTTAAATGTGTTTTCTGAGTCTCTAATATTTAACTGGTGGTGAGCAGGCAAAGTGAACGCAGAGTTAGCATTCAGTTATGCTTCACTGTATGGTCAGAGATTTGCTAGACCTTGAGCTCTCTAACCAGCAATGGGAAATGTAAATAAACTTGTTTTTAAATGGCTTACTGGTGTATGAAGCAATAATGTAGCACAACAGCACAAAATGATCTTTAAGGGTTTTTTTTTTATATTTTAGCAATAGAGAATGAGATGTCATCTAGAGAGGAAACCCATCAAAAACACCTGTGTAAACAACCGGAACATATATAACACAAGAAAATGAAGTTTTCTCCTTGCAACATATGCCCACTTCTCATTTTTTTAATCCCAAAACAGAAAAATAATTAAATAAATACATAAATAAATAAGTAGAAGGCAGTGTTGTAAGTATTCAGTCTCTAATAAGTTTGACAGTATTGATGGAACTTATTTATGGCCTCCCCAAAACTCCTTACAAGACTTCAATCAAATTCAATAGTTCAGGATTAGTCTCTTGAGTTTTGACTGTACTTTTATTCCAGTATTAGATTAACAGAATTTAGCTAACATGATTTTCCACTAAGGAGGGCGGTGAGCGGTGGGGCAAGAGAGAGAAAGGAAGGAAGCAAGCAAGCAACCAAACAGCATTATATGGGCATAAAACAAGAAAGTCGTACAAAGGAGCAGAAGTGTGAGCTCAGATGCATTGTAAATTGCTGATAAGCCAAAGACTGTAAAAGTCTCCACATGATAAAAAAGTATTACAGTGATGACTGAATTACAAATGTGTTTTGTTTCCCCATATATCTCATATTTAGCTCTCTGAATAAATCTGTTAAAAAAATCAAGGATATTTTCAGTAAAACTGGATAAAAATAAATTCAGTCCATCTGGCTTTTAACTAAATCCTGACAAATAGAAGAGAATGCATATGTGTCTTTACTGTTAAGTCTCCAGGGCAGATTTTTGGCTGCTTGGAGGTTGCTTTGCCCCATACTGCTAAAATATTCTGGGCACTGATTTGTATAACTGACCTTAGAAAGATACTGTCAAGTTAGGAAACCTTCTGTAGTCTCAGAGCTGGGACAAGAGCTCTTTTGGATCCTTCGGCAATCAGCCTAATTTGGAGTAGCCTTTGTAATGCTCTAATTTAACCTGATGACTTCTATGTTTAAATATATTTCTTGCCCCCTTCTCACTTGATTGTTTTTTAGGCAAAGCAGCAGATATCGTCCCTTTCAAACCAACTGCCTAAAACCCAAATATTAGCATTCTGCAGTTGTATAAGAATAATAAAAGCTTCCACAAAAGATGGAAGGGGAATAAAATGCTGTATTTTGCTGTGAGTCATGAGGTATTTTGAAATTATCTTTCTTAAACCTTTTCATTCTTTCAAGTATACTGTTTCTATCTCTTCTGAAGACATCTAACTCCCTCTCCCATAAAGTACTACCCATTGATCTATTGGCTCAAGAATAAAGAATATTTTTCTTACAACAGTCTTGTCTAAGATAGAATAATTTAATTATAGTTTCATCATAATGAGCACCTTAACCAAAAGGAAGGTTACAAAGAATGACTAAGATACAGAACAATACTGTTTACCTCTGGATTCCATACAGAATCTCTTGCTTGGCTTAGTGAAATATCAAGAGATTTTTGACATTCATTAAATGTCAAAAGTTTCGTCTTGGAAATAACCTTATTTAGTTTATTTTTTCCTGCTGCAGACAAAGTAAAAATGACTTTGCTAATAAAAATGCATTTTATTTACCTAACTATTGAATTGGATAACTGTATGTAATCTGGAAATAAGGCAATAACAGTATGTAATCTGGAAAACCTCCGACAAAGAGGAGGAAGTTGAAGCTAGATTTTTGGTCATAAAGAAAATGCCACAATCTTCCTCCCAGAACTGTATTTGAAATATCCTGCTAAATGAACTAAACCAGAGAAAAGGATAGAATAACCACAAATGCATATTGCAGCGTTTCTACTCTGCATGTTCTCAAAAGCTTCATAACAACATTTATTGCTAAAATAGTTGTATGTYTGGCTATGAAGACTGAACAAGAGAATGAACACTTTTTCTGTTTGAAGAATTGTACCTCTGTATGCCACATGAGCAAGGAAGTGTCCAACACATCTACTCTGAATAGTAATTAAGCTCATAGTGATACTTCATGTGATCAGAAACCCTGATTTACAGAACACCTCTACAGTAACTGAAATTTATAGTCCTGCCTTCCTTCTGAAGCAGTTGTGAAAGATTAAAGCAGCGAAAAACTGAGGAGGAGATGTGTAACAGTCCAGTATAGCTCTCGCCCTTAACAAAAAAATCAATAATGTCCGTAGGCATCCAAACCTTATCTAAACCAATCTTCTCTTAATTTTCCTTCTATTCCAAGGTTCTGTTTCATTTGCTAACCTCTGTTTTATATGTACATCTATTGTGTGTCACCACCATTCCCTATAAAACTCTTTCCTAGAAGTTATTCAGAAGTAAATCTGGCAACAAATACTCATGTATACTTTTTATCAAAACAAGGCGATACAAATTCAATGGAAAGTAGAATTAAACAGTTGTATTTACTAATATTTTATCTAATGGTTTTCAAAAATACTTTTTATTAACAAGAACCCTCTGTACAGCTCTTTGTCACAAAGGAGAGTAAATAAATCTCTAAGTACAAATAGGGATGACATCTTTGTTGCATTTTCATGCATGGCTGGGGGGGAGCTCAAAGCATTTGTATGATCTTTAATTTGGGCTAGGCAATATTTTCTTCATTAATTATGTTTATAAATGTTACTTCCAAAGATCATGTCTGCATGTTCTTCTCACAAAGAAAATGTTATATTAAAACCAGACTATCCTTAACACCATACATCTTTTCTTTTAAAGGTGTCTGACACAAACTTACCACTGTGAATTAGAGTTCAGTATGAGTGAAAATTATTTTGTTATTTACTGCAGTTTTTGTAAAAGTTGCTTTGCAAAAATGATTGTTTCTTACACATTGTGTAAATACAGAATTACAACTTAATTATGAAACTATAAGGAAATTGAGTTTGCAAATCACAGAATTATTTGAATCATGAAGTGTTATAAATCCATGCTGTTTGCCACTAAACTTACAGACTATTATATCTCTGTCAGAGGCATGATCTATCATGCAAGATTATTTTTTTTTTTAAATAAAGCCTGTTACAGTCATTAAGAGCAAAGGTCTCGGACGTTGGAACTTAGAATTATCGGTGTGTAATTTCAGCCCTCCACCGGGAATTTGTCCCTGATCGTTATTTCAGTGTTGCACCTCAAATTTTCAGCTGTTGACCATGCTACTAGCTCTGTACAAAACAAAATAAAAATACCATCCTTTCCATGAAGAGTTTCCAGTTTAAAAGAACAATCACAGATGAATAAACACAGACTGATGAGTGAATTGGGAAAAAAAAAAAACAAAACACCTCAGGCAGCTTGACAGTGCAACAGAAAATTATATCCACATAAAAGGCACTGATTTCCTTCACCCTTCACTCACCTGTACATAACTATCAAGCATGTGTAATATCTGATCCACTCACCCTACATTCTCCTTATAATAAAACAGAGAAATATGTACTTTTAGAGCGCAAGTATCTGACTTGGATTAGATGTCTTTTAGATGACTTTTGAATTTGAATACCCATTCCTTCATGCTCTTTATAAGAAAATCAAGACAACAGAGAGGCAGCAGCCTAATTGTTGTCAAAATCTTTGAGTTTTTTATTACACTTTTTGTAGTCAGAATAGCAAAGGAGAGTTGTTAGGATGTTATGAAGAGGTTAATGAGTTCCTTTTCCGTATACATGCTCATATGAAACAATGAGCACCAAGAAGCAAACTTTCTATGTGAATGAGAAAAGTATATGGCATAAGTGGATCCTGAACAATCTGCAAAGACAATGATTTGCATTAAACATAAGCTACTTAAGAAACAACACAGAAAAATACAGATGCATTTACTAATGGGAATGCCCAGAGTTAACAAGTGGTAGAAGAAAAGTAGGCCAAGGATGGGAATCTAGAGTCCTCATTGCTTACATGGGAAAAAGAGACTGTAACATTTTACAGTTAAACGGACTTAAGTAGAATTGATGTAGTGCAAACTGTGCAGATCTAGAATTAATATATTTTATAAGGGTATAAATTCACTGGCATTTTTATTTTATTTTGGTTTTATCTAACACAGAGAAACTTCCATCTCATTGTATGTTCTGGCATCTGCAGGTTGGAAGGACACTAAGCTTTTCCTGTACTATTTTATCCTAAGTTTATCTCATGACCTGTGAGCTCTCTAGTGTCATCATTGTTTGTATAACATACCTTGGACTGGGCTAATCTGTTTGTCTGAAAGAATTTCCCACAGTAAGATAATGTTTGATTTATTCCCAGTGTTTATACTACTGAGAAGTGACCTACACAGAACTGGGGGCTCATATGAGGTATTTTATTTGGGAGTAAAAAAAATTGCATAAAAATTCACACTTACTTACCTGCATATTGCTACAGACCTACACAAGATCTGATAATCTCATAGTAGCAAATACAACATGTCAGTGAACTTAGTTTTATCCTCACCAGTTATACCAGGCTTACACAAGTCTATTTTCATAATCTGGGACTTTTTCCTCTCTTTTTTCCTTATGTTTCTATGAAATTAAAAGCCTATTTTAGGCTCCTGGGGTAAATCTGTTTCTTCTGTCATAATTCTCCCATCAGAGAAATATCTTCTCAACTTAAGACACAATATAACTTTGAGGTGATATTGACATGTAAAACATATCACATTACTCTTAGAGATCCAAGGAAATTTCATTAAAACTTTTTAAACGGTTTTCTTTCATTAACTGAGTTTGAATTCAGTGACTAGGAAAAGCACCTAGATTTAGCAAATGACAAGCTACTCAAGATGAGCTGCTAGTGCAATGCAGTGCCAGAAAAATTAAACAACTTTGTTGAAAGATTAACATCACATTACTCTGCTATGTACAAGCTTCATAATATAAATTACACTCACTCACATTTAGTAATATTTTAATAAAACTGATGGCCTATTTCTTGTTTTTTATTGTGTGCAGGTTCTTTCTTTTGTCCATTAGTTTCTTGTTTATTTTTACTCAAAAACGCTATTACCTTTCACTGAGTTAGGTGCTATTTCTAATAAGTATAGGTGAGACCCGAATAAAGACACCCACTGTAACATAGTAGTTGTGCAAGTAGTTTGTGCCCATTATAAATCAAGCACCATTGTTACATAAAAATACACAGTTAAAGATATTATCTGATTTGCAGTTAAAGATTTGCATTGGCAGTGCAGCCTGCAAAAGCTACTAGCTGTATTTGTCTTGTTTTACTCAGTAAATTCTTCATTTAAACTTCATCTAAAGATTGAACATGATGATGTCTATGGTTTGAAAGAGACAAATCAAAGAATAAAATTCTGAGATTCATCTATCCACTTTTATGTACCCTGGTAGCCTATGTTTTCAGAATTTGAAAAGATATATATAAAAAAAAATTAAAAAAGAAGAGAAAGAATATGTGGTTCAAAACCACTTGTTTTCAGCTCAAATCAGCAAGACAAAACTTGACCTCAAATTGATCTTGCTGCACATAAAATGAAAGGGACCATTATGTGATATAACACAGCTCAAAAAAAAAGAAAAGAATGAAAAACATAAGAGATGAGCCAAACCGGCAGGCATGAATCCTAGCCAAATGAGTGAAAGATGCATTTATCATTCCGTTAGAGACRAGTATCATGCTGGAAATACTGAAATAGAGGGTGAAGAATTTTGACTGCTTTAGAATTTAGAAATACATACAGCCTCCCCAATGCCAGCTGTTGATAGAGATTCTTGCCAATTTATGACTAAAGTCACCTATTACTTAGATTGCTTTCACAAGGCAGCCTGGCAGGTGGCTGGCAGTCCCAAAGTCCTGGATGAAGCCTGAGTGGGAAACTTCATGAGGACTTCTAATTGAAATGGAAAGGAAAAACAGAGAATCTTCATCACACTRAAGGGCACAGTTGGCTCTTCCAAAGAGGAAGCAGAGGTGGGAATTTCCTGCACTGTCCAAGAGATGTATCTGAAAGCTTGTACCATATTAGGTGCATCTTGACGAGGCACAATTGACAACTTTTATCTGATTACTCTGTCTCTTCATGACTGCACTGCTATGCTTCAAATCCCTTACAGATGAGAACTGCAAGTTTTTGTATAATCCAGAGTGCAATGACAGTAAATAGGAACATAAGTTATCCTTCCTTTTAGTGATCAGAGCAAGTACAGATCTAAACGGCTGTCCATGGAAACTGCAAGGTTTTTGCCAGCAATGGGGCTTGTCTATTCCAATGGCTATGCTTTGGACATTCTAGCTTTTCCACAACTCAGCATTTCTTCTGCTTATGGTAGTTTTCAAAATATGTTTGGTCCATTTTTTCCCATTCTCACCCATACCTGTTTATTTAGAACTTATTTTACTCAGAATTTGGCCCTGAAACGGTGATCGGTCACTAGGCTGGTCTCCTGAAACTACAAATAAACACATCTTCAGGGAAAGCATGTATCTTAGTATTTTGATGCATTTTCACTATGGTATTTAAAAGTATTGTCTTTTGCTTTCAACCAATGTAAGTGTTTTAGACTTCATTCGCTTCCTAGGTTAATTGTTATTTATGTTTTATGAAAGGCAAGATTGGGTAGACTTGTTGAGGTCTGCTCTTTAGTGACCTTGTTTCCCTGAGAGCTGTTGAAACATAATAATGTTTAATGTGTCTTCACATATAACCAGTTTTCTAGCATGAGTACACTATGGATTTTACAGTTCATTCTATGACACTTACCTTTAGGTTTTATTATTAGCAAGGKTTTTTTTTACCAAAAACATGTATATAAATTGAATATATCTAATATTACTGTCTTTGATGTAGTGCACCTATTGTCACTGTCAACATTAACGCTTTCCTTTAAAAGTGAAATTAAAAAAAAACATTTGGTTAGTGATCTGGTAAATCCTCTCTGAAAAGATTTGTCTTCTTTTCCATTCTTCCCCTCTTTCGTTGAGATTTTCCTAAGATTTTAGTAAATGAATCAGTCTTCCAACAGTTCAGCTCTTATTTTCTTCTTACAAACAGTGATTACATGTAAACACAATTCCTTCCTAAAGGCTGAAAGCATTGGGGGAAGTGGATTGATTTAGGGTTTTTTTAGCTTGCAGCCCTCCATTATGACTTTGGTCCTTTCTTTTTTATCTGATATCTATCCATTCAAAAATGAATGTGGGGCCCTCCATGAACGTTTTAGAAATACTGAATATACCCTGAATTCCTCCTCTTTTTGATATTTGATCAAAGGCTCAAATAAGTTTTAGAGTTATCATGAAAGTTCAGGTATTTATTTTGAACTACATGTTTCTCAATTGTTGTGGCCTTTTTTACTTCTCTCAGGATCAAAATAATTGATAGACTCATTTTCTAAGTGGGCAATAATGGCGGGGGGGGGGGGGGAAGGAGGAAACAAACCCAGAATATTAAGATGGACTTTTAAGCAGAAATACTGGACAAGATAAATAAAGAAGAAAAATCAATAATGACTCTGAAATGGCTATCCTACTGTCCTATATTTTTAAATTCAGTATTGCAGACGATGAATAGAGAAAAGCGCTATAAGTAGGTAGGAAGTAATTCCAGTAAAGTTTTTCATTAAAAAGGAAGTATATTGGGAAACATAACATATACACATGAGAAGACCTGTCCACTTCTCATCCCATACTTTTAAGGGAATTACTTAAAATACATTTATTAAACTACTAGCAATTATTTTGGAAAAGTYGTGGAGGGCTAAGGAGATGCCAGGAAAAAATTGCAGTAATGATGTTTGAAGTGTGTAAATAAGATACAGGCAATTACGATCTCAACATTTCAACTGAAAATCCTAGTAAAATAAATCATCTACATTTAAGAGAGGAAAATGTACTGGTACCAAAGACAGTAACGAAACTTTGATCACTAAACAAAAGAATAAATCTTGCTATTCAATAACTTCTTTGATCAAATTAAGTAATTAATAAGTGAAGTGTAAATTAGTGACTAGGATAGAGGATTGTATCCTAGATAYATACTTTCAAATCGCAGCTCACTTCTGTCTGACAGAAGTTATTTAACCTTGTAAGTCAGAGTCTACTCTACCTCCATTCTTATTGTTTTAGAGCTCATTATGTCCCTACCTTTCAGGTGCTTAGTGAAGATAAAACCCATTAATTATTATAAGATGCCCAAATACAACTCCGACAAGAGCCATAAAAGTGCCCAGAAAGGTAATTAGAAGGGAATGCATTATCACGCATTGAAGTTGAATGTCATATCATATAGATAAATGTAAACATAATGCCTAACCATAGTCTAACGTTTAATTCTGTCTCTATCTTGCCCTTTTGAAATTAACTGAAAATTGTCTCGTGCAGCAAACATGAGTAAATACACCTTTGGCCCTTAAAAATTCAAAGTTCCCCATGAGGGTGGGTTTGCTAATATGTCAGTCTTGTTGGGAACAACAGGAAACAGTACAGAACTAAAGCTTAATTAATCTAGTCTCTAGTTCAGAACATAATGCAGTATGTTCAAATGCTCAGTTGTGTCGAATAGTCCCTTTGGTTCAAAAGGACTATTTGTGTAAAGTATAAAGCATTTGCTTGAGAATAAGATGGAATCAGGGACACAATTATTAATGATATCAGAAGAAGAAATGAGTGGCACATTACCTGAACTGACATGCTTCATTCAAAGGTTTTCCATGTATTAAAGGAGATCACGCAAAGCAGAATGGAGCTAAGGAATTTAAAAGCAAGATCAAGCATAAAAAATTCAGTTCATTACAGGAAAATATAATTATATTTCTTTATCCTGCAAATATTTCTGTGTATGCTAGGCATCATAAGTGGTATATTTAATTTAATGGGTCACAGAACATGSGTATAAGAATATGGCCTATTTTATACAATAGAGAACTATGGTTAAAATCTATTACTAAATGAGCTTTGAAAATTATTATGAAACTAAGATTAATTTTCAGTATCTTTAGGTAAGTCTAATGATATTTCAAACAATATTCATTTTCTGTGTTGTTTTTCTTTAAAACATCACTAAGCCAGTAATCACTAAGCAAAGAGAGGGGAAGATGCAACATAAAAGATGTAGGTGCACGGACACTGAGCTCATATCATTTCCTTATATAACATTTTAAATGTTTTTGTAGATCACAGACTGGATGCTCATCTGGAATTTCATGTTCTACTATAGGAAASTGAAACTCAGACTCAGACAGCATTACCTTTGCCCTGCAGAATAACTGATCTTTTCATTTGGTGACTAAGAAACCAGCTATTTAAACAGTAGTGACAGTTCACACTGAATCAACATGTTTCTGTAGGCATTCAAAGAAAAATATTAGTGACTTTGGCAATGATCCTTCCTCATTTGATGAGCTTCCATAAATATTCTAGCAATAGTTTACTGACCAAAAACATTACAGCAGCAGCAAATTTTCAACAATTGCTGAAAAATATCAACAGCAGATAACTTTTGACCTTATAACCAAAATTATTAACAAATACACTCACTCACCAAATTCTCACTCTCAGGCATATATTGGCAGAGATAAGAAGAAATAGCTGCATATCCAATCAGAAATAATACACCCCAAATGATTAATAGTCTCAAAGACTTGATAAGCAAACTATGAGCTGTTCTGGAAAACCACAGAATCACAGAATCAATCACAAAATGCTTGAGGTTGGAAGGGGCCTCTGGCAGTATCATTGTTTCCACATGGAAGAACAACAGGGGGTAATAGTCAATCATTTCGGAGGAGCTTTGGCAGTATCTCCACAACATCCCAGATCCAAGCCCTCGGCAAACAGCAAACTTCTGTAGATGACAGGCCAGGTTGGCAGATGGGTGCCTCTGTCCCCGCTGCAGGGTGTCGCCCACTCTGCTGTCTCCACTTCTTCCTGGTGCTCCTACACGGCTGAGGGTAAGTCAGCCCAGATGCTACACTTGAAAGCACCCCCAGCTCCTCTTCAGCTTTGAGGGCAGTGAGCCTGTCCTGTAGTTGCAAGCCTTCAGGTGGAGCAGGAACCTTCCTCCTGGTGCCAGAAGTTACTAGCTTCCAGCCTTTGCCTTTCTCACAAAATGTTTGACAGATGCTTTTGAATAGCAAAGGTGCTGAGATAATCATAATATGCTGAAAAATATGTAAATGGAACCTAGAAATCTCAGTTCTATAGGATGTTGTCTAAATATTTTCTTCAAGTATGTTGCAATTTCATACATATATATGGAGAGAAAAACAGAGAAAGAAGGAAGGAGGCATGGACAAAGGAAGAGAGTTTTAGGTAGCACTGGAACATGGGGACCATGCCTAACAAACAGGTCAAAACAGCATCAAGATCAGGACTGCTCACAAGTAACCCTCCATATAGAAAGTATTTGTAATATAGATCTCAAATTTGCACTTGAGTATCTCACATTTTTTTAAGATTTGTCCTCACAATATCCTTGGGATGGAAGTGCCAATATCCCTACCTCACAGATGGGCACATGTACCATACAGTAATGAAGTGATTTCATTCAGAGGGTGGTATGTCATGGGGTGATACCAATAAAAGTGGTGACTCCCCACAAAGTAAAAAATGATTATTTTCTTTGAAGAAAGTGATTAGTAACCTGCTTTAAAAATCTACATGATGCTTAACCACTTCTGAAATTCCTAGGATTAACAGTCTTTCTCATACTGAAATATTTAAAATTAATCTTTCATATTTTCCTACAGATGTCCCAACTAATTTTCAGTTCACTTCTGTCTAATATACAGCATCTGAACACATGGAAAGGGATTCCCTTGGTGGCAGACAAGGGCAAACTGTAGGCATTTCTAAACTAGTGAGTGTAGCTACTATAATCTAGAGAGGGCAAAATGCTGGAAAATGGCCACTATCAGCACATAGAGCTGAGGACATGAAGAACTGGAAAGACAGCTTGTCTCCTCCTTCTCCTCATGTGCAGTGTCTTTTGCCCCATTTGCCTAAAGCAGGTAATTTTCCAAATGATACAATTACTTGTAGTAATGTGGTGGGTTGGCCCTGGCTGGATGGCAGGTGCCCACCAAGCCRCTCTATCACTCCCCTCCTTAACTGGACAGGGGGGAGAAAAATATGACAAAAGGCTCATGGGTCGAGATAAGGACAGGGAGATCACTCACCAATTACCATCACAGGCAAAACAGACTCGACTTGGGGAAATTAATTTAATTTATTACCAATCAAAATCAGAGTAGGGTAATGAGAAATAAACCCAAATCTTAAAACACTGCTGCTCCACAGCAGTTTTTTCCCCTTCTTAAATATGTTATCACAGAGGCACTACCACCGTCACTGACTGGCTCAGCCCTGGCCAGCGGCAGGTCCATCTTGGAGCCAGCTGGCATTGGCTCTATCAGACATGAGGGAAGCTTCTAGCAGCTTCTCGCAGAAGCCACCCCTGTAGCCCCACTGCTACCAAAACCTTGCCATGCAAACCCAATACAAGTAATTGTAGTATAAATTAAAACTGTGCAGCTCTTTTTGAATCTCAGGCTAAATCAGGGCATTTTAAAGCCTGCTGCTTTCCTCAGACCAGTTGCCTACTCTGCAATGGGGAAAAATCCTTTCTTCCCTAAAAAAATGTTTCAAAAGACTGGTGAATAAAAACGAGTAACAAACCTATTAAAAGAAATACCTTTAAATCTGTACTCTCAGTTTTGGGGGTGTTATTGGACACTTCCTCYGAAGCCAACTCTTTAATATTTTTGAAACTTTAAATAAACAAGAATAGTAAGTTCAACCTTAATCCCAAGTGAGTCTTCCATATTACTGTGGTTGCCTACAAAATGGATCTATGGGTTATTCTGAGACCAGTACTGTCTATCACTAAGAAAGGAAAAGCAAGAGCAAGGTTGTCTGGGCTTCTTGCTTATACTCTCAACCCTCAGTTACTGAGGGTTGTTTATTTAGTTGGAGATTACCTATGTTATAGGTGAAGCAGCACTATAGGCCCAGCTATTTATGTCCAGCTGTAGTTCAACAATGGCATTATCAGATGCAAGCTGGTTCCCTACAGCTGGGTGTCTGCATGGCACTTCCCAGCATTTGAGTAATACATACTATATAAGAGGCAGCATGTTGGGTCTGGCAGTCAGTGTCCAAGACAGAAATTCTGCCATCCTGAGTTTCTGCACTGCAGCAGCATGTTCTTTAGTCCTTATGTTACCTGTGCTTTTCCATTATCTGTGGTATTCCAGCAGCCCACTGTCCCTGATAATAGAAAGCTGACAGCATTCCTGATTTTGCTACGCAGTTACAATAGGGGTCAGTCATGGAGCTTTATTACACCTCAGTTTATCTGTAGTATAATTGAAGTAATAATATCATTGCATTTTACTCCCAAGCTGGAGATGAGCTGGAATGACAATTAATGTCTGTAAAACCTTTCAGATCCTGGGATTAAACACTCTAAATACTGCAAGTGTGAGGTGTTATTAATGCTTTTACTACAGCTAGAGAGTCWTCTCTTCGTATTCCTACCAATATCACACCTTTTATTTTTAATTTAGCATCTTCTTAATCAGTCTGGTAAACCTTATCTATAAAAATATTTTTCAAAGTGGTTGGTCAATGTAAAAAATAAAGAGTAGCTGGAGACATTAAATATGAAGAACTTTTAAAGTCCTTGTTCATAACAAGCTTTTCTGAAAGGACTTGGGAGTCCTGGTGGACACTAAATTGACCATGGGCATGCAATGGCTGTCTTGCAGCAAAGGCCAGCAGCATTCTGGGCTGCATTAGGAGGACTGCTGTCAGCAGGTTGAGGGTGTTGACCCTTACCTTCTACTCAGCACTGGTAAGGCCACATCTGGAGTGCTGGGTCCAGTGCTGGGCTCTCCAGTATAAGAGAGACATGGACGTACTGCAGAGAGTCCAGAGAAGGGCCACAAAAATGATTAAGGGACTGAAGCATCCCTCATTTGAGGGAAGGCTGAGAGATCTGGGACTGTTCAGCCTAGAGAAGGGAAGGTTTGTGGGGGATCTAATCAATATGTATAAATTCTTGTTGAGGGGAGTAAAAACACAGAGTCAACTCTTCTCAGTGATTCTGTGACATATATACATATATGCTAAAACAGCGAGGCTGTCTGTGCAAAATTGTAATATCACTCATAGGTGATATTTTCATTTGTCATTTGTGTGAATTCTGTAATTCTGTGATATTAGCACAACACAGCAAGCATGGTATAACCTTTGATAAATCTATTTAGGCTGGAAATCACAAGATCTCCAGTCAGAACAACAACATTGTAAAAATAGCTCCCTAATAAGAGTAGTGAAGATTAACACTATCTGCAGATTTCAAGGAAGAAATTGATGAATATATGAAAAGCATTATATGGGACTGTTGCCTGTGATTACCTAACTTAACTCAGGGATACAGAAGGTCCCATCTAGTCTTATTTGCACTGTATGAAAGCATTTTATATATAATGTTGTGGTTTTATGTTTATCGTGACCTTTGGGGGTAAGGACACAAAATTAAACTCAGTTTTAGTTTGGGAACTCAGACACAAACCTGGGATATACCTCATCTAGTTTTACACATACTGAAGGAATAACTCTAGACTATGGAATATGTTTTTAATTGATAATCATTCTATATTTTATACATTGTTTCTTCTGTCATTTAGTATGTCATGTATCCCAAGTACAGCACTTAAGCGTATGTATAACTTCGAAGGTGTGAGTAATGCAGGTATTATGCAAGTAAATATGTTATTATTTCAATCTACCTTCCTAGCATTTCTTCTAGTAAAACAATACCGAAAAATCTCTTTGAAACTCGTAATCAACAAGATTACTTGTTTAAATAAACTAAGCATGGCCTTTGATGGTCAGCATCTGGTATGATCATAATTTGCAGATATTCAAAAGGTAAGAGGAATAATTCAAATAGGATATTTTAAAATAATGTCATTGTCATGATAAAAATATAATATAAACCAGTTTTTTAACATTCATTTTCCATGTGTAGTTGCCTGTCATGGAAATTAATTACCATAATGTCCCTATAATGACAAAGTGATACAAAACCACATGGTTACTGAAATACATGGCTATCTTATAAATACACACAGTTTTAGCTGTACTTCTGATATTTTTGGTAAGTTTTCATCTACCTTTTTTCTGATTTTTCCAATATGACCATCAAAACCGTGTTTACCTTCCTTATCTCTCATACGTTTGATCTAATTCAGGCTAGTTCTCTTGGTTAAGCCAAAAGTTTGAGTGTGCGGAGGGGGATGCTGAGTTTTATACAGAGGACAGTCACCTGTTCTGTTAATTTTTTGACATATATTGTGTTGGATTGAAATATCCAGTGTTTCCAGATGCAAGTATGAGACATATGAAAATATACAACTGTAGGTATAGTAGATCATTGGGGTCTACCGTGAGCCATAAAATAGTTTGGATCCATGACAATACATAAAAGAGATTATAATAAAACTCAAACACAATAATTTTTGTGGTGAGATTATAAGGCTATTCTAAAGCAGAAGATAAATAATATGTTTCTTTTCACAGAGTCAGCTGTGTACTTGAGGTACAGCCATTCATCCCTAATTCCAACCACTGAACATAAGTCACCATTCAATGTTCTTCTCTCATCCACAGATGAATAATTGACTCCTTTGCCTGAAATTGGGTGCTGTTTTGACAAGGGAACAGTGGTACCTAAATGCTTGGTACCTCCAATTCTCACAACAGCTGTTAAAAGTTCCTTTTCCTGCACCTTGTTATATCTCTAGGAAAGGACAACGGGCCATTGGCAGCATTCTGCTGTACAATGGGTTTCTTTACACTGGTAATCCTCGAATAGTACATATTTGCTGAGATTAAAGAGAAATTTTTCATGTATATTTTTTGTTTCACTTTGTGTACAGGTGTTAAAAAGAACTGCAATAAATGATGGTCAGTTTACAGGCATAGGAGAATATGAATTACATGCTGGATTTCAGAATGTTTAACTCTGTTTAATTCCATCACACAAACATTGAGCATCTTCTTGATCGTTGCTAATTAGATCTCTAAATACTCTGCAAGGAAAGGCAGCCATGTCAATGCAAGCAGAGAAAACACAAATATTGCATACTGTTTTTGTTTTCTCTCGTTCTGCTGTTCTCAATCTAAAGCAATTGTCACCTACAATTAAAATGTTGATTCTTCTTTATAGTAGTTTTGTGTTGAAGTTAAAATAACATCAAAAGTATTAAAAATAAAAGTATGGTAAATTAAAGTGCAGCAGCAGAGAGTGCTTCTCTGTGACAAGCGCTGGGAAACTTTGGGGAAAGCTCAACATAGTTTAAACTGCAACTGCATGTAACCTGGAGAGAATTGTCAGCAGAGAGCTAAGATCAAAAGTGCATCAAGGCACTGAGAACAAAAACCATGTCGAGTTTGATCCTAATGCTCAGGGTGAGAGGATATTATATTTTCTTGCAAATAAATAAGATTGTGTTTGATATTGAGGAATATAGAGAAATTGTCTGAGCAGTCAGGGATCAGGTTAGGAAAGCTAAAGCCCTGATAGAATTAAATCTGGCCGGGGACATCAAGGGCAACAAGAAAAGATTCTACAGGTATGTCGGGGATAAAAGGAAGACTAGGAAAAATGCCTCTCTGGAACGAAATGGGAGACATGGTTACCTGGGATACGGAGAAGGCAGAGGTGCCCAATGACTTTTTTGCCTCGGTCTTCACCAGCGAGTGCTCAAGCCTCACTGCCCAAGCTGCAGAAGGCAAAGGCGGGGACTGGGAGAATGAAGAGCCGCCCACTGTAGGAGAAGATCAGGTTCRAGACCATCTAAGGAACCTGAAGGTGCACAAGTCCATAGGACCCAATGAGATCCACCCGCGGGTCCTGAAGGGACTGGCGGATGAAGTTGCTAAGCCACTATCCACCGTATTTGAGAAGTCGTAGCAGTCTGGTGAAGTTCCCACTGACTGGAAAAGGGGAAACATAACCCCCATTTTTAAAAAGGGGGAAAAGGAAGACCCAGGGAACTACAGGCCAGTCAGTCTCACCTCTRTGCCTGGGAAGATCATGGAACAGATCCTCCTGCAAGCTTATGCTAAGGCACATGGAGGACAGGGAGGTGATGTGAGACAGCCAGCATGGCTTCACCAAGGGCAAGTCCTGCCTGACCAACC
>JAYKAV010003463.1:46029-63619 GCA_035582835.1 Phoebastria nigripes
GTCGACACGCCTGAGGGATGGGATGCCATCCAGAGGGACCTGGACAAGCTGGAGAAGTGGGCCCATGTGAACCTCATGAGGTTCAACAAGGCCAAGTGCAAGGTCCTGCACCTGGGTCAGGGCAACCCCTGGTATCAATACAGGCTGGGGGATGAAGGGATTGAGAGCAGCCCTGCCGAGGAGGACTTGGGGGTACTGGTGGATGAAAAGCTGGACATGAGCCGACAATGTGCGCTCGCAGCCCAGAAGGCCAACCATATCCTGGGCTGCATCAAAAGAAGTGTGGCCAGCAGGTCGAGGGAGGTGATTCTGCCCCTCTACTCTGCTCTGGTGAGACCCCACCTGGAGGACTGCGTCCAGCTCTGGAGCCCTCAGCACAGGAGAGACATGGACCTGTTGGAGCGGGTCCAGAGGAGGGCCACGAAAATGATCAGGGGGATGGAACGTCTCTCCTATGAAGAAAGGCTGAGAGTGTTGGGGTTGTTCAGCCTGGAGAAGAGAAGGCTTCAGGGAGACCTTATTGCAGCCTTTCAGTACTTAAAGGGGGCTTATAGAAAGATGGGGACAAACTTTTTAGCAGWGCCTGTTGCAACAGGACAAGGGGGAATGGCTTTAAACTAAAAGAGGGTAGATTTAGACTAGATACAAGGAAGAGATTTTTTACGCTGAGGGTGGTGAAACACTGGACCAGGTTGCCCAGAGAGGTGGTAGATGCCCCATCCCTGGAAACATTCAAGGTCATGTTGGACRGGGCTCTGAGCAACCTGATGTAGTTGAAGATGTCCCTGCTCATGGCAGGGGAGTTGGACTAGATGACCTTTAAAAGTCCCTTCCAACCCAAACTATTCTATGATTCTATGATTCTATACATGGCTTAACTGTAATTTCTTCTTAAAGCCAATCTACAGGAGATGAATTAAGCTAACTTGTGCCAGGAAGAATGGCATAGTGGCATATGAATGAAATCATTATGATTTCATACCAATCAATGTGGTGTCCATATGGTTACTCTTATGGACACATTCCTGTCATTATTCTTTTTGTCCATATTTTCTRAGCTGTTCCATAATTATTAGAAAAAAATGCTGTTTATTTAAATGTGAAATAGTGACAATGATGGCAATAAAACAGTGACGTGATTCTAATAAAAGTGAGACAGACCCATATTATCCATCAAATATTCACACTCTGTCTGGAAGATAAGCTAATTGGCCTTTTTCTGTGAGAACGGAGAATGTTAGGACTTTTCAAACATGTCCTAACAAATACAAGTGGTATCTAGGAAAAATACAGTACCAATGGAATATCACCCTACTACCCAAAACTGAAGGAAAACTAGTTTGAGTGGATCACTCCTCCACTACAGTATTCTCAGAAAAATTCAGTATATTCAGAGTGAAATATATCTAAAAGATCTAACTCAGAGTGTTCCATAAGGTCACCCTGACATTTTGGTTCCAAAAGCTTTCATTAAGATTAAGATCCATTTTTAAGGTGGAGACATTGTCTGTCCTCAGAACCACTTACAAAGAAAATATTCTAGTCAGTACACTAATTTAATGTACTGAATTCAGTTATTGCAGTACAGAATATAAGAACACTCACTGAGATGCCTTATTTGCCTTGGATGAACATGAATTAAATATCACTTCTCAGAATACAAGTAGTATGAATATACTTGGACATATCTTTAATTTTCATTAAACACAGAATAGCTCCAGAAGTACTGGTAAAAGCATTTGTCATGAGTATTTGTCAAATTTTGTGTGGAAATCTATCATGAGGAGGGAGCTTCATTAAATCTACAGTGTTATCTTCACAATGCCTTCTTCTGAATTATCAAATGCAAGTAGAATTATCCATGAGAAACAACCGTAATCTGGCCAAAAATATTGCAGTAGTGAGGAACAGCAGGTCACACCTGAGAGATTTTATTATATTTCAGATCAATTGTTTTATTTTTATCTAAGATTTTTCACTGCAGAGTTAACTGCATTTCTTGCTTGTGCACTGCTGTTAAACAGCTTCTCAGTCCAACACAGAAACACCAGGCCTAGAGAATGAACAAGTTCTCCCATAGAGAGGGTTTCTAGAAGTTTGTTTAAGGGAAGAAAGCACATACACAGCCTGTCTGACCTGACTCAACTGTACCACATCACCAGACAGAAAATGCCCTTGCCTTATCTTGAAGCTCAGTAACCTCTGTACTCAAAAGGAAACCTGCATTTGGGCTTTCTAAAGATCCCCATGGTGGCCTTTTCTACCTATCATTAGCAATGTGACACTGACACAAGGACAAGTAAGATACCTGGTGGCAGACTGAGTGGACACATGCATTGCAAGGCCCAAGTGCGTGAACCTGAGCAGAGGGAATGTCAGCAGATGGGGAACCATGTTTGGTCCTTTGGTACAGCAAGGAGCTTTCAGCAAGCCCACACCAGAACAGTTTGCATCCAGGTCAGCAGTCAAAGCACGGTTATATGGTGATGAAGTCAGAGTCTCACAAGAACATCTGCAGATGACTTTCAAAACCTAGCCTCATTTTCTTAATACCCAATCTSCTTTTATTAGTGTCATATAATTGAGATGGTATTATAAAAATCTAGATGCTAATTATTCTGCTGAAATGAATGATATTTCCAGGAATGTTTTGTTGTAAGCTTTCTTAAAAAGATTTTTTTTCACATTTCAGATGAAAACAGCAAGAAAACTGATATTTCTTTTCATCCTTCTCCTGATTTACAACACTCTTGTGAAATGCTCTTCTGAAAACACCTTCTTGTACCAAAAAAATTGTACTGTTGAAATGTTGTCTCGGAGGTTGTAGATGTATGAGTGGTGAGCATTGAAGATATTCACTCCCAAATGCCATGCTTTCTTCCCCCATCCAGTCAGGACAGTTGTGTAACTGGTTTATTCCACCTACTCATGCCATTTTGGAATCAGACTTCTTGTCTTTTTTAATCTGTAGCACTAGCTGCCCCCTTCTACGCAATGACTATCAATGGCCTGTTTTATTAAGGGACCACCTCGAAGTTCAATCCTGCAGAGAGCTTAGCCCACTGAAATTTCTTTTTTTGTTAATGTATTGGCATGCATTAGGTTAAACACATGTTTTAATGCTTTGGAATTAGAGGATCCTGTATCATGGAGGGCTAAGTCTCTATGCTAGACTGAGGAGAGAGATGGATGTGACAAATATCTCTTTGCTATGCTTTCCTTCATGCAAGAGGGACACATTGAATTTTAGGAGTTTTTAATTAGGTGGTCTAGTTCCTTCATGCTAACTGAAAGGAAAGAAGGCAGAGAAGCAGCACAGGGAGTGCTTCTAGGATTACAGGCTGATGTGGTATCAGCGCTTTGCTCGCAGTAATTAAAGTGCAGCAGTCACAGGGAGTGAAGCCTGGAGGGGACAGATGCCTGAAAGAGGGAATGGACCTAGAAGTTACAGAAACGCTGTCATAGAGGAAAGTCCCCACCCCTGCCAAGGGACAGACGGATTTTTTTTGAGAACTTATAGCTATTTTGATCATGAAATTGAACACTTGAATTAAAACAGTTAAATTGGTTATATGAGCTTTGTTTATCTTGCTTCACATCTGGGAATAGTTATATCAGTTCCTATCTAATCAAATATATCAACATTAACATTATTATACCTGTTTAACTAAACAGGTTCAAGTCCTTGCATTTCAAAATGATCCAACTCTTCCAGCTGAATAAATTTAACACAACACACTACTTCACAACCAGGCAGGACAAGGGGCACAGTAAGTCATCTAATATATGATAACTCATTAGCTGGCAGTAAATCTGACCATTTTCACACACGTCACCATATCTTTAAAGTGACATAACTGTATAATTAGATTGCTCACTTCTGATATATATAGGTACTTGCAGTACTCTTTATAAATATCCATATGTAACTGTGCAACAAACCACAGATGAGAGAAAATGGTTGGCAGTTATGTGAAAAAGTGCCAGCACATACAGTTTTAGAAATATAAAAGATGACCCAAAAAACCCAAAGAACTAGACACTGGTAGTGGACAAAACTGCCATTAAAAGCAGAGCAAACAGAGCAGAAGAACCCTTGAAACCGAGAAAAGATAGAGACAAGCAGAAATAAGAGAAGACTGCAGATTAAGAAGTTAGATCTCAATCTACTCTTAGTCAAGCAAAAGGCATAATTCACAGAGTACACAAGCAAAATGAGATTCAAACCAAGGAAACCTATGATATACTTCCAGTTTTTCAAAGTGCAAACTGTAAAACAATATACTTAAACAAAGCATATCTATTTACTACAATCAAGTCTAAGTATTTTCACCTATTTATAGAGGAAAATGGTATATATCTTCCTACATATATGCAAAATCTGTAGAAGTCTGAAAACTTTCCAGGACATCCCAAAAATCTGATTTTTCCCAGCTGTAGATAACATTCCATTTGCATGACAAGAAATCAATTGCTAGCAACCAAGCAACTGTGAGAGCTGCCTTATTCAAAGTGTTACTTTATAAAAATACTCGAATGTCACTTGGTTCAAATATTTGGCTTATCAAACACTGAATACCAGGGTTATTTGCTAACAAGATAGTGACCTAGTGTTAATGTGCAATGAGAAGCCTTTATGTGAAAGTTGGGGTAACTCATGGACACTTAGCTGCCTATCAGCTTCAGAGAATATGACAGTGCCTGCCAGAAAATAGTGTGTTGGCCCCCTCCAGTGTCACAGCAAACTAATTGTGTCAGCTGTGGTATGTCAAATCAACATGCCTGCTAGTGACCCACCATTTTACATTACTCTGATCTTATGGTTCCACCACAGCAGATAAAAATATTCTTCAGCAGCAGCTAGACTTAAAGAAATAAAAAATCCATGTTAAAAATAGTAGACAATATTCAGGGGTCAATCTACTCTTAAGAAAGGAATGTAACAAATAATTATTCTTCAGGGAACAGATACAAGTGAAAAGATGGTAAGTGACATGCAAGATCTGGCCAGGGTTTGAGTAATTCTTTCTTTCTCTCTTCTTGTCSTTCCTTGTTTCTATTTTACAGTGAAGTATTTTCTTCTACATCTGGAAACTCTTTTGAAAGATTTTTGTTAAACTTAATAGAATCCATTTTCAGCTATCTATATGAACTGTTCTACATACTTCTACTGCCATCCTCCCTTGTACAATGAACAAAGTACTGAATTGTGAAGAAAGCAGTGCACATCTTCGTGAAGAGACAAGAAAAACACATAACCAAAGCAATTCTCTCTTAATCTCATTCCCAATAAACTCATTTCACACAGTGACAAAGCAGTGGAGRTTACTTTAGAATATCATGCTGCTTCTTGGACCTTACTGAGAAGGGTATCATTGAGAACTTCAGGCAACTGAACCTGCCTCAGTAAGCTGAAATTGTCTCCTTGAGTTTAGTGCACCAAAGCTTCGAGAAGAACTCCTCAGAAAAAGGTAAATATGTGTCCTTTCTCACTCATTTTTCTCTGAAATTCTTGCCACAGACTCAGAACCAATGCTTAAGGGAGACTGCAAACAGGGTCTTACACTACCCTAAATAAAATACATACCTCTTACTCAAGGCTGGGAAAACCGGAGAGCTTTCCCACTGCTCATAAAAGGGCTGGCAGAGTTGTGCTGAACACCTTTTTACAATATCCTTCTCTAGAGCTGTCATTGCTGACTCTAGCTACCAGTGGACAGAGTTTGCATTCTGGAAGTCAAGAATCACCCAAACTCAACTGGTTGCACATCACAGTTTAACAAAAGACCTAGGACCATCTCTATCACTCTGTATAACCTAGAACATTTCCCAGCACCAGGAAAACCTGGCTAGCATATGCAAAGCAGCAACTGCAGAAAACAAGATACGGCTTCCCAAGGTCCTCCTAGCACATCCGCAGGCTGACAATAGATATTTGGGGGAGCAATTTCTTTAAAAGGCTCAAACATCTGGTCAAAGATTGGAAAGGATTATTTTCAAGACATAACACACTGGCGCACCTTCAGTAGTAAGTCACCCAATAAACTTTTTCCAGAATAAAGACTATGTAAATTTTCAAAGGATTTTCACTTATGTTTACACTCAAGTCTCTTGCCGTGCAATAGGCCATGAAGTCCAGCTGTCTCCAGAGTGAAGAACAAGACGGAGACGTTTTCCACAAAAAACCCCCCACACTTAGTGTAGTTACATTAATGTAGGAACCTAAGCCACCAGCAAGACCCTTGATCTCCTTTGTTCACTTCCTCTGACATGTTATAATTATGGCTTTTGGTTTTTCATTTGCAAATTCAATACAGGTGTCGGGATGACTTTTGTGACTATTGCTGCATTGTAATGGTATATGAAATAGGGGCTCCGTCTAAGCTAAATGCCTATTACATAGGCACCTGTTATTCCTTCTAGTCCTGTGGTCCTAAATACCAAACGTTTTTGTCTGTAAGGAGTGGGTGAAGTGAGGATATCTTTAGGGTGTTTCAAAGCTGTACTGTTTACAGCTGCAGCATGAACCTGTACCACTTGCAGCTCTGCAGGCTGCCTCCCAAAGGAGCTGCTGCCAGACCTGGTAGGGTGCACCAAATGAGGTTGCCCAAAGTGTGTTACTCTTTTGTTGGTTTGGTTAGTTGGTTTGCTACATAGGTTTTAACTCAATAGCAGCATGAAAAGAGAGGCTGGTAAGCAAAGTAGCAAAACTGAAGCCAAGGCCAAATTTCAAAAGCATTGGGCATCTCTGGTGACTTGACTTCAGCTATTTTGGTGGATATCCAAAAGATTGTATTCAATTGATAAAGATTCAATCCCTCTTCCAATGTTATCTTGGGTTTTGGCAAAGGACCTCCCCCTAGGCTGATATTTCCTCTAGCTTTGAATGGGTCTTTCCCGAGATCTTGCAGAAAGCCATAAGGTGTAGAGAACACAAAGCATTTGTCTGATATGGAGTTTCCCCTCAAAAGATTTTGAATGAAGAGGATGGTAAGAAATAGCTATCTAAAAAATCCTACCAAACAGTCTGTAGGAAACAGGGATTATACCCGACTAAAAAAGTTGGCAGGCTTTCATTGGCTGAATGATAGACTAGTTCTGCAGTGCCCTTTGATTGACTACTGCAGCCAGATGGATACCAGCACTACAGGCAAAAAACCACAAGGTTCTGAGAAATACTCATAATTGGCTGACATCTGCTGGCTGCAACTGTGCATTGGTGTTACAATCCCACCACTAACTCCATCATGTGTCAGAGAACATACAGCGGGCTTTCATGGTATATTTATATTTACGTATAAGACAGTTATGTAAGGTACAGAGTGCTTCAGGGAAAGGTAAAATTCTATTACTTTTCTAAACAAGTGTTTAAAATTTATTAAAAAACCCCTCCCAACTAATTCTAGCTTTATAAAATCATATAATTGGCTTTATATTTTCTCATTATCCAGTAACTAGTGATTTTTTTAAAGACACTAACAATTTAAGGGAACTATAAAGCACAGACTGAATATAGAAATAGGTATCTTGGCAGAAATATGCAACTTTGCTAGCACTTGAACTGATTAATTGGCAATAAACTATCTAATAAAACCATGTTAYGTCCAATAATATAAAAAATGTTCTACACAGACATGTAAAAAGTAGGGAAAAATTGAAAGAGTCATACCTGAAGGGAAGCAAATATGCATTTTAAGAGAGGTTTTTTTAACAGTCTGCTTTATTTTGATTGATTTATTATTATGCTCAAATACCTCAATATTATCTAAGTTCCTGTGGCAAGTAAGAATGTGCAGTACGTTACATAACTGATTAAACCCATTAAAACATTATGGAATAGTACTATTTTAGTATATTAATTTCAATAGGTTAGTTGCACTAATAGTGCTTTGACTTTGATTTTTTTTTGCCAACGTCTCCCCGACGACCCATTCACAAAATACATTGAGCCATCATCCTAATGAAAACTCCTGCAAACAATAGGAACACATATCTGATTTAATTTATTAATATTGCAACTATTGCAAAAGATAAAATGAAGACTTTACCTTATGCCTTTAGAATACTTCTACTATATTTATTACTGCTATTACTCACTGATGGGTTACTATTATTCAGTGATAGTTAACATGATTTAAGATAACTTCCATTCTTAATAGCATTTCCTAAAAGAACCATTATTACTATTAATGTCTTAAATAATACTTAGCCAATGCAGTTCTATTAAGCGAAGAGCTAAAGTAAGTTGGTAAAGTCTTTGAATGTTTTACAGTTTAAAACAATCTATAAGGTAGACGTATTGATACCTAACATAAAAACACCTTTTAYGAAGCAGCAAAACTGATAAAATCATTTGTGAAAATGTAAAAATATTTTTTGAAATGCAGAATCTTGTGGTGATGATGCAATACTTACATAATTAAGCATACAGTTAACCTTGGCACATTACGAGTAATTTAATTTTGCCTGCCTGAGTTTTGCCTGTAATTTCCTAGCCTGTAGTAGTTTAATGATACTATGCTTTAGGCTACTTTCCACCAGTGGGTGACTTCAAGGACATAAGAAACAGCTTCCACAGGGGTGRTGATAGCATCTCTCCCCAAGCAGCAGGAATGTTCATTCGCAAAGTCCGTTCTACAGCACTGAGGCCCTAGTCAATAAAACACATTAGAACCTTTTAGCAGGAAAGATGCACTGCAAGTACAGAAAGGTGCGGTATAATACCAGGATTAACTTCACCTTCTTAATGCTTTTATTTAATATCAATGGAGGAKAATTATAATAGATATCCAGTGTGTTTTATTATGGTTTATGATCACGGACAGACATCAAACTCAGGCTTCAGCCACTGCCTTTTTGCATTTATTCCCATACAAGATGCAGGGAAAAAACTGCTGCTTTTGCTGTATACAGATATCTCCCAAGTCCCACATATGCAGTAAGATGTTCTTTCTGTCAGCCCACTCTTTTCACATCCCTGATATATGCCTCCTGCACTGGTCGTATGGCACCATGCCTCCCTCCTGCTCCATTATCCCTTGCGCCAGAGGCAATTTACTGGCAACTCCCCAGCTGGTAGCATCTAGTACGCAAAGTCAAGGAGAGGTAAAAAGGGCAGTGAGGCTGTTCTGCATCCCAGGAACCACACACTCCTCTGCAGCAGAGTTGGACCACGGATCCCCCAGCATGGAAGTCCCTCCTGTCACACGACTGTGCGCTGTTGGGTTAGCCTCAGCCACTGAGAAGCTGCTAGCTTAGAGTCCCGCAAAAAACACAGTGCTATTGCGGATATTGATGATTTTGCAGATTTTGTCGTTCATTGTACATTCCACATCTGTATATTGTGATGACACGCAGTGACCACAGAAGCCAAGGCACAGAACTACTATTTTCCTTAGGCAGGTTGCCAGTGAAACCTCTCAGTCTCAAAGACTAGGACTACAGTAATGAAGGAGCCAGCCAAGCCATGCCTGTGCCATCCTCCCCAGACTTGATAGGCTGGCCAGCATGGCCCTGGCTACCACCAGTGACCACCCTCTCAGGCTGCCCAGGCCGGCGACATGCCAAGAACCATTCCCAAAGGATATTTGCCCACAGCCACCCTGAAGAAGGAGTGAAAGACTTTAACTGTTTGGACATAAGTTGTGCCATGCCTCTTTGCCCCAGGATCAGAGTCTGGTCCCCAGCCTGTTTTATTTACTAGTAGCCACCAGAAGGTGTGTCCTGTTTTTTAACCACAAACCCACTCTTCTGCCAGGTGGAGTATGACTAAAGGCCAGCGATCACTATTAAAATACTTACACTGCTGTAAAAATTCAAGCTGCTTTAGGTTTCTGTTGTTCCTTTTAAAGGCAGATCTTCACATAAGGAGTTGTGTGCTGCTGCCTTTCCCCCGGCAAACCATGTCAATGCTGCTTCATCTCTGAGGCAGCAGCCTTTTTCTCATGTGCCCTTCAGTGCTGCTCTCCACAGATATAGGGAAGCAAAGTCATCTCCCTCCTTCTGTCCCCACTTTTTTGGTAGTATGATTTTAATTAGCAACACATGGGAGAATTGAAAAGAAATCCTACTGGTAAACAGCAGGATCATATCCTTCTTAATACTCTCTGGCACACCCAGAGAACAACTGGTCATGTGCCAGGTTTTTACCAAGAATCCAAGTTCAGTATAGTTTGTCCCTACTTGAAATTAAATGGACACATTTACTGTTCCAAATTTTCCAGGTGAATCTGGATGTGCAAGCAATTGAAATAACGGCAAAAGTTGACCAACATAAAGTACTCAGGCCTGAGGTGTGCTGCAGATGAATATTGCTATCAAAGGACATTGAATATCTGTCCTTTGGCTAATTGTACAGACAGCAGACAAACCCAATGCAGGTGGTGTTTGACACTTGGATGGAAGGAGAGAAGGGAAGAAAGACACAAAGTCTCACTCCGGCTGGTACTTACCGAGAGCCACATGGCACAGCTTAGGTACCAAACCTGAAATCAGGAACCAGCACCAGGAACCAAGACAAAGATAGCTCAGGAACTGACCCAGTTGAGCAGACACTCAACTACTTGCAAAAAGGAATTGGATGAATTAGAGGAAGTAGCCTAAGACTTGCTAGAACAGGGTGGAAAACAGACATAGTGTGTCATCAGTGAGAATATCTCTTTTTACACACAGTCATTATTGCAAACAGGTTTTATGATATATGCAAAGACAGAAAAATCCACAGTCATCTGAGACAATAAACTATGTGTGTTCAGGTGCAGTCGCTTCCAGGACATTTTGAATGCATGAATCTCAAGGGTAAGCAGAATTTTATGTACAAAAATGTTTTGGTACTTCAAATGGTGTTTCAAGGCACCTCTGTGTATCAGCTTTTAGAAGATAGCAGGTCAAACAATGCTTGTTACAACTCATTTTTCTTTCTCTGTTTGTTTTTTCGTGTCATGAAGTCAATATTCTTTACTGATGTATAATAGGAGTTAAGCTTTTTGCTGCTTCCTCTTTCCAGCACTAACTTGCTTCAAATACAAATTAAATGCTATTGAGTTAAATTGTCCTTTCAAATTTGCTATAAGGCAATTTGCCATTCTCCCAAATCCAGAACAAACATAGAAACAAGGTTTGTGTTTCTTGCAGAAAGCTTAAAAAAGTCAATTCCAGGCTGAGAGGCATGTGCAGAGAGTTCCTGTGTTTTATAGCAGCTTTTGCCAAATCACAGTAGCATCTCAGAAGCAACCTTCCCACTCTTCCTTAGCAGGATGTATTTCACATTAATACAGAATAATCTGTATGAGAACTGCAACACTGCCAAGAGGAAATAGTCGAGACTGACACAGTTGAGCAAATATATTATACTTTCATATTAATACATACTTGTTCACTTGCTTTCTTTGCACATGACCTAGCTACAGACAAATACATCAAGAATAACTCATAATGAACTGATAGAGTCCTCTCCTAATCACAAAAAATTGAAAATATTGATCATTTTCCCTTCATTATGAACATYAGATTTAACTTTTAAAGCCTAGATAAAATTACATTACAGTTAAAGGTAACACTAAGAGTCCAGCAGAAATCCTTTCCTTTTAAATTTACTTCAAATTTTTACACTTATCAGACTGGAAAAAATGTTTGACAATTTTTAGTAAGAAAATATTTGAAATTCTCAATTTAAGCTTACTTTTCTGAAATACTGAAGGTTAGAATTTTTTTTTTCTTGCAAAAAGAGGTTTTCATTTGTTAGTTAAGACTGATCACATTTAGGAATGCAGTACATGTTCAGATAAATAAATAACCATTACTAGCAATGTATACAATAAAAATAGTGGAAGAAATTAAACTTGAAAGTCATTTGCCCAAACACATTTATTCATAAATGTGAAAAATAAATTTTCCTATTTGTAATAACATTCCAAGTACTCTAAACATACTTCTGGATAGATTTTTTAGAAGATGGTTTATTACTATAAACAAGCGGTTCCAGTATTTGGAAATCAAGGGTGTCATCGCTTTCTTCCTAAATTGTTGGTGATTGATTTGAGAGCTGAGGTCACTATCTTGCCATTAACTCATGTCTTCTAGACAGATGGCAACTACAGATATTCTTGGGATGAAACAAGGCACTGATGTAAGGCATAATGAATATGTGACAAGAATGATACTAGGTGCCAAGAAAATTCACAAGATACAGTTCTAGAACAGTTTCTCTAGGGAAAATAAATTGTCTAAGCAGTTTGAGAGGAGACTTTGCTTTAAATCTCATCAAAATCCCAGATGGGGTGGCCAAAAGACTTTGTGCTTCATTTTAGCTCATGGGGGAGTTTTCTGCTCAGGCTGCTTCTGAAACGAGGATGAGCTGTGGATATAACAGATGAGACCACAGTACAATAACATATCCCTGTTTGAAGGCAAAGGCCCCTCATCTTATAATTCACGGGCTTTAGGGGCTGCTTCACATGCAGTGAACTGTCGGACTGGGGCCAGGGAGTGGGAATACGTAAATTTGAGGTCTACAGTTCAACAGAATGGCTTTGCTTTACCTAGCCGTAAACATGTATTGGTTAGCTTTTCTTTCTAAACTGTCTCAGTCTTACTTAGTCTAGATGTGTACTGAGGAGTAGCTTCAGTGCTGTAAACACATTTTATCACTGTTACCCCCTGGAGGGTCCCTTAGACTCCTTTCTGTAAAATCACTATCATCACTGCTGTAAACCAGGATGAAGTCTAACATGCCCAACTTCAAAGTAACCAAGGAGATGAGCTTTAGGCCTAAAAAATTTAAGCACTTAAAGGTTAATTTAGTGCCAGAAAAACCTAATTCTGACTAATTTATTTTAGTTTAATACATGTCTGGAAGCTAAGCCCAGAGCTAAGGATGGCACAACATCTGAGGCTCACCCCTTCCTTGCTTTTGTCTTGCCCTAGGGAGTCAGTGAGTTACTACTTGCACTTCAAAGGCCGAAAGTCACCCTCCCCCTTAGGCCAGGGAACAGGGGGGCTATGGATGGAAGCAAGGCTTATCCCATTCTTCTCTGCCTCTTCACAGGCAACCTGACCCTAGTAAGAAATGCCTTTAGAGCATCAAGATCCAAGAAAAGGTACTATCCAAACAGCCGTCAGTAGGATCCAGTGGCAAAGATGTCCTCAGGCTATTTCACTTTTTCTGACTTTACTTACCTCCAGCACAGGAATAGCATGCCAGCATATGCTAGCATATGCTGGGTGGCCAGCTTACACTTAGTGGCAACAACCTAACACAAACAGCATGATTGGAAAACAAAAGAATTTGTGGTTCAGCATATTTGAAGCATTTTCTTTGTTCACCAATGATAAAAGGAAGAATAGTTTGCCATGATGAAATTTTAAATAATTCTAATTGCCCAGATGAGTTTGAAGACTGATTTGAAATCTTAACCAATATATGTTTATATTTTCAATTATTTAACTTGAATTTTAGAACCTTTGCAGAATTTTTAGGAAATGGAAGGGAAAYGACATAGTGATACTGAGACCTTATCTTCATCTAATAAATTTCTGTCCTTGCTTTGATTGCCGCTGTTGACCTTCAAACATCTTTTATCACATTATATCCATAAGTTTGTTTTATTATCTTCACTTGGTCTAATTACCTGGATCATTCTATACTGTTCCCTGCAGGGAAATACACTGCTGAAGTTTGGATTTTTAAATACTAATTAAAAAATTCATTAGTCTGTGAATTAATTTCCACTCTTTGTATTTTCCTCTCCCTCTTGATAGCCATCAGAATCTGATAGCAATGTAGTTGTTGCCATACTTTAATTATACTGGTAGGATTCCTTTATCCACCTGTGGTATAGGGAAATAAACTTTGTTACACCCAGCCTAAATGCAAAGCCATCTAAACTGGAGATCTAATAGGTTTAAATATAAATAAAATTTATTTGTGTTGTATAACTAGTTCAACTGTGTTCCTAACATTTCATTATGTACTTAGTATGTGGAACAATATTTTAAAACATCCTTCTTAGAAATGTTCTTGGGCAATATATTGAAGGCTGGGTTTATAAATCTTATTTGTTGTGATAAGTTATATACAAATGCACTGCAAACAAGAGTCAAACCACTTCCAGTTTCTTACTTGAGGCTGGTCTTCATTCAGGTTTTATGTGCCTTGTACACACACAGTTTCATGAAAGCCACTTTAAGATTGTGGGCACATCAGTAGCAGCTTTTTGTTCCTATAACTGATATGTGCAAGCTAGTGTTCAGTGACTGAATTAATTGGACAGGTTTTAATGACATAGGATTCAGATTTTTTACAGAAAAATTCGGGTATGGCATAGTTGCTGTAAAAGCAAGATCCAGAGAGAGGATATTTTGTAAAATCACATAAAAATACTGTAACAATACAGTGGGAACATCCATGCCTGTTGAGCCTCAGAAACACCAATATGTCCTSTTGGTTACTGAGGAACACCTGTTCATGATATTATTTAAAATGCTGTTAACTATGAAAACAAGCATCTAATCAGTTATGCATTCATCTTCTGCTCTGTAACTCAACTAGCTATGCACYGCTTCATTTAGTTTTGTCCTTTGTTTTTCCTGTTACAAAGTTGAATGAAAAAAACATCAGAGGAGTTCCTTTGTGCTATAATTCATTAAGATCTTGTCCAGTTGACCTCTATCAGTCTGTATTAAATTTAACAGAAAAAAATGTGTCTTTCTAGATTAGGTCCTCGTTTATCATGAAAAAGATAGAAATGGCTGTCGTAATTCTTGTTCCACTAAGGCTAAAGTAATTTTAAATTACAACCTTGTATGTTGCAGAATAGAAAAGTTCTTCAAAACTCACCTAGGATGATAGGGTCATATTGGTGCAACAACGGAGTCCAGCAGTAGTAACTCAGGTCCATATTATGAACACTGAGATGGTATTGTTTCTGAGTTTGACGGGATAAAAGTATGGAATTGCTACTGCTATTGCTTTTTCTTACTCTGACTCCTGTTTCTTGAACTGCTTTCTGCACATTTACAGAGCCTTAGTAGGAGAGGTCAAAGCTGCAGATCCATTGTCCCGAGAAGTACAAACTAAACATACGGATCTCTGACTGAAGGAGGACTAGAGCCTGGAGTTTTACATTCCATGTGACAATTGCATTTGTCAGGATATTATAGGCACATAATTACAAGAGGGGTTTCCAGGCTGCAAATCTCAGAGCAAATCTCAAAAGGAGCAGGATTCCAGTCACATCTCTTTTCTCCTGGCACCTCCTGTGTGCAGTTTAGGCATATCTTTGCCACTGCCACCTTTTTCAAGTGCTGGCTGAATTCCCTTTGGACATCCCTAGCTTGCTATATGAGACATATTAAGAATTYAGAGAAATGTTTTGCATTTTAGGTTCAGAGCAACCTAGATGAGGAGCTATCTAGATGTTTGAATGTTATGTATGACAATACTAAATGTCAATGTTCCCAAGTTCCTTTGTATAACTGACTCTATATTCTTTTATAGTTGTGCTTCAACTCACCCAAACAGACTACAGTTCTCAGAATTAAGTAGCTCTGAAGTGTCTCTGTTTTTTCAGAATCTGTACTAACACTTTCTGAAAATTGGCTGCAATGAGATAATTTCTATTATTTGACCACAAATTCAGAMATGTCAAGATCACTGGTCATTTCTGAAAACCTACAGATATATGAACATGTATACACATATACATCTGTACACAAATATCCCCAGGTACACACAAATATAACATCGCATGCTTAACTCACTCTTCCTAGCAAATAAAACATTCAGAGATTTTTAATGCCAATACATATCATTCAGAAGCTCACGAGGAAACAAAGTGAAGGATCAACAATCTGATCCTTCACACTCTTATTAACAAATTACAAAATTAAGGTTTCAAAGGAGCAGACTGTCAATGATATTCCTTCTTCTGCTGTCTCTAAAGTACAGAAAAAAATTAACTGTAAGAGCATGTTTGTATTCATTCATATCAAGTAGCATTCCCACTATCACATACAAGATATGCAATCTCCTCTTATGCTGAACACAAACTGGTATGGTTCAGTAATGAATGTTTGCAAGTCTAAAGAGATAATTTCAGCTGGTTGTTATCTAGCTGGGTCAGAGTTTAGATAGGGAGGCACAAAAGTCAAAAGAGACAAGCAGCATAGGTGGCCTGTGGATAAAGAGGTTCATTCTTCTGTGCAATCAATCACCTTCAGGGGCAGAGTTTGCTTCATGAGCAGAGAAAACAAATACATATATGACTGAAAGGGTGAAACCAGCTTTGAAGAGACATGATTACATTTGACTGAGTAGTGGCACACCGGTTTCATCTTAAACATCCAGTTTAGATTACACCACATAAATACACACTCAAGGGACCAAGTATGTGCTAATTTCCCTTAACTTTACACTGGTACTTTTCCAGTTTCAGTGAAAAATCCTATTTACAACTAATTAATATTCAGGCAAAAAAAATTTCCTATTCTCATAACAGGAAATTAATTGATTAAAAGTTACTAAATGAAACAGAAAATATGTATTACATTGTTCTATTTTCAGAGAATATTGGGTTGGATGAAAGAAATACAAATTAAATTGATTAACTAATGGCCAGATTTTTACTGGGGCTTGGGCACAGCATTCCACTTGAACTTTATGAGAATAAAGCACTGAAACAGATTTAAAAAAAATGGCCCTAATCTTAACATTTTAAAATCTGATTATTTAAAGGTAGAACTTGTACTGAGGTCCTAAGCTTGCACAGACAAATGTGTGAACAAGCAAGCCCCTCTATTTTCTGTAAGATTGGAGTCAGACATCTATTGCAGAATCACAGCATGGCTGAGGTTGGAAGGGACCTCAGGAAGTCATCTGGTCCAACCCCTCTGCTCAAGCAGGGCCACCCAGAGCCAGTTGCCCAGGACCATGTCCAGATGGCTTTGAATATCTCCAAGGATGGAGACTCCACAACCTCTGTGGGCAACCTGTGCCAGTGCTCGGTCACCCTCACAGTAACAAAGTGTTTCCTGGTGTTCASATGGCACCTTCTGTGTTTCAGTTTGTGCCCATTGCCTCTGGTCCTGTCATGGGGCACCACTGAAAAGAGCCTAGCTCCCCAGGTCATTTTTTTGCAAAGCTGCTTTCTAGCTGGGCAGCTCTCAGCGTCTGCTAGTGCCCAGGGTTGTTTCGCCCCAGGTACAGGACTTTTCACTTCTCTTTGATAAACTGAATGAGGTTCCTGTCAGCCCATTTCTCCAACAATTTATAGATGAGTATGAGGACTCATCCCACTAAAGAAATCTGGCATTGGCCAACCCTTCCATTTGACAAAAGGTGAGGAGAAGATGATCCTCCAAAAACGAAAGGGTTTAGAAAGAGATGATTTGGGAAGAAGCCACACAGCTAAGAAGGCAGATTTATACTTGAGTAAAGTATACAGTGGGACTGTTTTATAACCAGTGAACAAAATCTCAATCATAGAATCATAGAATCATTAAGGTTGGAAAAGACCTCTAAGATCATCAAGTCCAACCGTCAACCCAACACCACCATGCCCACTAAACCATGTCCCTAAGCGCCTCATCTACA
>JAYKAV010003463.1:64889-182851 GCA_035582835.1 Phoebastria nigripes
AGAGTGGCTTGGCAAGCTCCTCCGCAGCTCCCTCAGCACTCTCGGGTGGATCCCATCCGGCCCCATGGACTTGTGAGCGTCCAGGTGGCGTAGCAGGTCATTCACCGCTTCCTCCTGGATTATGGGGGGTTTATCCYGCTCRCCGTCCCCGTCTTCCAGCTCAGGGGGCTGAATACCCTGAGGGTATTCATCATTCCAAAACCAGGAGTCAATCCTGTGCCCAAGAGCTGAGAAGGAGGAAAGGAAAATTATTCTAGTTGGTGTTTATGTATGATTTTTACTGTTATTAAACATCTGCAGCTCCAGTTAAACACTTGGCCAAGAGTTTAAAATGCAATATTGCATCACATGCTCCATAGCTGGGGTTTTCACCATTTTGTTCTGTTGCAAGTCTGGACCCCTGAAGAAACAAATAAGTAGAACAGAGAGAGGATGATGTTTTAACTTCAGAAGCTGATTACCAAGCTGTACTSTTTGTCAGAAAACTGGTGATATGGTTAAAGAGAATAAAAGAAAAATGGAGCATGTGTTTTTATTCTTGTGTTCACTGTGTTCTGCCTGCAAAGATGCACAAAAGGTCACATATAACTTTGAACAGGAAATGATTGCTCTTGACGTGTAAGTCAATATAGCGTGTAAAGCGTGAGGAAGTATGACATGACACAAAGATCACCCTGCAAGTCTCTCCCTCAGTTTCTCGGTAATAACGTGAGGTGAAAAAAATTTCCTTGTCTTACCTTATATCCTTTGTCTATTTGAAAGTTAGGATCTTTTAGTTCATTTGCCTACCACAATGGAAAGTATCTTATATGGTATCTCTAGAGTTTAAAAAACAAACAATAGTGAATAATGGTTCTGAAGTGACAGCCCTCATCATATTTTTGCTTCCCAAAATATGAGTAGATGAACTTTGTAGCCTGTCTGGACTATTCTGGCTATTTGTGAAAATATATTTCCAGACTTAAGACTTCTAACAGGAACAATTCTGCTGGAATGCCTTTCACATTTATACCAGTGGCAATATGGATCTTTCTTAGAGACAAGTCTTAGCTGTATAAAGCCATCTCTTTTATCAAAACTAGAAAGAAGAATGAGGGTATACCTAAACTAAAAGGGAAGTGGCAGAAAAGTTTCTGTAGGTGTCTAGAGTTTAAAACATGCACAAAGGGCTAACTTAATAATACCAAGATTTTCCTCAGTTATTAATATGAAGACACTTGGAAATGGAATTTTACCTACTTCAGTTTTAAATAACCAAACAAAAAATGCAATAAAAAATAGAATACTATGTTAAATGTAGTACAAAACGTACTGGCAACAAGTACAGTTCAAGCTAAATCTTGGCAGCATGAATGGACAATTTGATAATGGAGTCACTGCTTTCCAGACTATGATCAAATTTCAGGCTGACTTAGAGTGTCGCCAGTTGTACAATGCACATAGTCTCCTGAATGCCGAAAGGGTGGATTTTATGATAGCCAAGTTCCAAATAAACCAATGCACTCTCCTGGCCTACCAGGGACAGAAAAAAGCCTTTTTGATGACTATTTCTGCAAGAYCATGTTACAACATGTGACACTACAATATCAGCTAGAAATAATTGCCTGTGCTTGTATATTGCATGGAAACACACTAATAAAACCAGGCCCAGACATAATCCTTAATAGATTTTCCAGTACGAATGTAGTTCCATCTATGCTTGGCTCTCCTCTGTGATCTCATCTAACTGCACATGGCTACAGCATTCATAGCAGTGCCAGGGCTGAGCAGGACAGAAATATAAAGGCAAATGTTAGCAATACACCAAAACCAACACTTTACTAAATAAATATTTGAAGAAAAGATGACGGATAAAATCAGTACAGGTATCCCATTCAAACTGTAAAATGAGGAAGGTCATAAGAAAACATAAATGCAGTACACAAAATTAAATTTCTTTCTTAGAGTCAACAAGAGAGTCAAAAATACAAACTTCAGATATCTTCAGGTATCTCACTGATAGTGTAAACTGTCACATTATGATTTAAGAACCTGATTCTACTTCAGTTACACAAAATCCTTTTTCATTTTCTAGGATATAAAATATAAAATGATGTCATAAAGATCTATTGCAGGAGGGTCCTATCAGCCAGTCATTAAAATGCAGAACATCTGAAGGGTAAACTAAGACCAGGGGTTTTAGCAAAAGCACTGTGAAAAAATCCATGCAGCTATAGAGGGAAACATTTAAATCACTATAAAATTATTATAATTTGCTTGTTCTGAATATAGTTAATATTTGATTAGGTAGGTGCTTGGAGTTAATGTCCTTCTTAATTAAATGAGACTCCTCCTTCTCTACCCCAAGAGAAAAAAAAGATTGATTATGCTTTTTTTCAAATGSTAATTACTATAAGCAGGGAAAGTCTTAAATCAGAATGCTTTATTCAGTCCTGCTGCTTCATCCATTTGGAGCCTACTCACATTTCCTTGGGAGGCCTGCTCTTTTGTATCTGTGAAAATAACCACAGATGTTGGCTCCACCTCCCTCAAAGCAAGTTTTGCCTAATGACCATTTTGAATGTATCCCACTTGCACCTGTTTAGCACTTTAAAGTAAAATAGAGCACTTGATTGACTCCAAATATCTTGTCCAGATTTCCTTAACTTGATTATGTTGCTATGAAAGCCAAGAGATGATTTGAGCAGCAGCCACAGTATCAGCTGGAGTAGGGCCAAGTTCATCATTCCTGGAAGCATTTTTTTGTTGCTGTTGAAAGTCTGACTTGGAAGATATTGCAGATTAATTAGAACATTAGATGTCACTACTACTGCACTGAGGTACAAAGAAAAGCAAAGATAACCATATGCAATTATTTATAGTGCACTAAGTATACAAAAATGCTAATATTAAAATGGTCACATTGATTTCAATATGACATTTCTGCAGAACTGCTCTTTATCAACAGAATGCACTAGCTCTTTTATTTGCTAACTCCTCCTGCAACAGAAATCCTCATACTTATTTTCCTCTATTATATTTCCTTCCTCTTCCATTACAAGTGTCTGAATTGCAAAATTATTCTCTCACAGAATTCACCAAATCTTACCATCATTAAATTTCTTGTCAGTTTCCTAAGGTTTTCAGCAGTCTAGAAAAAATACTTCCATTTACACTTTCATAAATATGAATAAACTTTTCTGAAATCTATAGATCTACTCCTGGTTTCACAATACTAAATCGAAGGGAATTTGGCCTTTAATACCTAATAGTGTATATTTTAAAGTCATTATTATAACCATTTAAATTTACACAAAACCATTGTTTCATAGCAAATGAGACATCATTCTACGAGTGATTCCTTTGCTCCAAAATTAAATGAAGACTTGATGTTCCACAGTGCTGTTTGACAACAAATTCCCTGTATGAAGTGATGGAAAGAAATGACACATGATGAAATGGAAAAAAAAATCAATTTGATATTTTAAGTATGTATGCTAGTATGTGACATAAGATTTAAAAAATAGAACCAGAAAGCCATTCTGCAAAGAAGTATTAACATTTTGTTCAAAAAAATGTGAAACTGAGATATCTTGTTATTACCAGGAGGCATTTTCTTGACTTTTCGTCTCAGTTATTTTGAGTCAATGTAACATTGTGAAATGTTACAATTTTCACTATATTATACTCTCCAATGGAAGATGGTTTTGTAAATCGGTGGTGAGGCAACAGAGGAGTTGCTCAACTTTACATTTGATACATCTAATTAGAAGACCTTGATTGCAGTTGCTTAAAATTTCATGATCACATTTTTCCCCCACAGCATCTCAAATAAAGGAATCTTGTATCTGTTTCTTGATTTTGTAACTCCAACCATTTTCTCCTAACAGAGTCAAATGTGAATTTTATGTTGCATAATTCTGCATGTATGTATGAATTACATATATATATGTATGTATGTATGTATGTTTCCTATGTACATTGCACAGAAAAAAATTATTCAATATCATATCAGAGGAGGATTATTAGTAGACAATAAGGTATAGACTGCTAACAGATTCACAACTTAATTTGCTGATTTTTTTTTTCTCATGAGAATTGAGCAAGGCAGAATTCTTGCAGAATTCTTACAGAATTCTTAACTATTGCATAATTAAAAATGATGTCCTAATGCAAACATAAAAGGAGGATAATGAAGTCCTTACAGAAAACCTACATTCTAGTGTTTCCTGACTTGGTGCTTTCTTTGGTTTTTTTAGCATCCTCCCTAAAGTAAATTAAATGCCCATTGGTACACACCAGTTTTACATAAATTATCTAGTAATTCATAAAGCATCACATATTTGAATTAACTGCTGACACCTCATTATTTAAAAAAAAAAAAAAAAAAAAAAAAAAAAGAAGAAATGCTGTTCTTTAGGTGATAAATGGATAATAGTGTGATACTAGGACACTTCTGTATGCTTCTCTAAATCATGTCACATCGTAATGCAAGCCAAAATCAAATTACTTACATTACAAAATGGTATCATAATGCAAACTATAAAAATTAAAAAGATTTGTTATTGATATCAGATGTCTGGTAACCAATGCTGTCACTTGTTATAATAAAATATCTGACCATCACAGTGAATATTCCTACTGAAATTCTCACGTATGAAGAAAGACACAGGATGTGTTGTGATTTGGTCTTCCTGTGACTGTACATAATTTAAAATTATATCTGCTGAAAAAATAGTAATGATCCCATTAAACACAGAATAAATGCATTATACTGGCTAAAAAACATTCAAAAGTACACTGATCCAGAAATTAAACTGTCACTGACAAAATATCAAGCTGCACCTTAGCCAGTCAGATGAACGTAATGTTCAGTAACACAGCATGGTATTTCATACTAGACATTTCTTTAAATTACGTAAGTTGCATCTTCAATCTTCTGTTAGCTGACCTGACAATAAATATGATGAATCACTAATAGTACATAAACCCAAGATTATTACGCAAAATTATTGTCCCTCGTTTTTTGTCTTCATACTTAGGTGAACTTATATGGACACAGACTACTATAATAAATATCAAGAACTTGAAAACAAGATTTTCAAGTTATATTTCAAAATTAGTTTTGAGTACAAATTTTTTTTATTCAAAACCAAACTTWAAAAAAGCCCAACAACAGTGCAACATAAATCATTGAGAGAGAGAGGTTATTTTAAGGCATTCCTAAATTGTTACAGTAACCCAACAACTGCAGCTAGCAATTTAAACTTCAAAGGTGAAGCACATGTCATAGCACCTTCCTTACCTACACAGACGAGCACATAAGGCAGCCAGATTCTTGACTAGAGTAGGTTGGCATAGCTCCATTTTAGTCAACAGGACTAAATAGCTTCACACAAGCTAAGGATCAAACCCAGAAAACAGGGGATACTAAGCAAAGGAAAATGTAATAGTTCCCTTACTTAGCTTGGATGAAGCACAGCTTCCAGAACTGGTGCACCTTTTCCATTCTTATCTCTCCCCATCCTTCGTTTCAGTGCAYACTCATTATATTTTCTGAATACAGACAGTTTCCTCCACACAAATACAAGTTTGCAGACTATCATATTCATAAAAACGCTTGATAGGCAGGTTACACAGTAATCATATCAGGTTATATTCTTGAACGATCTCTCCTCTGCAAAAGCAAAGTCATTAACATCAGCCATTTGTGTTCCATGACTCTTTGGCAGCAATTGATTCCTAGTTCTACCCARTTAAACTATACATCACTTGAAGAAAGCCCTCTTTGGTTGGCTTTTCAGCAAGCTGACATGTTAGGAAATGTCTAAAGATAATGAAGTTATTCATACAATGCAAGCAAAAGTTGCATGTACATAGTGGCAGTTAGATATGCAGCTGGTACAGTCTGTGATTTCTGTTAGCTGGCTTGCATATCGAATTACAATTTTAAGGGTTTGGTTTTAGAAACATGACTTTGTATTTTTATTTTTTCTGAGATTGTATTCTGATTATTCATGGCCCTATATTTAGGATTCTGAGTTCCATGCAGAGCATCCTAATTTTTCCTAGAAAGCAGTCTTCACGTGTACGTGACAAAAATTCTGTATCCTTGGATTCCAAGAAGGAATCCCTACATATTTCTAGTGGTGATATCTACAATTTGTTACTAATTGGTATAACTCCATTAYTGCAATTATTCATTACGGGTAAGTTTCATACTTCAGTAGAAACTTCTAAGAGAAAACTTCAGCTGTGATCTCTGAGCTGAAATGCCTTTGGAACAACATTAGCTGGAAAACCTTTGAAACTAATCATCCTAGCTGCATTTTCAACTAATTGGATGATATAAAGATAACTGAAAATAAATCATCCTATTCACTCTTTACAGAAACAGTCAAAAATATTCCTTTCAGATTGTACTGAGATGCCTTATCAAGATAGGAACACCAGTTGCTGTGATTCCGCTTATCAGCCTTGACCAACTAAAACAAAAATACAGATATTTGATGAATAAATAAATAAATAGAAGTAGATTCTTAAAACTTAATGGACCATTCAGTCATCTAGTCTGTCCCTTTCATATGCCATAAAGGCTGAATTGTAACCAGTAATTCCTGTATTGAACATAATACTTTCTGTTTGCAAAAGTGTATCTTCCAGTAGGGTGTTTGGGTTTGGTCTGAATTAGAAATATAAAATGTAAATATAAGCTTTGAACTGTGACACCATAATTTCTAATATGTTTTCTTCTGCAATGCTTTAAATAAGATGCTTGCATTTTGTGGAGATATCAAATGTAGTGAAAAATGTACATATAATTAAATTATGCAAGTATTTTGCACAGATCTTAGAATTTATGTTCTCTGTAGCAAAACAGAAGTGTCAGATCTGAAAATGGAATGGATAAGGAAGAAGAAAGATACGTTACTGAGTGTCCTGGTTTTGCTGGGATAGAGTTAATTTTCTTCCTATTAACTGGTATAGGACTGTATATTAGTTTTGGATTTAGTACGAGAAGAATGTTGATAACACACTGATGTTTTAGTTGTTGCTAAGTAATGTTTACACTAGTCAAGGACTTTTCAGCTTCCCATGCTCTGCCAGGTGCACAAGAAGCTGGGAGGGAGCATAGCCAGGACAGCTAGCCCAACTGGCCAACGGGGTATTCCATACCATATGAYGTCATGCTCAGTACATAAACTGGAGTTGGTGGAGGAGGGGGATCATTGCTTGGGCATCGGTCGGCGGTGGTGAGCAATTGCATTGTGCATCACTTATTTTGTATACTCTATCATTATTATTGTTGTTGTTATTATTGTTATCATTATTTTCCCTTCCTTTTCTGGTCTATTAAACTGTCTTTATCTCAATCCATGAATTTTACTTTTTTTTTCCGATTCTCTCCCCTATCCCACTGAGGCGGGGGAGTGAGCGAGCGGCTGTGTGGTGTTTGACTGCCTGCCGGGTTAAACCACAACAGTCCTTTTTGGCGCCCAACGTGGGGCTCGAAGGGTTGAGATAACGACACATCTGACCCGAGCGGGTTAAAACAAATTTGTTATAARCATTCATTATATCAGTTTAGTAGTTGCTGGTCACAATGTTGGTTTATTTGCTCTCAGAGTTGTTGGATCTGTTCTCAGAGTTGTGTTATGTAACACCTTACTTGCTGTATACACTGTTTATCAGTGTTTATGTGCTGTTTATCACCTCTGGGAGATGGATTAAGGTTATCGCTTTGCTATACTGTGCAACACTGACTTATGGTATGATAAAATTATTGGTCATGAGATTGTACTCAGCACTGCCATCATCGCTGTGCTTCAAGAGCTATCTCTCGGAAACTATTAATAACTACACTTTTTACCTCTTCTCCTCGGAGAGCCAACTTACGGGGGAGACACCTTCCTTCACCTTCCCCTTCTCCTCCAGGCTGATTASAGTAGCTCTTGAGGATTTTGAATRTCCTTRGGATGTTCAAACCAGCATGTTCCTATTGCTATGTCTCCTGAACGCGTTTCAGGCCTTGTTTAAGGTTAAAAAACTATTTAAGAATACCACCCAGAGATCTGCCCCGAGGCTGGATAGTCATGAGTGGCAGGGTGTGTGGGACAGTATGGGCAAGTGCCTAGGACAGTGGGCACCCCCAGTGTTTTGGAATTTCACCCCCAAACAAGTGCAGAATCCTGAGAAACTAGTAAAATATTTGGGAAAAGTATGCTGTCACCCTGGCAATTCCAGAGAGACACAGATCACTGCAAYGTGCTAGGGCCTGGCCCATGCCTACCGAGCCCTGTTCAACACTATTCAGAACCCTCAAGGGGAAAAGAAGGTCTCYGGATCTGACGACAAAACGACAGGCACTGCAGCTACTCCAACGCAGGTGACAGGCACTGCGGCTACTTGAATCCCCGCGACAGGYGCTACAGCTGAACCAGAGGACCAACCCATGCTGGTATCAGTCGCCCCTATACATAAGAAGAAATCTTGGAAGCAAAAGTCAGCTCGTTTAGTCAGGCATGATGGAAAAGCAGGGCCATCACGAGGAGGGGAGGAGGAAGAGGAAGAACTCGTAAATGAGACTGAAACCACCCGATCCCTATCCCTGAGTGAGTTGCGAGATATGMGAAAAGATTTCAGCCRTCRTCCAGGCGAGCATATTGTTACCTGGCTGSTCCGATGCTGGGATAATGGGGCCAGTAGCCTGGAATTAGAGGCTAAGGAAGCCAAACAGCTGGGATCCCTTTCTAGGTAAGAAGGCATTGACAAAGCGATTGGAAAAGGGGCACAAACCCTCAGCCTCTGGAGGCGACTCCTGTCGGGCATGAAGGAAAGGTATCCCTTCAAGAAAGATGTCATATATCACCTAGGCAAAAGGACCACCATGGAGAGAGGTATCCAGTACCTGAGAGAATTAGCCATGTTGGAGGTGGTTTATAGTGACCTGGACGACGACCAGTTATCCAAAGATCCAGATGAAGTCAAGTGCACGCGACCCATGTGGCAGAAGTTGGTACGGAGCGCACCATCGTCGTATGCCAGCTCATTGGCAATACTGTCCTGGAAAGAGGAAGAAGCACCAATGGAGGGTGACGCGGTTGGCAAACTCCGGGAATACAAAGAAAATGTCTCTTCCTCCCTTGTCTCGGCTGTGGAGAAACTGTCCCAGAAGGTCCAGCAACTCGAAGAGGATAGGTCCTACTCTCCACCTGTACGGACCAGTATCTCAGCTATTAGGAGTCAGCGTTCTTCTGCTCAAGAGAGAGGATATAGAAGGTACACACCACAGGGCACCCTGTGGTTTTACCTGCGTGACCATGGAGACGACATGAGGAAGTGGGATGGAAAACCCTCCTTGACCCTAGAGGCACGGGTACAAAAAAAAAAGGAAAAATACAGTCTTCCAGCAAAGTGTTAGGCAAAATATAATCTCCACAGTGTACCTGGTTAGGTGAGCATACATACAAAGAACAAAAGGGCCTTGATCTCCCAGAAAACATTACTGTCGGCTATGTCTTTCTTGTCTCTTAAGAGTTCTTTCCCAGAGATTCCTGAATTACAAATCCTAGTTAGATATGTTATTAATCTTATTCACATGAGAAAAGTTACATGTGTGCACAAATATGTGCTGGATTAGAGCCATAATATGCTTCTGGTGGCTTTTGGAGCATAAGCTCCTTTTAATTTTCTAATTCATTGAATGCACTCTATTTCAATATTAAAAAACTTTGTTCCTAGTTGGTTTTATGATCTTTTTTAAGCATGTTTAGTTTTATTTTGCCCATAATTCAATAAATATGTACAATGTTGCCCAATGATAGCGAAGAAAATAAATTTACATTGGAACTACAGTAATACTGCCAAAACAGATGTTGCTTAATAGCTAAGAAAAGGTCTTCAGTCATAAGGGCTGAGAAACTTTTGCCTTGTACAAATAATAAAACATCTCCAGGTGGAGGTGGGAGAGTTTAAAAGCTAATCAAATACTAATGAGAAAAGGGTGGTTTTTAATCATAAAACTAAAAGAGACAGCAGTCTCAGGATCTGCACGTGAGAAAAGTTACATTTAAACTAGTAAAATGCTTAGACTCTGCTCCTGAACCCCAGTGTGCATTTTGGCTTCATCCTAAACTGTAATAGGACAAAATCTGAAATAGACAGCAGCTCTCACACACCCTTCATTACTCTGTGCACTGATTTCCATAGAAATTAAACATTGGAAAGAAGTCATGGTGAACCCCAGTCTCATATCTGATCTGGACAACCATGAATCAGGACCCGAGTGAGAATTTGACATGCTATGAAGTCTAGTTGTATCCAGAGAGACACCTAAAACAGAAAAGATCATTGTGATGGGACAAAACGGAAATGAAGGAAGTGCGATGCAGAAGCAGCTATGTACTTTTTATAAACTTATGGTAGTAAACTGGGAGTTCTTGCACTGGTTCTTAAAATCAGGAAGGTCAGAGATAAACCTTTTGTAAATTACCTATCCTTATTTATATGACAATCTTGTGTCCTTTAATAYTCAGTTCAGTTTTCAGATACTTGTACAGATCTTCCTTCCACTCTGCTAGGAGTGGCATATGATTATGTGAAGACAGAGCTATCATCAACTATGAGCAACTATTGTCCTTTATAATTAAGAACCTTTACACTGACTCATATCTGAATTATGAATTTCAGCAAAAATACTAAATATAAATCCATTTCAAGGCATCAATGGAATTTTTTTTCATGGGAAACTTGAAATCAGCAAGCACAGCCTTTAATGTTTTGAAATAATTAAAGCAGACTCCAGGAAAGGACTATTCACAAGAGTTCACAGACAAGAAATATATTCTAAGCATAAGCAAGCTTCAGTAGTCTAACCTATTAAAACAGAAGGGAATGTTTTTCATTTTCTGTTTAAGAGAAGCTTAATGCTAATGTACATGCAGCAGAAACATTTGACAGGAATCTAGTTTTTATGTCAACAAGCTATCGTCAACACATGTTATTAATTTTTCTTACTATGCTTTCCTTACTGGGAAAGGCCTGTAGGCATGGCCCAACAAGAGTATAAGATGGTGGYTGTCCAATAGCTTAAATATCACAAACAATAGTACCAGATGGACCTTWAAAAATTCCATCCATCCCCCTTATTTTCTTCCTTTCAGATACCACTTGCTTTCTTTCTTCCTACTCCAGTTCCCACAGAAACAACATGGACGGTGAGCTCTGTTGACGCTGACATTTGTGCAACAGGTCAACAGTATCCACTTTCTAAATACAACCTTTCAAGATCCACTTCTTCTGCCATCGTTTTCTTAGAAGAACTCAATAAAACCCCTTTTCACACTTAAAATTTCTGCCCCTTCAGGCAACTCTAGAGAAAAACAGAAGTTTTGTGCTGATTATTTGCTTGTTAATCAATATAGCATTTAAACCACAAAGAGTGAAAACCCAAAACATAGAAATCAAATGAATATTGACCACAGTATTGAAAACGGGATGTAGACAAGTTGCTTTATAACTGTTATGTATATATATGCATTTATATGTATGCACATATCTTTCTAATAGTGAATATGAAGAAAACCTCTTCATATTCAGGATCAAAAGGGTGCTAAAAAGACTGCAGAATCTGGGCTGTAAGAGATTAGATATATATTTGCAAATACACACACATCATTCCTCATTTTTGTATAAATACAGCCTTCAAATATTTTGTGGGTTAGAAATTATTTTCCACATGTTTCTGCATATGAAAATTGGCTCAGGCTTTCTAATCTTATTAGCATTGTGTCATTCTATTTGTTGAAGCTGCATTTTAATTGCTAAATTGCTTGTCATTGGTTACTCTAAATACATTCTCAATTCCATTATAACCATGAAAGACTTTCAAAGGTATTATGAAACTTTCTCTAAGATAAAGGTATTCGCATTTCAAAGTAAACCTTATGTCTGTGTACTTTACGGGACATACTATGTTAGCTGAGAGAAAACCACTTACTGCGTATGTGTCCTGGTTTCAGCTGGGATAGAGTTAATTTTTTTTTCCTAGTAGTTGGTATAGTGCTATGTTTTGGATTTAGTATGAGAAGAATGTTGATAACACACTGATGTTTTCAGTTGTTGCTAAGTAGACTACCAGTCAAGGACTTTTCAGCTTCCCATGCTCTGCCAGGTGCACAAGAAGCTGGGAGGGAGCATAGCCAGGACAGCTAGCCTAACTGGCCAACGGGGTATTCCATACCATGTGACGTCATGCTCAGTATATAAAGCTGGGGGAAGAAGAAGGAGGGGGGGATGTTCGGAGTGATGGCGTTTGTCCTCCCAAGTAACCATTACACGTGATGGAGCCCTGCTTTCCTGGAGATGGCTGAACACCTGCCTGCCGATGGGAAGKAGTGAAKGAATTCCTTGTTTKGCTTTGCTTGYGTGYGYGGCTTTTGCTTTMSCTATTAAACTGTCTTTATCTCAACCCAYGAGTTTTCTCACTTTTACCCTTCTGATTCTCTCCCCCATCTCACCGTGGGGGGAGTGAGCGAGCGGCTGTGTGGTGCTTAGTTGCTGGCTGGGGTTAAACCACRACAGTATGATATAGTAAGGCTGATACATGGGGCTTTTCTGTCAGCCTGAATATTGTCTACCATGTATTTCTCATTTTAATGTTAACTTTATGTATAGCTTCTGTTTGCGTCTATGTCTTTCGCAGCTCTTGCAAAGGCATCATGAGGCACCAAGTAGAACCAAGCTGGGACACCAAATGGGTTTTTCTGGTTAGACAGATGTCAGTGCTACAGCCTTAAGGATTTGGCTAGAGATACACTGAGAAGAGCAAGGTCAACATATCCAAGGCATGGTGTATCAGCTGCTGAAACCAGATTTTGAAGCAGTCTTAACTCCCAGACAGAAGACTTTGCCAGCATGCCAGCAGGCCAATTCTTTCTTACTTGATTTTCCCCTTGACTACCARAATACCTAAGAACTGTATAATATTAAAGGGGAAGATCTGATTCAGGAAGAGATACAAGACCTAGACACACAATTTAGATTCAGGTGTCATGATATTTCTTACTACAGTTCTTACTTGTTAGGTACCAGTAAAGTTCACATCTCCCAGACTGTGCAGGGAGCTGCCTAAGACAATAGGAAACAAAGAAGTATGGGAGCATGTCTTCAGTTTCACATGTCTCTTCAGATTAAGTGTCTTATTAAGCTGAATGACAATTTCTCCCTCTGCTCAAGATACTCAGCTCAAACAATTGGAGGAAGGGCCTATCCTTTCTTTCTCAACTTGGCCAGAAAATAAGCTTGCTCTCTTCCTGTCCGATAGCTCAATACCTTTGGAGATCTAGCTCAAATTTCTGGTCATGCTCAAGGACTTACAACTTGAGTCACCAATCTTGAAGGAAAGTAATGAAATGAGATTATAAAGTATATTGAAATGCGCATCAGCAAGTAAGATGCTTCTGCTGAMGTCATTTTACTTCATGGGGAATAATTAAGTAGTCATGGAACTTATTTCAAAGCTTTTGATTTGCCATACTAGATTGAATAAAGATGACTGCCCCCTCCCTGGAAGTGTTCAAGGCCAGGTGGAATGAGGCTTTGATCAACCTGATCTAACGGAAGGTATCCCTGCCCATGGCAGGGGGGGTTGGAACTAGGTGATCTTTAAGGTCCCTTCCAACCCAAACCATTCTGTGATTCTATGATTCTATGACTAACATCCACTTAACACTCTTTCCACAGTCAAGCTTCAGCTGGAATACTTTATCTGGTTTAGTCAATGCACTTCAAGAAAGGTGTGAAGATGTTGGAGAGACTCCAGAAGAGAGCAATAAGAACAAGCAGAACTTTAGAGAATATGGCCTATGGAGAGATGCTAAACAAACTGAGGTTATTTAGGTCAGAAAAAAGTGAACTAAAGGTAAAAATGACAACAGTCTTCAAATATGTAAGACATATCAGCAGTAAATTATTCCCCATGGTTACTTTGGATAGAATATGTAGTTCAGAAATTTTCAGAAATGTGGACTTATGTGAGAAGTGAAGGGATATGAACCAGATTCACCTTCACACACTTACATTTAAGTGATGAAAACACAGGCATCCACATGTAAGCTAGGTAGCTAGGTTACCATCATATTCAGTGGAGTTTAGAGAGCTGTTCATCTCAGGCAAAACTTGACACTTACACTTGGTCAGCTGAATAAGTCCCTGGACTCCACTGACTCTGTTGACTAGATTTTCACTGAGTATAACAACAGCTCAGATGCTCAGCTCACATGCAGATGTCTCCTTTGTATATACCTAAATTTACATCTGAAACTCAAGATGAACCCTGCTGTAAGAATAACTCTGTAAGTGAGGATGGTGAAGTTCTGGAATAGATTGCCTCTGTATGTTGTCTCAACCAGTAGCAGCAGAGAATGGTTTATACAGAGTTGATCTTTCCTTGGGGCAAAGGCAAAGCTGTTCTGTAAAGCAGAATAGCCTAGCTCAATAAAACTTGAAATTATAGCTTCTGTACTGCTGTTAAACACTGCCTAGAGCAAGCTCTGCTCACTGTTTCTTCTCTGGGGAGTCACACAGCATGTGGCAGAAATCAGAATTTTCTCCCTGTGCATGCCCAAGCAGGCATAAATGCAGATGACACTACATCTCCCATTCCTGGGACTGATTGTATTAACTAGGCAGCAACTCTCTGGGCAAAGGAAAGAGTTAGATGAGGTTCTTTCCCACGCTTGTCTCTGAAGGGCAGCAATGGCATCATGTGCAATTCTGTTTGAGCGGAATCCAGTTCCCAAATCAGGAAACCCTTAAATTAACCTCTTGTAGATATAGGTAGTAGAAAGACAAGGTTGTGGATCTTGGTAGGGTTTAGGCACATACTCATTAACAAACTACTCAATACTGTTAAGGTTGTTGGGTTTATTTTTTAATTAATTCATCCACTGTAGTTATGTGTGTTCTGCAATTTTACACATCTTCATATTATTAATTTTAAACTGTCCTTATGCAACCTGCTGCCTATACTGTGTTACACATCCTTTTCCATGTTCAAACACAAACTATATGAATCTCATTTTCATTTTGTTAAGTCTAAAATCATTTATGTCACCTTGGAGGACAGTTCAATGCCCAGAGAATAGTGAAATGGCAGACACCACCTTGAAATGTAAATTTCACCTCATCTAACTTGAGGAAACTAGACTAAGAAATCCATTTGGCTTCACCCATCATCAGTCAAGAGAGAGAGGTCTCTTCGGCATCCATACTGAATGTCGAAGATCAGTAGGATGAATGTTACCAACACTGCTTTCCACAAGTGGAACAGAAGACTTGGTAACTGTTGGGAGAGAATTTTTCACTGAGACTGTTCAAGTGCATATATCAAATGCACAATCACAAATTATAAAATAACCAATGGGTTTGGTGAAAACATCCTTTTTGATGCACTATTGACTGCTAGACAAAAGAGTTCATATATTTTTGCTTTGATAGTGAATGCCAACATGTGGTAAAATGACAGATGACTGTGGATGGAATTATAGACACAGATCTGTGAATTATCTTGTCTTGTTTATGTTTGTGAATTCAGTCTTTTCATATAATTATTGTATTACGGACTGCATGTCAAACACAGTGGTGTAACCTCCCAGTATGAATAGGTGTTGAGTCAGAAAAGTGTCTGTACAAACACTGACATTAATACTGTCTTCTGTTCTTTAGTGATATACTGTACCACATGATTTAGACAAAAAGCAAAATCATAACAAGCTATTTTTCTGTGCTAACTTCCTTTTCTACTGACCAAATGGGTTTTAATTAATCTTTCTAAAAATAATTGGGCTAAAGGGAGTATCTTTTMATTGGTTAACTTTCAAAATGTACTATCAGTTACATATGGAAACACACACCAAATCCTAGTTCATTAACTGATTCTGTGCAGAATATCTGCAGTTCAGCAAAGTATATCCTATTGTTTTTACTTCCAACCTGCCTTTTTAAAAACTGWAGATAAATGGATTAAAATACAATGTTAAACATTATAGTTAAGTTTCATAAATAATAATTTAAACAGTCATCAAAGCACATTTTGAAAAAAGTAGTTTAGAATTAAAAATGTTAGGGCGTATTTTGCTTATATTCTCTTATTTTGAACAGTCAGAATACCTCTATTAAAATTTTCCTTTCTGTTTTTTTTTTCTTTCTTTWTCCTGAAAAGTTAGTAAATATAATGAAGGAAGAAACAAAGCATACAGAAACAGCTGAATTTTCACATTAAAATATTCTGCTAGTCAATACATTTATGTTGCTCGAAATGTGTTGTTTTGATAGTATTAGAGAAAATTGGGGCTAAAATACCCTTTAAAAAAAGGGGAAAAAAGCCTCAACATGTAGTATATAATTGCTGCTACAACGGGCTCTGAGTCACCAATTAGCACTGCCTTTTTTTTTTTTCTTTTTTTTTAAATTATCATAGGCTTAGTCTATCGGCTGGACAGTAAACCAGACTCTGCCACCTCTGTCTACTGTCCAACCTAGTTAAATCATTTTCTAGAAACAACCTGGCCTGAAGGTCAGGAAGGACACTCATTCCAAGACTCTAAGTGGGCTAATTGAAGCTAACTCCAAAGAAGAAAGATCCTCTGTTAATTTGGTGTGTATGGGTGAGTGCACATCAATACCACAAAGGGCTCCATTATTGCTGTATCAAAGTAAATAGCTGAAAAAAAGTGAATCAGGGAGATGAATGATGAGTTAAGTGTTAAGCAGACACTGAGTGCAAACAGTAAGTAGCACACAGTTGCTTTCAGAAGGAATGTGACATGTTAACTCCTTAATTTCCTCTGTGTTAGATCAGTTTTTCTGCAGGTCTTTTTTATCCTGCAGGTCTCTTATCACCCAATTCAAGGAGATTTTGTGAAACKCTTCAATGGATTTATTTAGCTTGTGGGGTCTGGAAAAAGCTTTCCTGCATTAAAACCCATCTCAAATAGTGAGTATTTTTGCATTTGAGAAGTTATATTCATTGCCAGAAGATAATGTGTCTTTGACCAAAACCAGTCTAGGCTCTGAATCCTGTTTACAGGCCAGCATGGGACTGACAAGAATTGTGCCTCCAGGCGTGCTTGGGAAAGTTCTGGGTCCTGGCAAAAAGGAATACCTCACGACTTCCACTTGCACCACCTTCTTGCCTACCATTTTTATGACTAGGTGGAATATGGAAGAGAACATTTTTATCCAAAAAGTACAGGAATTACAATTGTTCCTGACATTGCATTGCTTTTTTACTTTATTTCAATGTGCTCAGCAATGAAGGGCCAAGAACAATCTAGCGCTTGTGACTTCTCTAGATCAGAAAATTAAGCTAATAAAAACTGAAGCTAGTACTTGCTAACTCACCTTTCCCAAGAATCTGCTACAGCCAAGGTAAAACAGATGTTAATCTGGTCAAGACAAAAAGCTATAGAGCCCATTGAAAATTTTTACATGATGGTTGTCYGGTGTTGGTGCACGTGCCCTAGCACACTTAAACACTGTCTAGTTCAGTTACTAAAGCTAGATATTCTATAATTCATACGTGAGGGTAATCAACTTTAGCAATTCTAAAAAAGCTGACCTCTAAAAACCCGGCAAAATAATGAATTATCTTTGAGCAGGTGTGTATCTTTCTTTGAGAAAATAATTGATCTTTAGATGACAAAAAGGTAGATCTCATCTGTTTGGATTTTCATAAAACACATAACAGGGGACCAGAAAATCATTAGTTAAATATAAAGAATGCAAGAAACACAAATTGAGTGAAGAGTAGGATAAAGGGACTTCTGTAAAGAAATGTAAACTGAGCGAAGGGTAGGATAGAGGGACACTATTTATAAGAACTGAGATGGAACAATTATCACTGAAAGTCTTAAAGAACTATTTTTAGGACTTAGCTTACTTAATTTTATTGGTATTTATCTTTGCAGGAAAAGGGAAATGTACTTATGAAATACATTGATAACCTACAATGTAATTAGATAAGACAGTTAAGTATCATCCAGAGAGAAACCTGATATTGAGAACTAATATAATAAAAATGTGAGAAACGCGCTGGTGTGCATTAGGGACTAGAGATAAAAATTCTGTGTTAAGTAGGGAATTAAGTCAGGTGCAAAGGCAGAAGGGAAAGCAGACCTGAGTGCATGAATTAATCGCTGAAAGCACCCGTGAAAAAAGGCAATTTTTGCTATGATGCATCAGGTGAGGTATTTCTAGCCATACCAAGAAAGTAATAGTGCCATTTTACAAGGGATGGATAAAAAATAATCTAGCAAGTGTTGTTGTACACATTTGATCACAAATACTGAAGAAACGTTTATACAAATAAAAGTGATAAAGAAAAGGGCTACTGAGATAAAATACAGAATGGAATGCCTGTCATACAAGAAGGACTGAAACAGCTTGACTTCTCGAGTCTAGACAGATAAACGGTCTGTGACTATCTTCTTCAAGTAGTCAGGATGGGCAATGCAGGTTAACACAGGAAAAGAGTGGAAAAGAATATTACATGAAACAGTAAGTTTAAAGAAATAAGCAGTACAAGCTTATACAAGCAACACAAGAAAATTATTATATGCTTTTAAAGCTTTAACTTATATAATAGTTAATAAATATTTGAAAACATTTCTTAGAAAACACAAAACCAGTCCAAAAAACCTCCAYGCTGATCCTTTTCAAATAATTCAAAATTGTGCTGTATGGATGTGCGATTGCTACCTTTAAATCTTGCACTTCAGATAAAGTAAAGAGTTATCAAAAGTGTTTGTTAATAGAAAAAGCAGTCTCAGACGTACAGCATCCCTTAGGGGACAGATGCCGAAAGCAGAGAGACAGATCACAACGAGTAATACCTTACATACTTTAAGCAGTCATCTACAAATTACAGCTGGATGCACTGATACACAGCGTTAACATTTCCAGGCAGCTTACAGGTACATCAGAGCTCTGTTCGCATTGTTTTTAGTAAGCCTTTTCAATTCTTTCAATACTCTGCTTCAATATCAGAAAGTGAATCTATGATAGTTGCTCCATATTAGACTAATCACTGAACCGAAGAATAATTCCCTTTGGAAGAGACATAAGAAGGTCTCTAGTCCAGCCTCATGCTCAAAGCAAAGTCAGCTCTGCGATCAGACTTGGTTGCTCATCCAAGTTCATCTTGGAAAATCTCCAAGGATGGAAACTGCACAACCTTTTTGGGCAACCTGCCCCACTGCTTGGCTGTTCTCATGGTGAAAAAGTTTCTCTTTATCTCCAGTCTGAACCTCTCTTGTTTCAACTTATGCCTGATGCCTCGTCTCCTGTCATGCACTGCTGTGTGAACAGCCTGCCTCCATCTGCTCAGTCACCTCCCCGTAAGCATTGGGGCTGCTGTTAGGCTCCCTCTAAGCCATCTCTGCTCCAAGCTGCATAAGCCCAACTCCCTCGTCCTCTTCTCATAGGGCAAGTTCTCCAGCCCCCCTGACAATCTTGGTGGCCCTTCACTGAACTCACTCCAGTTTATCAATGACTTTCTTGAATTGGGAGCCCAAAATTGGATGTAGTTTTCCAGATACGGTTTAACAAGTACTGAGCAGAGGGGGATAATCACTTGCTCCAGATCTCCTGGCTGTGCTCCTGCTAACACAGCCCAGGACACTTTTGGCTTCTCTGCTGCCAGGTCTCACTGCTGGTTCAGCCTCAGTTCACTGCCTACCATGACCCTCAGGGCTTCTTCAACAGGCCTGCCCCCTGGGCAGGCTCCCACCTGTATCATTGCCAGGGACTCTTCCTTCCAACATGCACAAATTGCCTTTTGTCCTTACTGAATTTTGTGAGGTTCCTGTCAGCCCATTCCTCCAGCCTCTCTACCTCCCTCTGAATGGCAGCCTTGCCCTTCAGTGTATCTGTTGTCCCTCTGCTATTTGATCCCATCTCCAAACCTGAGGAGCAAGCACTTCATCAGCTCCTCCAAGTCATGGATAACGACATTAAATAAGAAAAGTCCCAGCACACACCACTGTGGACTCCACTTTTTTACCAGTCTCCTGACAGAGGACAATCCATTAACCACTAGACTTTACTGATTTTTTTTTTTTTTTAATTATTTCATTTAATTTTCTGGAAACAAAATCTGTTTCTGAAGGCAAATACAAGTAATTTACTAAAAAATTGAAAAATCCCAAATGAGGAAGAATTGCATCATGGGTCTAATTTTCTGATCTGCCACTAAACTAGGGACTTCAGAAGTATACTTGTTCCTGAAAAAAAGTCTGGCAGTGAAGAGTTTTCAATCTAGGTCCAAAATTTTTGTCTCTTTCAAATTCAAGTTGAATTTGCAATAATGCTGGACTATTGCCTCCAAAGTAAGCTGATTAAAAAATGTGGGTCTGACTTTTTCACTGAAGCACAAACATAGCAATAAAGGATAAGAAAGGAAGACATTGGATCATTTTATTTAGATTTAAAAGAGGTATGAGAGAAGGGGAAAAACATAGGAACTACCTAGTCTTCATTATGCATAAAGATAGTAACATCTGAACAAGGTGACATCTGGATAAGGTTGTCTATGCCATATTCAGCAGATGTTAAATTAAAAGGTATTCTGAGAGAAAAGGGCAGGTTGGAGACCTGTTCATAAAGGTCAAGCTGGTGTAATCACTGACAATTTGATCTATTGCTAGGTATAACTGTGAAAGCTGGATCCTCAAGGCAGCAAATGTGAAGTCATCAGAGTCCTTTGAGATTCTGTGTGGCTGATATACATTGAAGACATCAGAGCAGGAAAGAAGACAAATGAGCGTATATTGCAGCAGTGCAGAAAGAACCATTTACTGCTCCCAGAACATCAAGGAGAGCAAGCTGAAATATTTCAGGGACATACCAAGGAGAGAGGGAGATCGATCAGCAAAAACAATAGTGCAAGGCAGAACTGCAAGCAAAAATGGAAGCATGGATTGGGTCAGCAACATAACAGAAGGGAAATTTCCGCAAGCAATGAGGGGATGTCAGGTCTTGTGAATCATGATGCAAAGGGCCACTGACCTCCAAATTTAAGGCAGAGCTTGATAATGATGGATATAGGTAATTTATCAAACAATAATGTCAGCTGGTAAGCAGCTTAGTTAAAAGATATATGAAATGTAGCCTCATGTTTCTGACCCCTCAAGCACCATACAAATAAGATGATGCTTTTTTCTAATAGAAGCTGTAGATTTCATATATCAAAATTCTACTTCATATGAATTCATAAAATATATTTAGACACTCCTTATATATAAACAGACATCATAACCATTCTTATACTGTTACAAATACAAAATTATATAAATTGGCTAGAAAATTTTTATAAATTCAGTTTAAATATTCTACTAATGAATAATTCTTTTGGCATTTAACGTTACACCATTCTTGCAATAAACACATTTAGCATGGCAAACCATCATTAGTTGTTCTACAAGGTTTTCCTCAGGATTAATAAGCTATGCCATTATTTGTGAAATCCTCATGTCCTTTTCAAAAGAGACTTTTCAAGAACATCTTTTTTTTTTTTTTTTCCACTTCAGGAGCATAGTAATGCTGAGACATGCTGCAGGAATCCCTTTTGAAGAAAAGTATAGTGATGAAAAAAGGGGAAGAAGAGGAGGAAATCTTACACGTGTACACATGGATTTTGCTACAGATCTATGTGTTCCTATATCAGGAATATAATCATACAATATATCCGGAACAAAAACCATGTATTGCTGACACTTTGCAAATCACAGCTATCCTCATTGTAAAGGAGACTGTGAGAAGTACTCAATGAAGTGTTTCCCAATGGAAAATACCAATGCTAGAACACAAGCCTGTTTAACTGAAATGGATACCTTCTGAATGAGAAACAACCCACCCAGCTGGGATCTTAGGCATTTATACTAGAACAGCTTCACTGAGCACCCAAAATGTAAATGCAGGATAGATACCTGAATTAAACAGAATGAATACCACATACTGCTTTTATAAATCCCTAGTTAAAAAAGAAAAAAAAAGAAAACAAAAAAAGAAAAAAAAAAAGAGTCAGTATGATAAAAAGCATTAATGAGTGCTAATTTATCAATAAAATGAAGTTTGGTTGATGAAGTACGGGAGGAAAGAAAAATGGCAAACATTTTTGTGTACGTGGCAACTTCTAGTAATCTGGAGCCCTTTCAAGGTTTCTGTAGAGACATTTTTACTTCTCTCTGCCTATTACTACATTTAAAAACATCTGTTAACTTTGCCCTAAGCTGGCCTTTTTCAGCCTAACATTTCAGTGTCTATCTGGACCATGATCATTCCCTTTGCACCATTCCAGTACCTCTGAACTCGGTGTTTCCCTGTGTGACCAAAAATGGGCTTTTTCACACCATCACAAGTAGCTTAATAGCTTTAAACAGAATTAAATCCACTAAAAAGGCTGGTTATGTAAACCTTAGCTAACACCAAACTTCTTTCCACACCATGTTATTATTATTTCTTTCTGCACCACAGTCAATTGACAGGGCATATTCTTGTGCTGTATCTGTGGAATATCTCTTCTTTGCCTAGAATAATCATTGTTCTACCAAATTTATGCTTACTCTCTTCTGCAGCCTTCTGAATCATTATCACACCCAGCATGAAAGAAGATCTAAAACAATAAATTGGGTAATATATGTGATTTCCACACTGAACTAATCTTCTCCTGTGATCAGATTTGTTGCAGAAAGGTTATGCAGAACAAAACATAATGAATTGCATTAGGAAAAAAATGCAATTGATTACTTACAGAAAATAAAAATAATGCTTTATTATCAGGCTTAATAAACTGTGAAAAAGGCTTTTATATGCGGCTAGTATTTCTTCACCCACAATCTGGCATTACAGCTCTGTAAAGTAGGATCAGGTTTATGAAGAAAATAAACTTTTTCCATCTGATGTGCCTACTGCAGTGTCTTAAATAGGAAAATCCTCTGGGGATGTGCTAGTTCCTCTTTTCACCTAAAAGTGACAAATTACAGATGCAAAAATTGCTCATGCTCCCAAATATTGTAAATCTGTAGCTATGAGTTACTGCTGTATATGCCCTTAGTTAAAAGCAGCCTGAATTGGAGAGGATAACATTCAGTTCAGTGCATTAGCTGCATCAGGCTAATTCTCTATATACATTGCGCTTGATAAATTACAGCTTCTAAATCTGAATGAACCGCTTAAGCTACCTCTGTCTACATGTCATGACTCCTTGAAAAGCAAGATATATTACTTCAAAGATTTTTGTGTGGTTATAGATCAAAAATAAATAACACTATCTCATTTAGTTAAATAAAGTGAGTATCTATATAAATCAAGAGTCCTCCCATGCTTTCAGGAGACAAGCTGGCAAGGCATATATAGTCCTTTACAATCAGAGTTCGTAAGTTCATGTATTTAAAACAAGCATGTCTTGGGAAATACATAAAAGTCAAACTACAGTGTATTCTGCTTGGAAAATATTTGATATCACAGAAATTTGTCAATAAGCAGCAAATCAAGTTTGTGAACAGGTGGAACAATGTGTTTAAGCCATGTTCAGTGTTGATGGCAACAAGGCAATCACTGGAATTTTCTACACTCGGTGCTATCCAGCAAGATCTAACTCTCCCAACTCTCAGTACATAAGACAGCTTTAGCCTTGAGAGCACTTCTAGCCCATTCATTCCCAACAGCGTATTTTTAAATCACATTGCAAAACAAATCATAAGGGGGTTTGGTTTTCTTTAAGGAGGAATCTGTAACTCACAGAGAATTTTTGAGACGTACAGCTATATTGTCTCGCCTCACATCACTTCACTGTCAGCATCTTTGAACAGGTAAAAAAAGAGTACAAAAAAAGTAGTCCTAGGTACTGTAACAGTTGGGAAACAGAACAAAGATGTGGATAAGGTGGAGCAATGTTAGTTTATATGAGTGAATGGCTTGCGATAACCTTTGACATGCATTTCCATATTTTTCATTTCCWCATCTCTAATTTTCTTTTTGTTCTTTGCATTGAGTGACATTGGTTTTAATGTAATTTTAACTCATAATTGGCTATGCAGATACATAATTACTGTCAGCCTAATCACATAATTAGAGCCCATATATTTACATAATTGCAATACTTTATTAGAAAGTGTAGTTACAGTGTTAATGGAATTATGCTTAATGTCATCCTAAAAGTCCCCATGAAACTCTGTGGGAAAAAGACATTAAAAAATGCTATAAGCAGTATTTAAAGTTTTCTGCCTTAGCCCTCCCTCTCAGTGTTATATCACCAACTACACATTAATTTCAGTATTATAAATAGAGATGGGCCAAGATTGATACCATTTTTAGAAGTCCAGGTCTGAACTGTGGAAGTTTGAGATAAAAATAACTTAATACCATCTATTTATTTTACTAGGGATTGCTCTTTTGAGGTGGAAGAAGAACAGTAATCACTCTTTATATATAGCTCTAGAAGATTCTGCCCTTAGTATTTCAACACAAACCAATAAGACAAATTGAACTCTGCAAAGACCTCCTAAGTAGAAGAATYTAATAAACTGAGGACTGCTCTGATGGATTATATTGATTGTATTTTATTTGAAAGAGGAACCTAATATCCTATTGGAAGCCCTGTAATCAGCTCAATCTTTCCTGCAGTCTTAATAAATATTTGACTTCTCAACTCTGGATACTTTCATAGTAGTTTCATTCCTCCATTGACTTTAAAGGCAAATAAAACAACCTTTGACTTTTGCCATTGATTGCTCAAACAGTTACTGCACGGAGTCACACTAAAGCTGTCTTTCTGTCTCCTCCCTCTATATTTTTCCCCAAAACACAATTGTACGAAATATGCAACTGTCCTGATTTTCAAAGAATACACTTGGAAAGAAGATGCTATAAATAGATGCTGAAATTGCAAGTGTATAAGCAGTGGGAGGCCGGCAAATGTGTATATATGAGATCAGTGTTTGAATTAATTTTTTTAGGTCATGTAGAGCATGGGACAGGACATTTACCAATGCAAATATTTATTTAGCAGATGAAATTATAAGATTCAGGCTTAGGTAATATTACTTTTTTGACTAYATGTGCACACTTGCACACAAATCACCCAAGCTGTGATTTGAACTGTGCCTCTGGCAGGGTGCAGTATTACGCTTGTAGCACAAAAACTGGGATGGTCTGAAGAGTGCCAATGACTCCAGAGACTACTTTGCAAGTGGTGACACCAGTGAGAATACGACTGTAGTTTTCCTTCTTCAAATTTGGTATCCCGCATTTTAAAGCCTGCAACATTCATCAGAAGAACAGATAGGGCCTATCTGATCTTTACAGCAGACGAAGTCTCTTCTGACTGTTTCAGCATGTATAAATGGATTAGCTTTGAAGGAAAAAATATCCTAGATATTAACCTCTCAGTCAGGGATCAGCATAGTGGGGCTGCTCCCAAGGAAGAAAGAGGCAGGAGCAGAGGGTGACCACAGCACAGACCATGCAGTGCCCTCCCTGACCAGGGCGCAGTCCCACAGGCCCTGAGCAGGGCCAGGCCAGTGGCAGTAGCAGATCCCATCGACAATCCCAAACAAGGAGAGGTGGTGAGGTGGGTCCAGGGTCCAATTTTGGGAGCCCAGTCAGGAGCAGCAGGAGGCAGGGTAGGAGACAGGACTGGAGAGGAGGCTGCCCATAACACCAGTCTGAGGTCCACTCGGGAGACAGGGCCAGAGAGGAGACTGAAGACAAGCCTGGAGACAAGGCTACCTCCAGCATTGACCTGCAGACCCTCCAAGGAGGCCAGTCAGGATGTCAGAATGGCAGGGACAGAGCTGGGCGCACGCCTGCCCACAGCAGTGCTCAGGCCAGGGCTGAACTGGAGATGTTGGGCTCGTGGGGAGGGGATTTGTGGGGGGATCCCAGATGTGGCTCCTGGGGGAAGTTAAGCCACTTGGTGCACTCTGGGTCTTGACTATCTTTTTTTAAAATCAATAGCATTAATTCAATTTAAGCATGTTTTTACCATAGTTTTTACACTATAATTACTCCCCCTTTTTAAAAGCAGTCTACTTATGACATTGTAGAATCCATGACCTAAATTAAGAACTACATTTACTATAATCAATTAACATTATTTACATTATTTAAGGCTACTATTCAAGCAGCATTTTTTAAAAAATTAAATGACTGCACTTGAAGCAGTTACCGGTTAAGTACTTGAAGCACAAGTGTGCTGAGATGATAATTCAGCTGAAAGCAGCAACAGCAGCAGCCTCTCCTGCCAGGCAGAGGGAACACCTTTTTCACATACCCTCCAGCTACTCCTGCAGCACTCCTAGGCTACTTCCATGAGATTCCGCCATCTCCCTGAAGATTATTGGCCAAAAAATTCTTTAATTTGACCTCAAAACGCAGTCATGGGCAAGATACTATGCCTCTGGTACCCTGAGAGCTCCTCAAACAAATGCTCTCTATCTTGCATATAATTGCAGCTTTGGAAAAGTGTTTCTTGCACCACGCCTGACGGCATTTTTTGGCTCATTCAGAAGCAGCAGACAGCCTGCTGTGACTAGAGGATAAACCAGGCAAGACTAGGAAAGTGGAGGATATTCATAGAATCCAGTGGTCACTGGTTCAGCTGAGATCATAATCAGTGGGTGTAGTCTGGTTGATGAAGTTAAACTCAGGCACCTTTGGGTCCCATTTCTTTGAACAAATGTGACAAAGCATGAAGAGCCAGAAAAGTGTTACATCAAAAGTAGATATAGACAATAAGGACCGTCCAGCTTTAGGATATACATCTGCATAGTCACTGTAGCTATGGCATTATCATTATGCAGACTGCCAGAAAAAATACCAATATCTTACTCAACCAGTAGCATTTAAGAAATAAATATATTTGATTATATTTTTTGCTCCATTACCTCACCTTGCTTCATTGCTTAACTCCGTGTCAAAAATAAACTTGTAAAACAAAAGTGTCAGTATTTAAATTTTTATCCACATACTAAAAATGACTCACCGTTGTTTTGCTATTTATTGGTCATGGTCAGTGCTACAAATTCAAACTCGTGTTACTATTTGAATGTATCAGATTTTACTTTAATGCATCCTGTATCATTCAAGAAGGAGTCAACGGGGCAGAAGCCATTTACATAATGATTGCATAATTGCACTGACTTTTTTTGTGCCATAAGAAAGAATGTTGCACTTAACTATTCACATCACAAGTAGAATATGAACGTTTCTGAAAAAAAATCTTTTAATTCACTCAACATATGTGTATTGTGTTGAGGAGGAGAAGACCTGCTCACCTAGGAGAAATAACACCATGATGTCTTGTTAGAATATTAAGCAGAAAAGAATCATAGAATCACAGAATCATTTAAGTTGGAAAAGACCTTTAAGATCATTGAGTCCAACCGTTAACCCAACACTGCCAAGTCCACCACTAAACCATGTCCCTAAGCRCCACATCTACACATCTTTTAAATACCTCCAGGGATGGTGACTTGACCACTTCCCTGGGCAGCCTCTTCCAATGTTTGACAACCCTTTCGGTGAAGAAGTTTTCCTAATATCCAATCTAAACCTCCCCTGGTGCAACTTGAGGCCATTTCCTCTCGTCCTATTGCTTGTTACTTGGGAGAAGACACCGACACCCACCTGGCTACAACCTCCTTTCAGGTAGTTGTAGAGCGCGATAAGGTCTCCCCTCAGCCTCCTCTTCTCCAGGCTAAACAAGCCCAGTTCCCTCAGCCGCTCCTCATAGGACTTGTGCTCTAGACCCTTCACCAGCTTCGTCGCCCTTCTCTGGACATGCTCCAGCACCTCAATGTCCTTCTTGTAGTGAGGGGCCCAAAACTGAACACAGTATTCAAGGTGYGGCCTCACCAGTGCCGAATACAGGGGGACAACCACTTCCCTACCCTGTGGTTAAGCTTTGCTGCCGTTCAGAATGGGAAAACTTCTTGAACTTCAACTCCAAACCACATGTAATGCAGATATTTGACACAGCACAAAGCTGCATACCCCTGTAGCAAACACTAAAGGTCTCCTTGTTTCAGGAATATTGCTCTAGGAAAAGTATAGTGTGAGTACATTTCTCATAACAGCCTAGTGCCTAGAACAGCTTTTGAGGAAGTGGGGAACACGGCTTGCAGGTCTATTCAATCTACGGGATTCATATCTGCAGGCACTTCAACAAAAATTATCTGAACAGGTTGGCATAAGGGAAGTGTTCGGCCACATTCTAACTATTGCATTTAAGCTGTGCACTGTAAAAAGGAAAGCCTGACTGTAATTTTGTGAGAAGGGCAAATCAACCTCACTGGGCAAAGTGAAAAACTGCAAGTCATGGAAAGGCAATAAAGTCACTTATTTCAGTAATGTGTAGCTTTTCACAAGCTAACTAGCCATCAGAAATTGCCAGTTAAGCACTAGCTTCAATGGTGTGGCTTTTCTAATCCTCTAATTTCTATTCTGTCTTCACAAAGCAATATTGTTGGTTTACCGTAACTAAGGAGGTAAAAATCCTTCCAAATTACAGTACTGCCTAACTCAAGAAGAGATCTGCAAAGCAGCGTCAGCCAGCCAGCATAACATTCCAACCGAAATAAATTCGGTCATTGGGTCAGCAGTAGCTGAGAGGCCAAAAATGCAATTTTAGCTCCTAATGGCTTCTTCCTCCATATGCTCCCTGGCTTGTCAATGCTTTTTTTGTCTATTGCCAGTGCCCTTGTACAAATACTCTGGGAGAGATATTAGACATAAACTTTTACCACCAGGTGTAGCACATATTTGTCATATCATACATTATGTATTTTACATATATCATATATATTTTCTTCTGGGACTAAATTTGTTCTATTTAGACTTCTAACAGAGCACAGTGCAGTATAATTGTACAATGCAAGTTGTAGTTGCTATTTGCAGACTGCTTTTGTAAGATCAATGCTGCATTTCAACTTCTAGATATTGGATATGTAAGTCAACTTATGCCCATTCACACATAGGGGAAAACACTATTCAACTTATAAAATACACAAATAAAACTCAAAAGCAAGCATTCACCTAATTCAATGGACTTTTCTTCATAGATCTGAACCATTTAAAGGAGATCTTGGCTACTTTTGAAAATCTCTTGCTTCAGTGTTGTTTCAAAAGTTGATTTAGAAAAAAATCTAAATATTGCCAGATAGAAATAGAGAAATTCTTCACCAACGTGTAAAAGTCACAATTGGGCAGTTTGGGTGACCTGAGGCAAATGAAAGCCAAACAAAAATTTAACAAATATTGAAAGAGAATAAGGCTGTCAGCTTGCCAACACCATGACCATGAGATTATCAGCATGTTCTTCTCATTATGCTGACTCAAGTATGTGATTTACTCAAGTATTTGATTTGTCACAATTCTTTTTTGGCCAAAGAAGAAAGTTATTTCAATGTAGTACAAGTTTGGCATGTCTTATGTTTTGAGCAGCCAGAGTTTGAAGTGTTGGATGTGAATCAACTGTGTATTCAGTAAGGATTTGTAAACAAGTTCTAAATCTGCACATTTTGCATCTAGCCATGCACAGGAAAAATAACGAGAGCATATGTTTTCATGTCACAGTGCTCCAGGTTAGGATTTGTAGCAGTACTATTTCATCAGAAAGAAGTGCACCACCAGAGCCCATGGGCACAGATTTAAATATTTCAGAAAGTCTTAGGCTAAGACATGCTGCCACCATTATAGTATATCCTGAAAGAAGAACTGCTTCCTCTACTTCTCAAGTCTCTTCTCTGAGGGATGTTAGAAAAATGTTAACATGGTAATAAGATTCAAGTAATTATTTTCATTCTAACGGAAAATTTCTGCAGATAGCTTACACAGCCGACTGGCTATCAATGACTGATTTGGCTTTTATGTTTCTTCGGGCCAAATATTATATAGAGGATTCAACAGAGGGTCTGTCTTAAACTGAAGTTTCACTTGAAGAGCAGAATAGGAAAAAAAAGACAAAATTAATTGTAACTGCCTCCAGATGTAGGAACTCCAGGATGAAATCCTTAAACAATAACGTGCAACCTCTCCTCTAAAACTTCCTTGGCACCAGCTTCCTGGATGGCAAACTAATTCATTCAATCTTTAAAAAGAGTTTCAGGGCAATCTGTAGCTGGTAAGCTGATTTCACCCCTGTCCACATTAGGTGATACTATAATAAAGAATAGAATTAGTAGGATTATGGATCATATGACAGAAGGAGGAAAAAATTAAAACATCTTTTCTACATGAAAGTTACAACTCAGTGACCTACTTGAGTTCTTTGAAAGAGTCAATGGCAGAGAGACAGAAGGCGTTTGGATTCCAACTGTTCCAAGAGTCCCCATCCCTCCCCAGCCTTTTGAAGAAAGTAAGCTGCTATACAATAACAAAAAAAGTCCACACATAACTAAATACTTAGTTAAAAGATAGGAAGCAAAGAACAGAAGTAAATGATCAGTTTTCACAGTAGAATGGCATTACCAGGGATGTGTGATAATATTAATTGATATCTTATTGACATCTCCACAAATCCATGAATGATTCTCGTGGTTTAACCCTGGCAGCACCTAAACGCCATGCAGCTGCTCGCTCACCCCCCCACCTCCGGTGGGATGGGGGAGAGAATCGGGAGGGCACGAGTAGGAAAACTCGTGGGTTGAGATAAAAACAGTTTAATAATTGAAATAAAACAAAGTAGAACAGTAATAATAACAGTGATAACAACAGCAACAACAACAATAGCAGGCGATGCACAATGCAATTGCTCACCACCCTCCGAACCGAATGAGAACCCGGGACCCAGGGCCCCCTCCCACACCCTTAGTTTTTAATACTGAGCATGACGTCACATGGTATGGAATACCCCACTGGCCAGCTGGGTCAACCACCCCGGCTATGCTCCCCCCGCCAGCTTCCCMTGCACCTGGCAGGGCATGGGAGGCCAAAAAGTGCCCGGTGCAAGCACCACCCAGCAACACACAAAACATCAATGGGCCATCAACGCTCCTATTATACCAAACCCAAAACACAGCACACCCTCCCCAGCTACTGGGAAGAAAGTTAACTCTGTCCCAGCCGGAACCAGGACAATGATCCAAAAAAGTGTAACCAGTGGCAGTGTTCCAATGAAACTAAGCTATTAAACACAATAAAGGCAAGGTCCAATGGTGAAAAATTGTAGAAGGACCTAACATGAGTGACTGGATGACAAAATGACAAATGTAATTCAAAGTACCTTGATATAAAGTGAAGTACATGAAAGAATAGATCCTAACTTTGCATATAAAAGGAACTGACTATTGCCAGTCAGGAGTGAGATCTTGGGACTAAGATGCATGAAAATGCCAACTAAACAGCTGTCAAATAAGCAAGTCAAATGTTGTACATTTTTAGGAAAGAGAGAGAGAACCAGAGATCATTATTATACCAATATATAAATACATGATGTATCTACATCTTGACTACAGATAATTCTAGTTCTTCCCACCAAAAAGGGTGCAGGGATGATCAAAAACATGGAACAGCTTCCATATGAGGGATAGGTTTCTTCAGGCTGAGATAGACTGTGATAGCAGCCCATAAAACACTGAATGACATGTGGAAGGACAGCAAGAAGCAATTGTTCCCTGTTTCCTCCAATAAAAAACTAGGAAACTTCAAATGAAACTAACAGGGCACAAGCTCAAAAATCAAAGAGAGGGCATTTCACACAATGCTGAATTAACCTGTGGCACTCTTACACATATTTTTGTAGATACTAAATATTTTTGTCAAGGAAGAAAAATTTACTGAGGGCTATTAAAGAAGCCATCACATCAGACTCCTGAAGTCCCAGACCCATAAACTGAAAGATTAATTTTTTTAAGTGTCACAATATGTTGTATGCTTGCTCTGTTTTTATCATCTTCCTAAGGAAGGGGTATAAAACTATCAGAACCACAACAATGCCTAGAAGGACATTTGGTCTAATCTAGTATCATTGTTGTATTATGGTCAAATCAGTTTTACATTTAAAGAATCTTTACCAATATGCCAAACCCCTGAATTTTTTTTTTTTTTTAAATGATAATAAAAAAAAGTTATTCCTCTCCAAAAAGGTCATTTTACTCACCACTTTAAACTCTGATTATTGTGTTGTGACAACATTTTCTTTCAGCATATCTAACTCCAGATTTCTCATGGCAGTAAATTTGAAAATGTACTGAGAATTCCTTAATCATGTGTCCTCCAGCCAAATTTGAGGAGTTTGAAGCTACCTATGCTTATTTACCAGCTAAGTGCTATTCCCATAATACTCAGTACCACACATGTATACAGATAAAAAGTAGAGGACAAAAGCCACCAGACTGCACCACGCTAATTTTAGCCAGGGATCATCCTGGTCCTGCAAAGAAAGTATATTCTTTATTGAATCCTAAGATTGTCAGCAATACTGTGAAGTAGAATAAAACTGAGGATTTCTTTAATAGGCTATTTCAAATAGAATTAATTCATCACAAAATTATTTCACATTGACCACAAAACACCCATTCAATCATTTTCAGACTTTCTGCTCTTTGGAGTAAATCAGAGAGAAAAGGCTGCAAGCACTGAGTATTTAAGCCATCTAATTCTTGCAGTTACGAGAAATCTGAGGATCTTGTCTTGCCATAATAAAAATCCTTTTACCTATCATTAGCATCTAGCAATTGCATTGATCATCCTGCTTTCCTCATTAATCATAATAAATTTCAATGACCAATGAGTTATGACACACAGCATATTTCTGTTCATCTTCCATGCCAAGGTATGAACTACCTGGCTCCCTTTATCACTTTGTTTAATTATATCTTCCAAGTGTCTCCCATGAGTTTTTATTTTTACTATCATAAGGTAGCAACTAGATACAAAGACTAAACTATTTTCTTCAATTTTCTGCTTACATCATTGTTCTTGAGCATTAAAACTGACTTTGAAAACTGCTTACATCTTTAAAATTAGTAGAGCTGGAACCATAAAGCTGAGGTTCTCCCAGTTCTCCAACTGACTGATGACAACACTTTAATTTGTGCAAGACCTGGAAACTGCAAGTGACTGCTCTGTAGTTAAAGTATCTTGACCAATAAAGACTGGAGTTCATAAAGGAATGAATACTTCATATCTCCCGGCTGTAGCTCCAATACTGCAGCAGCTTTAGAATAAATTTTAAAATGAAATCATTTTGTGATCTGAATGTAAGAATATCCAAGGTGATTTGTTTTTCCTATACAACTATGAAAAGGACAAATGCAATATTAGGAGATACATTTCCTGCAGCTGTTAATGCCAGGCTTCTTGGTATTGTAGGCAAAATCAACCTTTGCTCTCAAAAAGATGAGGAGCTGGCACCATGCCCTCCTGCCGCAGGCTGGGGAGAAGGAGAGGAAGGACAGACTGTCCAGGACAGACTGGTCTGTAGGGCAAGGGAGCCGGGAGCCAGGGTGACAGCCAGGCTGGATGGGCAGGGGCCTCACTGACCCATGCCCTGTCCCACAGCCTCCAACTGAGGTGAGCAGAGCAGGTCAATAATGGTCACCAGGATCAGCCAAGAGCCCAGTGGTCTCCAGAGAAGTTCATGGTGACAAGGAAAGTCCAAGGTCCAGTCAAGGAGTCAAGTCATGGTCAGGATCAGTAAGGTCCATGGGCACAGGCACAGGCATCTGCACCAGCAAGGACCACGGGCACAGACATGGTCCATGGGCACTGTAGCTTAGGTGAGGACTAAGGATGAGGGTCTGGGCTGACACACAGCTCACAGTTGAAAGGGGAAGCCCCAGGTGCTTCCAGGACAAGCTACCCTTCTCTGCAGGAGTCTGCCCTTGCCCCAGTTGTCTTTAAAAGCAAAATAAACATAGTCAGGGCTCAAGCGTGAACATGGCTCACAGTTGTCCCTGCTGCTAAATTGCTAGAGCCATCCCTGGGCATGATTTTGGCTCAGGCCAAATAGCATTGGTGTACACCAATCAACAGCCACACAGGATTTAGGGGCCAGTTTAGGGCCACATGGGCCAGTGACCATTCCCCACAGGTGCTAACTTAGGGGGTTTACTGGTTTGGGGAGGAGGAATGGAAATAGGATTTAGTTGTATAGACACAAGCTAAGCTTTGCCTGTCAGACCCATGGCCAGAAAACAGGTCCTGGCCTTGTTTTCCCTTCCAGAATAAACGTCTGTGATTTTTTTTTTTTTTTTTTTTAAAGTGCCAAGAAGTGACATTTCAGGCTACAATATGAGGGTTTGGACAGCAGCCTTATGGGCAATGGTTTGGGGTTGTTGGGTTTTTTCCTGATATATTTTTGTTAGCAATAAGGACATACATCCTACAATTTCTTATCTCAGCTGCATTAGGGAGGGCTTACAATGGGAGCTAATGGATGCAGTCCCAGGAACCTAGGTCTGAAAGCAGTACATACACAGCCCACCTGCATATAGCAGGCCACCTTCTGGCTTGCTCTTCATCAGGATTTTGTGGGACTCAGAGCCCTTAATAATCTAGGATCATGGTTAGCTTCTTATTCCATCTATTATATGAGGCCTTGAAGTTTCATCCTTTGAGCCTTCCAGAGAGCCGCAGAGATTGTCAAACAGAAATTTCACTGTAACATAAGCATTTGAAGATTATTCCAGATGTCTCTGAGAAGGTAAATTCTGCCAGATTTGCAAGAAAATTGCACTTCAACTTGCAATACAATGTTATCAGATATTAATGATTTCCGTGTGGGTAATATGTATGCAAACAAAATGCACTGTATTAACTTACAAGAAAAAAATTAATAGAATTTCAGTAGGCAGTGCATTAGTAGACACCTGTGTTTCTCTTYGGTATCTATGTGCTTTTAAAGAAGCCAGAATTTATAGGGCTCAGACTGTGAGCATTTAGATGTATACAATTGGATATGAATTAATATAAATCATAGACCTGGTAAATTTTTTTTTGCTTGAAAGCTACCAATGAAATTCGTTCACTATCTCTCAGAGTAAAAATAGCTGTGGAAAATACACTTTTTAACAATTTTTGTTTTCTTCATTGAAAACTCAAAGACATTCAGTTTCCTATATGTGGCAATGTGTTGAAAAATATAAAGGGGTGTTCAAGCAAAAATGAAATTTCTGGTTTTATTTAAACTTAAATACACCTGAGCAGCCCTAATAATGTATTGTTTTGTACATGTAATAATTTACTAACTTATAAATTTGAGATTAAGAAATAAACTTCAGAAGCATGGTCTTCTCACGTGCAAATGTTTGGCATCAGTTATGTTAGCAAACAATTTTAAGCGCTTTGGGGTATCCTTTCTGACCTTCAGCTGCCACATTAAAAATATGCAGGATGTGCAGCCACAGATCTGCCAGCCTTGTGCAGAAATTTATGAAATCTAAATGGCACAAGCAGCCTACCCTACCTTAAATGTCTGTCTTGAATGCTCGTCCACCAGTGAGAGTTACATTTTAGGCACTCTCAAGCTGCTGGACTCCAATATATAAATAATTGTATGAAACTGTTAACTAGTCTAAAGATGCAACTTACATTTTTTTTTCCTGATAATTCTGCATGAATCTATGCACTCTAGAAAAGTCAGACACACAAAAATAATAAAGAAAATTTTAAAAATATTGAAGGGTAGTTTGATTTTGTGGTGATTTTTTTTTTATCCAAAGCAAACCATTGATATTTATGTGCCAAATGGTATGCGCCCAACCAAGAAAATGACAGCTCTCAAAAGCTATCTCTTCAACTGAGAAGCAGTCATTCAAAATTACCTCAAAAATAAACTAAAATCCTTTAATAGCATTTTATAATAGTTTAAAATTTGCAAATCAAACTTGACATAAGGAGTAAGCATTTCAGTTCTTTCCAGATTCAAATAAATAATCTACAGCCATTTTTTCACTCTCATCTTTCAAACCCATTGGATCTTAAATATTGTTGCCCTCCACCCTATAAGAAAAATAATTTCATTTTACAGCACTTCTTTTAGAGAGAGAGGTTTTTCCATCATTTGGCTATAAATTCCAACATGCTTTTCAAAACATCTTGGTTTACAGTAAGGTCCCCCAAATTAATGAAAACTCTTACAAATTAATTTGTTAGAACTGTCTACTTACACACAAAAATTGTGAAAAATTTAAAAGGACAGAAATGATGTTGCTAATGCTCTTTATGAGTGCATTAATTCTGTCATCGCTTATCAGCTTATCTGCAATGTCAGATTTCACTCTGCAAGCCTTCTAGGTACTCAGTATACTACTGTAAAAGATTTTCAGAAATATGTTGAGTTTGCATTTCCCTGTTTCACACCAGAATAGATTTGCACAGCACAAAGTAGAAAAACATTTCTCCAGAAGAGATATCCACAAAAAAAGAGCAGAATTTTCCCTCAAACCTGCTTGCTGAAGCAGTACTGTTCCTGCTAGAAATATTATTTATTTTTCAGCAAAAGAAAAAAGACAATTTGTGTATATATATCATACGAATAATATAGAGTACTACTACTAATAATAATACGCAAGGTTTTTCTCTGAATTTCCCAAGCCCCAAGGAGGTAAGGAGTTCGAAAGTAATTAAGTCACCTGTGCCCTTCTTGCAGGTATTTTGAAGCTAATATGTTATAAAACACAAATAGGTCTTATTGAGCAAAACAGGTATGGAGAATGGGTTTCACTAGATAATCGCCAAAGATATTACCATCAACAATAAAGCTACACTAATTAAAAGTTTCTTTACATTAAAACTTTGGTTCTTATAATCAGTGTGTTGCAAGTTGGAATTTTTTTCCAACAAAATAATTAAAAGTGGAGAGTAAAAACAGAAGGTTTACTATCCAGTAAGGAGCACGGGATACTTAAATGAGGTAAATTTATGCTCAGTTAGGAGAGAACATGAATTTCAAGGGTATTGAAAGATTCATTCCAGTTAAATCTAGATTTTATCATTATTACCATCATAGGATAATTACTAGGATACCCAATACATCAGATGCTATAAGAACAAAAAGGTAGACCAAGTGAGCATGCGATTTACAATATAAGCAAAACATACAGAATTTGTAAAATGGGAAAACAAAAAAAAGCAAAACCTGGAAATTGAACAGTATTATATTCATCTACATACACAGTTTGAGGTATTTTATAATAAATACATGTATGTACTTAGGACAAACAGCATAGGATCCTTCTCTAAATTAATTGCCAACCAGTTTGCAAAATGTAAATAGCTTTACTCTATTTGGGTATTTTCTAGTAAATATCTCATCAAAATCTCATATGATCTGATAAAACTAAACCCTAATATTTCATTCCTATTCTTCAGTCCTACAAGAAAAGGTGTACTGAACCAAATATAAGATCCATCCCAGTCCAGTAAATTTCCAACAGCAGATGCTTAAAGAAAGGATAGACGAACAGTGTACGTATATTTTCCCTTCCCTTGCACCCTTTCTACATCATTATGCAGCAGTGGTTTATGGATTGCAGTTATTGGTGGATGGAGTACCTAGAACACCAGCTTCAGCAATCACTCTTAAAAGACCATTCACACCATACAGAAGAGTAACTGAGCATATTTTTGCCTATTTTGTCATAATATAAACTCAATTTAGTTTTTTAATTTTTTTATTAACTAATTTAAAAAATTTAAAACGAGAGCATTACTGACAGTAATAAAACCTTAGATTCACTAAAACACATCCATTACTGAACACTTTGTTAACACTTACGTGCACACATTCATATGTTGTTATATGGTTAACTATTCAAGTTTTCCTTACAGGAACAGATGGTTTAAACAGAATTAATAAGAAGTCTTGAGTTATTTGCATTCTCCTTAGATAACTTCAGTTACTCTTCAAGCAGAATAAAGGTTCACAGAAATGGATGCATGTTTCCCTCCATTAAAAGCATTGAAAACAAAACACCCATTGCAACAACGGGCAAATAGCAATTCCTGAACATACTGTAAACCAATATCCATTTGTGTTTCAATAAACAGGTATGCATTTTTTGTTACATAGCAACAGTAGACAAAAACCAAACCCTCTTGATCTTCCACTTAGATTATTGCCAGAAAAGAAGTTGTATGATAGATAAATTAAGACTGAAATGTAAGTGCAAAGATGAAAGGATGGTTGTATGCTTAAGACATGTATCTAGGACTTTGAAAGTTTACATTTAAAACCTAGCTCTGCAGCAAGCCTCCTGTTGCTTGAGCAACTAACTTTGAGCCTAATTCTATGAAGAGCACTGGAGTCATTATCAGAGCCGCAACACTTCCTGAGAGAACAGACTGCAAAGCGTGTCAGATGTTGTGCTCTTCTGAAAATGAGGGCAATAAGCACCAAAATGGAAGGCGGTGAACACAACACCATGCTCAAGAGACCTCCTGGATCATCAGCTCTAGTCATCTGCTAATGACAGTAACCTACAACACAATCTTTTTTTATAAACTGATACAGTTCCACTGAAACAAATCAAGATTTCGCCTTCTTTCTTCTAGAAGGCTGTTCCAAATTTTCACAGCATTCACGGTTCATGAAAACCCCAGGTTTCTTCTAATTTCCCATTTAAATTAATTTATGTCCTTATGCCAACACTAATTTAACTCAAATACATCTTCTCCCTTCCCCCCACTGGTGATTAATCATACCTTTTTCAATCTCCATTTTGCAAGACTAAGCAAGCGAGCCTCCTTTTCCAGCCTCTCCTCAAAGAATAGTTTCCAGACATTCGACAATCTTTCTTTCCACCTGTTCCAATTTTATAAATGTATCTTTCTCAGTCCTGAGCATCAAGGCTCAGAGGCCTTATGAGACAAGTACCTCTCTACCTCCACTAGAAATACTTTGCTCAAAATGTGCTTGGGTAGCATTTGCTCTTTCCATGACCACATATGTGCACATGTTTTATTCTCTGTCTTGCATAAATAAAGAGCCATTACCTTAGCAAATTTCAGTCCCTAATTCATGACCATGTTCCCCGTGCTGTTAATACTCTTTCCTAATAATACTATTACTCTCAGTTCTCATGGTCATTCAGTTTTCCTACCAAATTATATTCTGATCCTCCTTTCTGTTAAGGTTATTTTGTGACCTTAGTAATTTTTAATAGCATGTGTCTACTTCTGCCCATTTTATTTATGACAATATTAAACAAAATGGTCCGAAGATGGATCTTTGAGAAATTTCTATGTAATGACTTCCTTCCAACCCAACAGTTCCCCTTTCAGCTTCACCCAACATAGCCTTTTTTTATCCAGATCTTTACACACTTAATGGTATTTGTATTAATCCTCAGCTTCTGCTGCTGAACTAATAACCTCTCATGAGGCACTATATTCAAAGACTGCATTGTATTCTAGATAGATGAGATCTGCTGCAGTTCACTTGTCTGGAAAATCAGTTATCTTCTCTTAGGAAAGTATCACATTAGCCTCGCACATTCTGCATTTGGTAAAACCATGTTGTACCTTACCTCATTTTTATTTACTTCCACATCTCAAGCTCTTCTTCACTTCTGTAACTGTTCCAAAATGTTGTGTGTTATTAAGGTTATATTAATAAGTCTGTAGCTGGTAAATCAGTTTTTTGTTTTCTTAAATGTACACATATACACATGCTACTTTTCTTACTTTCCAGTCACACTGACCACTTCCAATTCCACAGATACTACAATACATATTCTTGACAGCAAATGAGCAATTTTACATGCAAACTTCTTCAATGTTCCAGCCTAGAGACCATCCAGTCCCAGACAGAAGTATGACTCTAAATCAGGTATGTAAAACAGAAGAGATCTTCTTCTGAAAATCTGACCTTGACTATCTATGGTGAGTACTGTACTGATCTCCAAAATGGGCATACTTCCTCTGCAATAGATTTCACCCACCTATAAACAAGAAAATAGATAATAAAATAAGTCATTTTATGTCTGAATACATCTCTAAAGTTTCCAAATCCCCATGTATAAAGGATGTTAGAAATGTTTCTCAAATGGCTTCAAAAATTATTTGAGGTTTGAAGAAAATACCTCAAAAACTGAACGAGCTCAGTCTATGTATTATTTAAAAACAAAACAAAACAAAACAAAACAAAACAAAACMAAACCAAAACAAACAAACAAAAAAAMCAAACTGAGAGGAGACCTGATTACAGCATTGAAGTACAGGAAGAATTTCAGACATTGACAAACAAAGTAAAAAATGGCAGTGACTAAAAGTCAAAGCAGATTAATTTAAATTAGAAACAAGATGCATATTTTTAACAATGAAGGTGGTTAACAAGTGGAACAAAGCCTCAAGAGAGGCAATGAATTTTCTATCTCTTAATGTCATCAAATCAGAAGCCTCTTGGTATGCCAGAGCACAGCAGCCCTGGCTCTAGCAGAATGCTAAAATGATTATACAGCTTTGGAGTCTCTAATCATGTTAGCATACTGCTAGTGCCAGGGCTGGTGAGTTCTGTCACACATTTGGAGAGCCAGCAAGGAGAGCTGTAGTGATCAGCACTCTCCAAGAGACCTACCTACCTAGAAATGCTGCAGATCGTACTAAAGAAAATTGTTCAAGAAAATCAAGGTAGAACGAATTTCAGTCTAGGTAGCACAGAGGCATTTCTCCCTAAACATTTCTAGATACACTTCTGAAAACTTATGGCAAAGCAGCACTCGTCTTTAATTAAATATACAATAACACACTTATTAAATATACAAAAAGCTGAAAGATCAGAGATTGCCAGCACTGATGGAAGAAAAGAAAACAAAAAAATGCAATCTTAGCTGAGTGTTTCAGAAACACAAGAATCCAGTAAAGTACAGGTATTTCAGAAACAGCATTATAAAAAATTAAATGTGCTTGAAATAAAGCATCAGAAAGCATGAAGGAAATCAAAACTCAGATCTTTATGAAATACAGGTCCTTCATGTATCAGAAAATAGATACAGTTTTTAAAAAGGCTTTAAAAATCACAGTGTGTGTTGGCGACGTCTATCAAAAAGAGTGACATTTTAGAGCATTGTGTTAACCTGAAAGACGTACTCCAGAGCACAGAGACGTGATGGAAAAAGAACCCCATCTACAGATGCATTTCAGCCCATGTTACTACCTGTGTGCACATAAGATGCCACACCTTTTCTGTTGTATAAGGAGGCAAAGGATTACCTGTCATAACTTTAACCCATGCACCCACCCAAACAATTCTTGGGCACAGTTCGATAGTGTGGGCCAGAGACCATTTCCAGCCAGGGGTCATTCTCAATTGATAGTCTGGAGGCAGACAACCTGCTTTGGACCGACAGAGATTCTGACAGTGTGGACACAGACTTTTCTGTGCCAGTTTGTCCCAGTATCTTTTCCTTMGTGGTAATGGGACACCTTCATTTCACTGCAGACAACTAAAGACTTTGCTTAATTGCTTCTAATTCCTTTTCTGTTAAACGATAATGAATAGGATTGAGCTGGTCTCAGATATAAACATCTTTGAAACACAAAGGGAATTCAGAGTAACATCTGAACTGCACAGAGATAGCTGTTCTCTAAAGCAAAAAGCAAAATAAATATATAGACACAAGTAACAGAGAACTCAGAAAACAGCCTCAACAAGGAATTGCTACATTTTAATATAAATGAATCTAATAAACACAAGTGAATTTTCTGTACTACTGCAAGAAATACTGATGAGGATGCAAGATTTAAGATATGTAGGAGGTGTGTACATTTATGTGAAAGGGCAGAGTAATAGAAGATTTTCAAACTATTAATTGCACTTTACTTATGCTAAGGGGATGTCAAATACCTGATGTGCTTAATAYCTGAATCAACATCTTGAACACTCAAAGGGATGTACTGCAAGCAGTAACAGATTTAGTGATCATTTTGATGTTATGGTTTAGGTTCCATCTGTTTACTGGAGTCCCTATGTGATTGCTCTTTTAGTTATTTAAAAAATACTCCGAAGTTCAAGTTAGATACTTTTTAAATATGTTCAGATGTTCTAATTAGAAGTTAAAGTAATCACTTTAATCATACTCAAAAATATCCCCTCTATTGAAGCTGCACTGTATCAGTGGCAATATCTTAATTCTTTTTCAATTGCTGTTTATTCTATCATTCACCACAGTTTTTATTCAACATACAGAGGCTTTCCAATGGTGGAGTTTAGTGTTTGGGATGTAGAAGGCAACACACTGTTGCTAAGACTCTGCTCAGAAGATAAAACCCCATTCGATCACACAGCCAGCAGAACACAGCATTCTCCCCGTTTTTTTCACCCCTGCAAACTACATTGCTGTGGCAGCTGCCCGGCTCAGTTGGGAGCCCCTTCCTGGGTAGGGCTGCTGGGATAATGCACAGCACGGGGGGTAGCAAGCGCTAGAGCAGGGGCCCTTCCTGGCAGGGCTCTACCAGCAGCTCCATCTCTCTAATTCAAGAGAGCTTGATGTTGAAGGTCTCTAGGTCATCCATAGTATAGTAAACAGTGCCAAATCATAGATTTGAGCCTTATTTTGCAGTCATCCATACTGTTTAATTGTTAGCAGGCTTCCTCACATAGATATGGCACATGCCATGCCAGGCACTCAGGAATAGCTTGTGAAGTAGCAGGGGCAAAAGGTTCATCAGGGAACCATTTGCAAGAGGCAGAGTAGATTAATTCACCGCGTTCTGGGGAGGAAAAGATTTTAACGATATAGGTGTAAGCCTGACCACAACACTTAATCTTATGGGCAAAGAACAATCCCTGCCACACTCTATCCACTTGCTTACATGTAGTCCTACTTCTTATAGCAGTAGCAGTACGACAAGAGGGAAGAAGTAGCCTCACTGCAAAAAGGAAAGGTTTCCTTTATGGCTGATACATCGCAGCTCTGTTCACCAGTTTGCTGCTGTCCTTCCTGGTGCCAAGGTCTTCGGCTGCCAGTCTAAGCATAACCACTATTCACAAGGACATGCTGGCGACATATGCAGAAAAGTAACCAGATAGCCAACAGCTATAAATTTATATATAGGAGTAAAGTAACAGGAGAGAACAGGTGCTTCCATTGCTTTGGACCTCTGTTTTATCACAGTGCTACACTGGATGCAGCATTGCCACAATTATCATTCTTCATCATGTGTATCTAAAATAATGCTTATGCCAGTGGTAGATGCATCCCTTTATGTAAAAGCATCAAGCTAATGCAAGAATAGTACAAAGAGTGGATCACACAAGACTGTTGAGGAGAGCAGGTAAACAGCCACACATGCCAAGACACCTGTGTTATAAAAATCTCTATTGAAAGAAAGAGAAAGGGAGAGAGAGAATGGACCCTTAGGTTCCCATCTCTCCCATTGCAGAAGACAGCACCAGGAAGGTTTCTGACGTTGCTGATTCAGTGAGCAGGAGTATTCAATACCAACATAAAACCTAAAGCTTACTATATTTTCTATATCTGGGCAATATATGTAATATATTAAAGCGTTATAGTGTCAGCCTCTGTGCTCTGCAGCTGTTCTTCAACTCTGCAGTTTAGTAACTTCCACTGTAGCTTACTTAACTGCAAAAGTTCAAAGAAAGGAGGTTGTTAACAGTGCAAGCCAAGTGGATGCTGCTGCTTCACTGGCCAACAAAGTTGACCACTCTCACTCCTGAGTCCAGTAACAAAAGAGATAGATCAAGAAAAAACACCCCCAGCCCCAACACCCCCCCAAAAAAAACCCCAACTATAAAGAGGGTCTCAAGAAGAAAGCAATAGAAAGCAGTTTACATACAGCTTCAGCAGTAACTGGAGATGAGTCCTTGACAGAGAGGCACAAATTACAGTGAGCAGGCTGTGTTCCCCAGCCAAGGATGCAGCTGACAGCACTGACTCAAACTAACAAAATCTTGCAGGGAGGTGAAAAAAAACATAAAAAAGAGAAAGAGACTTTCATAAAGGTAAGCCCCACGTGAATTGGTCTGTTTTTGTTTTATCCCTTTGCTCTCTGTTACAGAACTTCTTGGATGAATAAATAATATTTCTTTTTGAAGATTTTAGCTTGGAATCACTTTAATCAAGCACTGTTGTGGTCTCCTGGAAGAAAAGGACTTGCAAGTGCATGAGGCACCTAGGCCTAGCAGGATAACAGAGGGGACAGGCTATGAGAGCAAAGCTACATGTACTTGGCATGCAAACACAATGTCACTTTGCGTATAAGCTGAGCAGACACATGCTCTCACTGCCCATGCCCTGAGCTGTGTAGCTGCTCTCATGCAGGCCTGAACTCCAGCTGTTTTCTCAGGCTTATTTCCTCAGCCGTGAAACCGCACAAACCCAGTATGTCTGCTGGTGGTGTGAAGGACAGGCAAAATAAGCTGCTATCTGCCTGCAGAATAGTGCATTGATGTACCTGGCTAGTGACCAGGCCACGTGCTTTAGCTCAAAGGGGAGAGAAGATAGCAAAACCTGCCCTGAAAGAGATGTACTTAGAAGCAACTAAGAGGAGTTTGAAGTATTGCTGCTGTTCTCGCTATGACATGTGAACTTCGAGTCACTGTAAATAATGGAGTTACAAGGTAAATATCTCGATGGACTTTTTAAAAAGAGAATTTTAGAATATAACGTTCTGATTCAAAATTTATAATGCTGATGTATAAAAGTTTCCTCACAATAATTACTCACAAATTCAACCATTAAAAAGACAAGGAAGAGCACAAAGTGCAACTATCTCTCATGTCTACAGTGTACAACAGCTCATCAAATCAATTGTATTTGTTCAGTGCTTAGTGTGATAGAAGTCAGTAAGAAACCTGACTTTAGCTTGAGAAACCATTATTGAGATCACATCATTAGCCATTGGAAGGGGGCTGTTCTGGCTTTGCGTACAGTCTGTAATTATCCTGAAATGCAGTATCTGTCATTGGGAAGCTATCTGCAGTATATGCTTCTTACAGGTGTCCTGTGGCAGTCAGCACTCCGTTGTCCTACTGACGATGTGCTGACTGGCAACACTCACAAGCATGGCTGTTCTGTCCCACTCCTTCCTCTTTGCACTTCATATATTTTACTCTGAGTCTGATTTCCAAGTGCAGGGACATGGTTCATTCTGCAGAATTTCCAGAGCCCACAAGAATATCAATTCTGTCTCTGCAGATGTGCCTTGTAAACTCTGTGCTGATGTCTTCAAGCTCTAGCACAAGGCTTAAATGACATTTTTGGGAAGACAAAGAAAATAAAAATTCAGGGTCAGGGCAAGGACCTGGGACCCTGATCTGGACTTCCTGGTCCAATCCAGGAGCAGAAGGAGGATGAGGAAGAACGTTCTCCAGCAAGTTCATTCACTCCATGGAAAAGGGATGTTTCCTGAAAGGGACGAGGGGAAGAAGGAGAAAGGAAAAGGACAAGTTGTGAGTGTTGTTTCGCAAAAGGGCTACGAAGATTTCCTTGAGAGCTAAAGAATATGGTTGTAAGTCAGTGTAGGGCATAAGGGAAGGGCTTTGCTTAAGACCTACTTTTTATTTTTTGAATAAAAGTCCATCTTTAATGTTTTCTACCTGTACTTCTGCCAGGCCTGAAAAAAGAAAGATGGTTTGTTCAAAGATGAGGCCATACTTGTGATCAAAACTACCTGTGAAGAAAGAAAACCTTTCTGCATAAGGTGGAGACTTTGACTAGGACTTCCTGAATGATTCTTGACTCCTTGTTTTTGATGGTTGCCAATAAACCTCGTTGTTTTTTTCCTTGAAAATGGATGCATCCTGACAAAGACAGAGGGCACTACAGGAGAATAGGGAGGGCCTCAGCTACCCCAAAGATGTCACTGGTGCAGAAGGTGGAGAAAGATTAAGAGCATCTTAAGGAAGTAGGTGCTCCTCAGAGTTGTATCCCTGCTCAACACAGACCCAGCTCTGACTAGGCAGCCACTTGAGGAAGCCTTCTGTAGTATACCATTCTGCAGACAACATTTTAGGTTTACGTTATTTAATCTTCTGGTTATGCTGCTGAGAAATATTGAATTTAAAAAATATTGCTGCTCATAGATTACAATTAGAAATATGGCATGGGTACTGAATAGCCATTATAAGAATTCACCACTGATTCTGTATTTGAGTAAAAGAAGCAACAAATTTTATGAGACTTATGGTCTCGATGATGCGTTAATATTATTTTAATTCCTGTTAATTTGGTTCCTAGTCATAGATCACAAGCCATTTACACTAGACACTATCAAAACACAGAACAAAATGCTGTTCCAAAACACTTGCAATTTAAACATAAAACAAATCATAACAGACAGACTAGTAGTGACAGTGATTCAGAAGAAGGGTCAAAAAGCCCYACAGATGGTAGATGAGAAGTCATTTGGTCCCAATACAATATCCACACAATCCTTGTCCTGTTCAGTGCAAGAACTGAAACCTATGATCTATATTTATCTGGGTGCTATTTTGAGCATCATTTATAATGTTGGATATTTTGTTCAATCTTTGTTTACAACATGTCATATTCCATAGTGTGGGATGCTTCAAAATCAAAACTCTTTTCCTTCAAAAAAGTGTTGTTTCAAGAGCCTCCGTATTTGGACCAGGAGCTTGTTCTATAAAGGGTAGTGTAATCAAGAGGACCCTAACCTTTTCCTTCTGGAACTGACACACAGTGTAGAAAAGTATAAATGTAATCACTTGCAGATAGTGCTGCCAAAAATTATCTATCAATTAAGGCTGGGAAAGGGAGAAGGGGTTAGAAATTAACTTGATGAGACTTAAGCTCTGACCAGGAATCATTCTTGGGAGATAGCTGCCACTTTCATTATATGTATTTGTAACATCAGAAAGCACTTTAGCCCTCATTATTATATTATTTTAATAAACTAATTAATTTTAATGTATAAATATAACATATTGACATACCCTTTGCAATATTTCACTGCTCTGTTATGAGATGAAAGGTACTTCCAGGATCATCTTGATTTAGACTATCTACAGCCATTCATCTGCAATTTTTCTTCAAGACCATGAGACAATAACCAGATATCTTTAGACAGCTTTTACTTAGTTGTCATGTGCATGCCCTTGAAAGTATGTTGACAGAAACAGCCAACTTAAATTATAGTTTTTGAAAGTACCACATAAGAATTCAAGCTATGTGTTAATTAAACGAAGAAGAGAATCTGGATCTTTTCTGAGCCCCTGAAGCAGTCTGCTACTAAATAAAATGGACCAGGACCATTTCCTGGCCTTTCGGCAAAGGGCACAGCATGGCTTGAGCTCTGATGCTACATTCTCCTTTCTCTCCTCACCCACAGAGAGGGTGGCCCATCCTGCGCCAGAACTGTCAACAGCATGCTAATAGATAAACCATATGGTCAATCATGTGCCAGTTCTCAAATTTGTGCCCTGGCCTTGTTTACTTCTCTAGTCCACATGTAGGTCATATAAAAGTACTACCTTTCTCAGTGGAAAAAAAAAGCAGATTACAATTTTTTTTTTTACTTTGAGGCAATTTTTTAGCCAAATGAGTAGCTAGTCTTCCTACAGCCTTATGCTTACCTCAACCAGTACAATCTAGTCTTTTCAAAACCAAACAAGACATTAAAGGTCTGTCTCTAGAATACCTTGTTTTGAATAGTATCTTTCCACTCTAACAGCATTTCACTAGACCTCACACTTAAAAACAAGTACACAGCAGCAGACAGAGAAAAATGAGCAAACTGTAGAGCTATGAAGTGGTAATAAAAGCAATACAGCTAGTTCCTGACATGATTGTGTCTCTTCAGCATCACAGTCAATTGATATTTCACCAGACCTCCACTTTCAATTTGATAGCTGCCACTGGAAGCTTCCAGGAATCAGAAGGCTGGCAAAATATTGCATCATCTCCCACTCGTATGTCCACACCATCTAAGACTGGGATTCAATCCATTATCACTTTACGATTCATAGATTTTAAAAAAAAAAAAGAAAAGAAAAGAAAAGAAATAGTAAAATCAGAAAGAACACATGAATAATTGCAGTTGCTTCCCTGTCTTAGTCATCTTCTTGCTATTTTCTTGTATAACTTGAATGTTAAAACCCCTTATTTCAGATAGAACCCAGACATGGTAGCCTGGCACAAACTGCTACCCATGGGGCCATCACACATGTGAAGGCAAACAGCACATGAAAAAGCAAACAGCATGTGGCCAAATTAAGTGTGGAGCTTCATACACTGACTGAACATGTCTAATGTCACCACTGATTTACTTATATGTGCCGTCAATCTATACTAGCAATATATGAGAAGTAGGAAAACTTTTGGAGGCAGCTTAATTTSCAAGTTTGGTGGTACTCCATTTACTTAGACACAAATAAACAGTAATAGAATAAGCATGTGCATATTTCCCATGCTGATTAGCTTCCCATGGGCTTGCTCCAATTTCAACTCAAGTCAGTGGGAATCTTTCCACTTTCTTCAATGGCAGTTGGCCCACATCCTCAATAAAAAGCATACTGCATTGAGCAGCAGTGGTTCTCCATAAGAAAAATATTAAAGGATTAGAGTCCACAAGGAAAAAATGGGCATAAGATGTCCTGCAAGCATGCTGACAAGATAATCGCAACAAGAAATGAGCAATTTGGTAAACCGCAAGCCACGCATAGGGATTCGAATTTACAAAGTAAAACACATTACTGAAAAATTAATTACTGTGTTGGCAAATTTAATCCTTCAGGTTAGATGAACCTTGCCTGTTCCAGCTTAATAGTATCTTCACCTTATTGATCAGGTAATTTCCATGGGATGTTTATTCACACAGTGGTTTTAATAGTGAAATTGAGTTTGTCCAACTAGAAGGGGGTGGGGGTGCACTTTGGATTGAGCTAAATTGGAACGACAGGAGTTTTTAATCACTGAAACAATGAACAGTAACAACAATTGTGGCTGGAAGTGGAAGATTGATTTTCATGTGCCTTTAGTTCTCAAATGTTACTTTGACAAGAAATAATTCATGCTCAGAAAAATGCTGACAAAACCTCTTTTTATTTACATTTTTGGTCAATATAATTCACAATATCAAAACCGTATGTTTTTCAGCAAACTAATTTTCTAGAAAATCATCCATCTCTAGCCACAACTGATTAATCATTAATATTTGTTCACTTGCATGTCTTAATATTAACCCTACCATCTACACCAATAAATGACTACCACAGAAGACAACCAAAGCGATGATGCAGTGTAGTTCTACGGTATACTGCGAATTAGTTTAGAAGAGTTATGTACCCAAGCATAACTAGTAAGGAGCAGAATGCAGGTCACCAGGTAATACTCTAGGTCTGAAGTCTATATATACCATACTACTCCATACATTATGGTATAGAACAGCAGCAAAAAAATATTTGGAAGGCCATCTACTGTCATTCAAGTGAAATGCAAGATATTTAATTGCTTCAAATGCATGCACCTGTTCTCTCATAGAACAACTAAAAAAATTCACAAGTATTGACTTTTGTTTCAAAATAAACTGATCATCACCACCTCCAGAACATCACTGACATTTTGCAAGGAAATTGTATTCAATTTAGCTGTCACAAATGTATGAGACTTTATATCAGAAAATGATGGAAGACAATATTACTAAAAAGAAAATACACAGAGAAAGCAAAACAAGTGAAATTGCTGTTATTGTAAGACTCTGGCAACTAACATGAAAATGTCAAGATGTAATGAAATATAACTTTAAAAAATAGGAAATCAGGAAGATGGTGTGATACCAAATCTGAGTGAGGAAAGACAAATTCATCCAGTCACAGTGTAGGAACATAGCAATGGAAATGTGTTAACTGTACATGTGTTCGGAGCCTAAAAGAATGTTCATTTTATAGCTATTACAAATGTGAGTGAATGAAGACATAAATAAATAGTAACTATTATATCTGTCTTAATTTCTTCCCACTAAACACGCATGTACAAATATGCTTACTCACTATAAGGCCAGAAGGAACAGCTCTGATTACCCGCTCTTATTTTATAAAATAATACAGGCTGCAGAACCTCAGTGTATTCATCATACATATGGCATGTATAAGAAAATAAAGATTTTCATGCCCATCTTTATCGTTGTTTTATCTGCACATGAAAAGAATTGCATACATGTGATAATTTTTCTGTTTTTCAGATAAACCATTTTATCCTAGTAAGAAAATAAACTGAAAGAATCATTGTAAAGCAGTAATAACTGTGCTTCCTTTACAGCATACTGCTCACTTTTGCTGTAATACTATACACTCTTTACTTCAGAAATGCTGGGAGGCAAACAAATTACCTTAGTATTTATCTGAGATTATACACCAGGCTAATGGCTACATCAGCCTTATATTTAAATTAAGGTTTTAAAGTTTACAGCTCCAGGCCTATGATAGTATATAAAAATTCCTATTAAAAAGTACAACGGCTTTCTGATTTGACTAATGAACTCACAGTGGGATTTACAGTGTTTGTAAAACTTCTTTTTTCTTGCACATTTCATCATAAGTCATAGCAAGAACAACAAATACAGCTTCATTAGTCAGTGCCACAGTTTACTGTGGTGCCATTTACTCCATTTAACTTTTTCTGTTAAAAATTAACAAATTCACACTGCTTTATCAGTGGCATTGCTCAAGTATGACAAAATTTGAAGATGGGAAGAAGAGTTCTGTGATGCTGATGGCATGGTAAGGAGGTTTTTTCATTAGACTGTATCTGTGGAGATCCTTTCCAGCCGTACCTTTGTTACAGGACAGACATAGGTCAAAACAATGAACCCACATCTGAAACCATGCAATTTCCTTATCAGATTAAAAACTAATTAAGTCACTGTTTTCTGGTTTCAGTCTGACAAGATGAAAATGACATCATGAGAATTTTACCATTAAGATACCAAAAATCTCACAAGAGCAGGTAACAAGTTTTGTACCAAATCTGAATTTTAGGCCTGATTTCACCTTGAATTCAAACCCCCATTTCATATTTAGATCCACATACTACTGAACTCCTAAAACATTTGCATTGTTTTTTGATGAAACTACATCCAAAGCAACAAAAAGGCCAGGGGTCTTCCCTCTGAAGCAGCCATGGTAATAACATGAGGCCCCATTCCCTGCGCATCCGCACCACCACACCACAGAGGAATCCCCAGCGTGACTCCTCCTTTGGAAGACCTAGTCTTTCATTGACAAGTGCAGCGATGGACTATCATGCTTGTGCAATAGCCACTCAGACCAACTACCAACAGATACAGCATCCACCTCCCACGCACCCTTTGGCTTAGAGGGACAGCTTGCATTCCCAGAAAGGGTCCCCACTGCCATTAATGGCAATAAGCCAAAAACAGGRTGCAACAATCAATTCTGCATATCATGTGTGAGTCCAGGGCAATATCAACCGGTTGCACCAGGTGCTTTGCCTAGTGACACATGGCTACATTCCCATCACCTTGGCTGTAACCTGCTTCCATACACCAACGGGTTCTCTGCCTGCTCAGTCCTCTTTGCCCTCTCCTACCAGCTGTAAAGATCAGGTGCAACAGTGTCACCACTCTCTTCTCTGCTATGTATGAAAGTAGTCACCTACTTTTAGAGTAGAGACTGAACGCCAATGGGAGTGGTTCTATCCAAGTACAAAATGCTATCTCCCCATCCATTTTCTCCCCTGTCTTTCTCCCCACTTTTATCTACATAATTCTCAGCACCATTCTTCACGCTCACCAGGTGCCTGTCATCTCGGAAGGCTTTGGCTGTTTGCCACAATCAATATAAAGTCCATTCCCAATGAACAATGAGGTAGGGAGATAAAAAAATTGCTATGCAAGAGAGTGACCTCAGGGGTTCAGGACAGAAGAGTCTCCAGGGGACTTGGCCAAAGCAGCTAGGGAACAGGCTTAGGACTGGTCTCACATGAGGACATCTGCTTCTGTGCTATATAACCAATGCTATATGCCAAGGTACAGGTGTACACCAAAGTGCCATTTTCAGTAGCTTCCTTAGTGCTTCTGAGCAGCAGGGTCCTGCTGGAAGAGAGCTTCAGCCCTCCCTGGGTGTCAGCTTAGCAAATGCCGCATTTACCAGACTAGCCCAACGATGGCAGGGAGGGACACAATACTCTGGCAAGCACCATACCATACCAAACCCTGAGAGAGCTGGAACTGCTCAGAGGTCAACATCTCTTCCCAGAATATGACTGAGATTACTAGGCTTATTGCTAGGTTGAGTCTCAGATGAGGGAACCTGGGAATTACTAGGCTTTAGACTCCCTCCCCAGAAGACAAGGACTATTGTTACAGAAACAGGGGTTCATGAACCACTAGTCTCCTTCATTTAAGGTTTCCTAGTCCTGGTTTTCTTCACCTGCATCTTACACACTATCCTTTCCCTCTTCCTCTGCCCACAGAGGCAGCCACACAGTCTCTGGGGCTAATGTTCCTGATTTTAATTCCAGTATCCCTTATCCTCTGTCCCTGCAATATACCAATGTTTGTCCCACCAAACTATAGAAAGGGCTGCCATTCCAAGCTTATTTCAAGCCCCTGGAGAACAAATGATCCTAACGTACTGTTGTTAATAAAGTCCAGAAATGGTGCTTTATCTGGCAGAAAAATACAGGATATATCCTTCTACTTCTGAGACACCGGAGCTTAGAAATCCTAGCAGTGATTGACATGTCTCTGTCTTGTCTCAAGCACAGCCAACTCCACTTTGGCTTTTCTCCAATTCTATCTCCAAAAAGGGATCAGGCCACAGAGATAATCTAAGTGGTGGAAAGACCTTCTGTGGAAAGCAGTAAGCAGGGATGCAAGGAGCAGGCACAGCGATTCTGAGGTGATGTTTTGGACATGAACTTTCTAGACTGCTTTCTACAGAGCAAAAGGTGATGCAGTCAAATGAGTGCTGGGTAATCAGTGGATCTGAGCTATCCTGAAGGACAGGTAACATCTTCTGTGGGGTTATTTTTTGTTCTGAGTCAAAAGTATGGCTTCAAAAACACACTTAAAACCTACTGACAGAGTAATATCAAAAGAATCCTGTCTTTTCCCAAAATGTTTGGGTTTGGTCTAGCCACGCTGGGACATGTTCTACAATGACTGACTATTTTCAGAGTATTTTAAGTTTGCATCATAAATGGAAGCATCTTCTCCCATCACACTGGGAAAAAGAAACTGAGCAGTAATTTCTTGCCCGACCTCTTTGTTTGAGAAGAGCACACATGATATCTCAGATATTTTAGTATACTTAGCGTAAATGTTTCTTGCATCTGACATGCATCTCATCATCTTCAGTTAGAGAAAGTCCTTGTCTCCAGAATTTCTAGTGGTATCATGTCTGGGCTATGAGTTGAGCATGGAATCTGTGTTCTCCCTTACAGGTAAACATACAAGTGGACAACTTCTGAGGAGCACACAAGGATGTATTGCATAAGTGAACTTCGGAGATAGGTAAGATCTCCAAAGGTAGATCTCCACAGATCTTCTTGGCAAATCATGGATGTGAATGTGGTACTCTGTAGGCTCAAAAGGGTTTACCAAGGAGTACCAAGACTGGGACCACTCTTACCATTGCCTTGGTGTTTCACTGCTAATACACAATCTCATTGCCCAGTAGGCTTTTAAGGTAAGACCAGGAACCAAACCACCCATGATGTTCTAAGCAACACAGACAGATCCAGGCTGTGTAGCTTTCTAAATTCATAGTGCATAGTGTATCATTATATGCAATAAAAGCAAATGGATGTATAATTAGTTTAACAATATATGTACCATAAACATAATCCATAACTATAGTCTGTATTTCTTTCAAAGTTACACTGGGATTTTATTTCTAACAATAGCTAATAAGCAGAGGTTTGCAGGTCTGTACATTGTCTTCTACCACATATGGTGGTCTTCTACCACCATAAAACATTGTTTAATTCAGGAGACAAGTGAATGCATTGTTCAGGTGACAGATATGCTCCACAGTCATTTAAACATGCTTTTGGACATTTATGTAGTACTAGCAGCAACCCAAGCAGTAGCTGCCCATGCAAATGAGCAGACGTTTCAGTCTCTGATATCCACCCATGCAAGACAGACTTGTGGCAATACTTAGCAAGCCTCTTAACAACCCTTCAAGTGCCAGCCCAGGGCTGCAAACAGCTGCATCACGGTGTCTCCCACGACACAGGGGGCAGCAATGATCCCAGCTAATTCTTTCCCTAGCACCAGACTTCTTTGAAGCAAGCAAATAACTGAATCCAATTGCTGGTGCAACTTCTGAAGTAGCGCTATCACCTTCTCTGAGCTATTTATGTATCATGACATTCTTGAGTACTAACGCCTTGGTGTTCTGCACTTCCCTTTGATCATCATGTAATGAAGTAGTTCCTGGTTTGGCATAACTACTTTATCATCGCATCMTCAGAGTGTGTGGAAAAAGCAAAAGTTCCAAAGATTTTACTAGTCAGGTGTATCTCAATGTGCATATATACACAACAAGAGAGAGATTAAATCAAAAGTTACGTTTGCATTATTTGCAAAATAGTAAACTCTCATTAGGAATTATCACATTGCAATCTATTTCATTTCATCCTTCATTTTGAAGGATGTCTTAGAAATAAAATTTTATTTTAAATATAGATATACACAATATATATCTTTATATTTATACAAATTACTTGTTTATAAATTATATATATTTTTTAATATATTTTTTCTATATTTTACATATGAAAGGCCACAGCCACACCAGGCCAAACACTAATGTAGTCATACACTTATACATGAACTAAATCCTATTACAAACATTTTGTTAGCACTTTTGGAAGCAGGAAGTCATTTGCTTTTAACTGCACAGGTGAAACTCAAGACTGGAAAGGAGAAACACTTCGTATGCATCACTGAATGTTTTTAGAAAATTCAGATTTTTATAATATTACTACTTATTTCTTATCTCTTTTTCCATGATTTCCCAGGATTAAAGTTGTTTAAATGCTACTATTCACTGAAAATGAAAATAGGGGAGAAGACCAATTGCTATGTGATTTATGGTCTCTTATAAAAACAGATATACACACAAAAATTCATGAACAAAAGGGTTTTGAATCCTTTTGCATCTTGGTGAAAAATCAAAAACATGATTTTAAGAAATTGCAATATTAAAGTCCAGTTTTTCTTCCAGGTTGGACAAAAAAAGTTAAAATATCAGCATTTGTCATGGAATGAAGATTACGGCAATATTTCAATTTAGACATGATAGAACAGTCTAGGATTCTCTGAGTTTTGACAGAAATAAACCATTTCGACATTCATTAATCAATTTTTATTCAGTGTGTTAAATAGAATCGAAATCTTCTCTTTCAAGCTGATTGAAGTGAACAGTAAGCTTCATTTGCTATAGTGCAGTGATGCTTCCTAGGACTGGTAATTTGGGGTTTGATGCTTTTACTGTTCTTCCATGTAGAATGTGCTCTCTGGTCACCCTTTAAAAAAATCACTGATCTCACCCAGAAAATAGAAAGCGCTCTCTCATCATTCCCTGAGATTTTTTTGAAACCCACTGAGAAAGTAATATCTCTTTGAGTTGATGTTTAGGACATTACTTTGGGACTTTCAGTCTCCCCACCCTTTCTGGAGTACATAGCCTATCTTAGGTGAGTAACCGGCAATAACAGCCATCCCCAGAAGAGCCTGAGTGGAAGAAGACACCTTACAGGACATACAGCCTCCATGTAGAGAGGTGGATTTAGGTGGATTGGATGTTCTCTGAAGACTTTCCAAGCCAGTCAAAGGAGAAAAGGCAGTGCTTCCATGAAACATCCTGAATCTCCTTTTGTCAGCCTCACAAGTGCACTGACTGCTTAGGAAGTTTAAACAGTTTTTTTTAGGTGGACTACATTGACCTGCTCTGCCAAAAAACAGGCAGCTAAATTGAACAGTCTGGATTACACCTCCTGTAAAAAGAGAAGGAAGCCCTTCTAATAAAAGGAACAGTCCTAAGGTTCTCTCTTAGTAGCCTATTAATACTCATTCCAGCTTCAGCTGGAATAGGAAGGAAAGCATATTGGCTACTTTAATGAGAAAGAGACAGAGATACTAATTACTAGCAGGCAAATGATGCCTTAGATCACATATATGAGTCAGAGGGCAAGACAATAACCTAATGAGCCAACAACCACTGTGCACAAGAAAATACAGCAAATCTAGATAAAATTACATACCTCTGCCAGCCTTTTCATTTCTAATAAAGATCAAATATTACTACAAAAAAATTGGTAATTGTCTTTTTTAAACTTCTCTCCTACGAGCACCATGTCAAAGATGTATGTTCAACATGTATGTGCAGACTTCACCAGCACTCAAATTTTCTTTCAGTGTTGTTACACTCTGAAGAATAGTGCATATTACATTTTTTTCTTTGAAGGTAATAACTAAAGGGCATTGCACTGGAAATGAATGATCTGTGTTTAGGAAGCAATCCTAGCTGAATATAAAATCGCAGGACAGATGATGTTGGAAGGCACCCCTCAGGATCATCTAGGCCACCATCCCTGCTCAAAGAAGTGTCAAGGAGAGCAGGACTGTGTCCAGTCAAATTCTGAATATCTCCAGGGATGGAGACTCCACAATTTCACTGGGCAACCAGTTTCAGTGTTTGACGACCCTCACAGTAAAATAGTCTTTTCTTATATTTAAGTGGAATTTCCTGTATTTCAGTTTATGCCGATTGCCTCTTGTCCTTCCACTGAGCATCACTGAGAAGAGTCTGGCTCCGTCTCCTTTACGCCCTCCTATCAGGTATTTATACACATTGATAAGATCCCCCTGGGCCTTCTCCTCTCCAGACTGAACAGACCCAGCTCTCTCAACCTCTCCTTATATGTGAGATGCTCCAGTCCCTTCATCTCCTTTGTAGCCCTTCTCTGGACTTGATACAGTATGTCCATGACTCTTGTACGGAGCAGGGGCAGTACTGAACACATCACTCAGATGTGTCTCTCCAGATCTTATTAGAGGGGAAGGATCACCTCCCTCGACCTGCTGGCAATCCTCCTAATGCAAACCAGGATGCTGTTTGCCTTCCTGCTGCAAGGCCATGTTGCTGGCTCATGTTCAACTTGCGGTCCACCAGGACCTTTTCTGCAAAGTTTCTTTCCAATTGGTTGACCTCCAGTTGCCTGGACTGGTGTATGGGGTTATTCCTCCACAGGAGCAGGACTTGGCATTTCCCTTTGTTGAACTTCATGAGGTTCCTCTCTGCCCACTTCTTCAGCCTCTCAAGGTCCCTCTGAATGGCATCTGGTGCATCAACCACCCTCCCCATTTTGTATTGTCTGCAGACTTACTGAGGGTGTATTCTGTCCCATCATCCAGGTCAATAATGAAGATTTCAAACAGTATTGGCCCCAGTATCAACCCCTGGGGTCTACCTCTAGTGACCAGCATCCAGCTGGTCTTTGTGTCACTGATCACAATCCTTGAGCCCAGCAGTTCAGACAGTTTGCTGTCCTCTTACCTAGTCTATACTTCATCAGTTTGTCTATGAGGATGTTATGGAAGACAAAGTTCAAAGTCTTGTTGAAGTCAAGATATCCTTTGCTTCCCCCTTGTCCAGTGAACAGCTGATTTTGTCATGGAAGGCTATCAGGTTGATCAGACATGACTTCTCCTTCATAAACCACTGCTGACTACTCCCAGTCATTATCTTGTCCTTCATGTGTTTGGAAAGTTTCCAATATTACTTGTTCCATCACCTTCTCAAGGATCAAGGTAAGGCTGAGAAGCCTGAAGTTCCACAGATCCTTCTTCTTCAAGCCAGAAATGACACCAGTCCTTTGGAATTTCCCCCAGTGGCACTGAGCATTTGTATCAAAATCAACTGCTGCTGTGATTTCTAAGTTTTTAACCTTGACCTTAAAGATATCTTGTATTTTAATGCTTTGGTTGAAACACCGTGGAGATTAAAAAACACCCAAGAAGATGAATACAATTACATACTTAGCAAAATTAATTTTAAGAAAGCAGTAGTGTAAAGGCCAAAATAGGGAAAGAAAAAGTTGTTTAAGTAAGAGAGAGGGATTCAAATTTACAGGGTAGGAGAAAGCTCACCCTACAGTACTTAAGGAAGTAGCCAAATATCTCAGTTCTCAGTAGTTTTACTGAGGAACTTGTGGAGGACATAATTGATCCCACTTCCCAAGAAGAAAAAAAAAAGTTTCAAAGAGGACCCAGAGAATTATAAAACTCTGGCTTAAAAATTTCTGAATCAAACCAGTTTGCAAACATCTGGGAAATAACATAATGAATGAAAATAGTCAACTATTAAGAACAGAGGATAGTTTTTCTTTGATGGTGTTGCTTGGTTGGTGAATAAGGGGAAACGAGTGGTTGTGACATATCTTGACTTTTGTGGAGTTTCTGACACCTCGTCTCATGACATTATCACAAGCGAGCTAAAGAGATATGATCCAGCTTTAATCATCCATGAAAGCATGAAAACTAGAAAATTCTCACAACAGCCCACCGTCTATATGTCGCTGCTCCTGGAATGTTCCCAATTCCGTTTTTCTGTAAGGTCATGTTGCAAGAGGGAAAATAGTAGCCTTATGAGGATGGCTTTGTGCAGAGCTCTGGATGTAGAAGATGGCTTAGAACAGATATTCCAAATCTGGAGGCAATGTTATTCTTAGTCCTTTCAGCATAGCAATTCCTGCTTTGGCTGTTTCTGCAGTTCCTCCTACTGGCTGAAATCTCTGGCTCATTCCATAATATGGCAGAAGAGATTTATGCGTAAGTATTTTCAGAATTAGGCCTTTGTTCACCTCACAAATTTAGCAGGATTCTAAGATGATTCATACTGATACAGAAATTTTTGAAATAGGAAGTTAAATTATTTAGATATTGAAAATGAATCACTATTGCCTTTTTCAAATTTGCATTACAGCGTATCACTGTATCACTCAAACTGCTCATCCCTGCTAAATGTCATCTACACTCAGACTTTCAAAATACCACTATCTTCCCCCACGCTCACCTTCCTCAAACTTTCTTCCATTCTTGGATCAGAGCATGAAGCAACGGCACAGGGCAACAACAGATCATGAGCCACCTCTCTCCTGAACCCAGCTCAACAGACAAGCATCAGTGAGTTTGCCATTTGGAAGTATTTGTTCAAAGCAGTTGTTAGTAAGTGCACAGCTTGCTGCAGCTCTAGGAATTACCTCCAGGACATCTGGCTTCATGCCCAACCTCTCCATGTGAACTTCCCTGAAAATAAAACACCAGAAAGTATAAAAACGTATTGACTTGTCTGCAGAAAAGATTTGCAGGCTGTTTGCTTTCTTGTAAAGTAAAAAATAAGAAGGTTGATGTGAGCAAACAGAAAGACATAAAGAAGCTAAGACCTGTCAATAAAAAGACAAAGCAGTATTCAGCTGAAAGTCATTCCACTGGGGATTATCTCTAAAAGCAAGCTTTGGTTTTGACATCATGTTTTAAAAAGTCGCTTGAACTTTTCTTAAAAAAAAAAGTTATTATTTACAAGACTTCATGAAAGAGAGGATCAGAGAGCATCTCACAGCAATTATTATTTCATTATTTGAAAAATCATCCAGTAGTTGTGCATGTGTGAAGAACAAAACATGCCTGTGATGCTTACATCACTGGGGACCCCAGACTTGAATTGCCCAAGTAACTAGTAATTTGTATTTTCTTATAGTTCCTGTGTCGGGGAAACAAGTTTACCCTTGCAAAGAGAGCCAAACAGTGTTTCTGTATTGGAGTCATTCTGCTCTGTATTCACTCTGCCAAAGATTTTAATCCCAAACAATAGTTCATATTGCTTAAAAGTAAGCCAGTGAAGGAAAGTCTACAGCTACACTTCATGCATTGCCTTTAATTAAATTGGGTTCCCCTACATTAAGAAGATATTACTAACAACCTGAAGTGGACAAAGCCATAGCTCTAATTATATATAATAAAATCCTTTTAGGTGTGATTCATATTTCATATGGCAGCCATCTTGCTTTGCCTTATGGAAGTAGAAAGATCAAAATTATTTAAGTATCTGAATTTAAAAAAAACGGAAAGAGACCTGATGCTTGCCAACATGGGTTTGAGTACATATATATAACTGCAAAGATACTGCTGGATTTCAGGATTTATCAGGATAGTACAGACTTGATAAAACATCTAACCTACTCTGCACAAATCAGCAACCAAAACCTACAGAACCCAAAACAAACATCTGAATGATGGAGTTTAGTTCTCAGAGATTCCAAACTTAGTTCTTTAAAAAAAAAAAAAAAATCCTTTGCCTTAGGATTTCTAGACTACTGTAAAGGTGCTGAGCTTACGTACCATGAGGAAGTGGTTCTTTGAAAAGACTGCTGCGAATCTTTTCTTTCTAACCAAAGTTCCAACCTGTTAACTTAGCTATCTTTCCCAAAATGTGGCAAAAGACAATAATGCAGTGGGGAATCTTCCAGGAGGTTCTGTATGACCTCCGTAGCTGCATCTGCCCCTTGGCAGGTATTAGATGCAACATCCTGACAGCATTCAGCATCATACCTCTCCTGTGAAAGAGAAAAACTAAAGCTAGGAACAGCTGTAGAACTAGCAGATGCCAAGGTATTGGTACTTTTCATGACAAATATCCAAACCAACAAAAAATGAAATGGTCCAATTGACAAGAAAATAACCTTGAAAGTCCTCTTCCATTTGCACTGAACATTTGTGCTTCAAGAAATGCCAGTTCTCTGGTGTTTGCTTTCAAATTTCAGTAACTACCCTGTTTTCTGGTTTTGCCTTTATCAAAAACAAAAATACAAAGAAACTGTAATTAAAGATTGTTTTTGCAATCTTTTAAATAGGCTATTGACCAGAAGGCAGCAGAGATCTCATAAGGCAGTAATATCTGTTTAAATTCTAGTCTTACTGGCAATAAAGCATGATTTGATAAATCAAAAAAACTGGAATACAGGAGATTACCTTAACAATAAACCACTATTTGAGAATAAATGTCTTTTAAAAACACAATAGCCCTTATTCCATAATCATTAAAAGGATAATAAGTATTTTTGTCTTCAAATATTATAAATAAACTGTCTGCCGTTATAATTAGTGAATGAACTAGATCATGATTCTGCAAAGAATTTGGTCACTATTGCATGTTGTTCTATTAAGGTCAGCTGACTTAAAAATTAAATGAAGCATGTATGTAACAGTATATTCAGTAAATGTATGTTATAGTTTGTTATCAACAAATTTAGAAAATATATTAATAAATTGTCTGTTAGAAGAGATTATTTTGCATGTTATTTAAAAATTAATTAAGAGTAATCTGTGATTGGGTGTAATTAGTATTATCAAGAAACTATTAACAGCATTAAGAATGCTATTGTTCTATTAAAAAGTCAAGATTTCTATTCTTTTCAAAGTAGAAAGCCTAGAAGATATGATATTTTATTCAAAGTAATTACATACATATTAGAGCATATCTTCTCATTGTAAGGACAATTTAAATCAAAGAGACCCCAAGTTCAAATTAAGTGAAAAAAATATTGCTACTTTCAGGCAATTTATAGCCATTCTGCACCGCCCAGAAAGTATTAGCTGGATGGGATCCTAAAGTTGTACATCACTTTTCAGGAAAGCCATTCCTCCTTTTGCACTCCAGGATGCTACACACTTGTTTCCTCAGCGATTAAGTTAATGCCCAGCAGAAGCTGGCTGCTATTGATGTCTTGAGCTAATCTGTGCCCATTGTTATTATGACCACAGTCAATGTTTAATTTATGGTCTAATAATACTTAAAGGGTACAAACAGATGGGAGCCCATCGTACTCTTTGAAGTATATACTCATAGACAGACAGTCCCTCCACTTAAGGTCATACAAAAATGAGCTCCTTATTCATAAGGAGGTCTCAGAAGGAAGGCTGCAGTGTTTCATAAGGCCTCATTAAAGCCAGTGAAGGTCTATCTGCATACAGTTCACCATGGCTGTTTGACAGTAGAAGAAGAAAAGTGGGGTGAAAGCAACCATATATATCTTTACTGTGACCAATAACAGAGTCTATTGTCAAGGTTACCCAACACTCCTCAGCGTAAGACATTGATTTCTGTTAGCGCATAATTTTACCACATTTTAATAACATTTTCCATCTCACATTGAAATCTTCTGGAAAAAAAATCAGTTTAAACAAATTCATCCAACTCTGAAGACAAAGAAAAGGGAATCTAAACTGCTATGTTTATTCTTAAACCTTTTTCTTTCAAGAGATCTGTCCACTCCATAATTTGAGGCAGGGATTCAAATTTCAGTAGGGTTGGATTTTGAGTCAGTGGTGTACATTTAACTATCTCTGCAAAAATACCAATTAAAAATACCAATACCAAAAATGACCAGTAGAATAGGTAATCAAACCTATATTCCTGCAAATTGTAGGACCCCTTCCAGAGACTTCAACGTAAGAGTGAGCAAGACTTTTTCTGACTGAAAATACAGAAAGAAAACCAGTTAGCCATGAAGAGACATGGAGAGCATTAGAAAAAGATAACTGGGTGAGGAAGAGAGAGACTGGAAACCAGAGGGGTAAAAGGAAAGCAACAGTGATAGAAACAACAATCAGTGAGCTTCAAAATGGGGCCAAAGTCTGGGGGACTTAACCGGCATTGGGAGATGGGGAAGAAAGCAGGGAAATTGAATGGGGCTGGGGAGGGATCAGAGAAAAAATGAGGAGTAACTGTGATAGTGCAAACAAGGGAAACACTAAATAAAGAGGCTTGCAAAAAAAGATCCTGGAAAGAACCGAATAGGCAGGCTGGGAGCAGGACTGTTCTGGGACTTAGGATCAGGATGAGGGAGAAGGTGGGAAAGAAATGGCAGAACAGGTTTGTGAGAGTAGGAGGTGCAGGATGTTTAGGACTTTTTCTAGGACAAGGGAGAGGGAGAGAGACACAGATGACAAGTTCCTCCTGCCTCTTTGTAAAAAAACAGGGGCTCCTACAGGGAACTAGAAACACTTGTCCCCCAAGGCTGGGTACTTAAAAGATACAGATCTTCATACCACATCATCTTTGAAATACCAATACTAGCTGTCACCAGGGATCCCAATGTGCACTTGCAGGGGAAATGTTAGGTTTCAAAACTTTCTCAGGCAAACTGCATTCAACATCCTTTCTGGAAGTGGGAGGGAGGAGGTATGGACATGTATTTCTGGAGTCACAGACTCTTAAGAGTCTGAGGCAGACTTGTGTGACCTGCTTGTAACAGCAGCTTTGTCTCCCAGAAATGAACTGCTTTCATTTTTAAAAAGTAGCAATTGTCCATAGGCCCAAAATTAAATATACTTTTTTTATAACTTCCTCCACTTGTCATCAGTTTCTTTTGTAGCAGGACATTGTCAAAATCCTTCATTCTAGTTTTTCCTAAAGATTGAGTATTTTGTTTTGAACACATGGAAATATCTATTTTTGCTGGGTTTGTGGGTATTTGCATCCATATTGCATGTGTATTCAGAGGCCCCAGCCAGGATTCCAGTGCATTAGCATCCACACAAACGACTGGATTGTTCAGTGGACACCAGAAACTAGTGAATCCTGGTTTCTGGTGGACTTTTTTTGTTGTGATTAACTGACTTTAAAATTTAAGAATATGCAAGCCCCACTCACAGCTGGGACAGTAATGAGGGCTCTTGCTAATAACAGGTGAATTCATTTTTCCCGTAGTCCAGGAAAGACTTCTCCTCTTTACCATGCTGCCTATTTTCATAAAACATTCAGAATCTTAATGATCTTCCCTTCTTTGCCAGGTCTGAGTAAAGTAGCTCTAAATTTACTAAGAAGGAATGGTATAGAATAGGACACCTGAACAGCCGGATTGCCGGAGCCTTTTTTCCATAGAAAAAACRAGCTGAGAAGCCATGGCTTGTACTCAAAGGCTGCGACAGAAATTTAGATGATGCCCAGGACATTTTTGCTTTTGAGGTAGACCACTGAGATTTTACAATATAAATGCCAAAGTCTGATTTTGTATGGAGCTATTGGTAAAACAAGAAAAAATGTTTTCACTAAAAGTACAATGTAACAATTTCTGTTTGACGAAAGCTTCAGGAATTATGTTACATATATTCATTTAGTGACTTCAGCTTTGGCTGCTGTCTACCTAAAACACTGGTTCTAAGAAAAAAGGACCAAAAAGGTGCAAAAAGTCTAGTAACCTCAGGTTCTTTTTTTCCACCCCTCATTATAGTCTCAGAAACATGCAGAATCCATATGAAGCTGCTTAAAAACCTTAGATTTGCCAGGTTTCCCATGAGGGTATGGTAAGGCATCAGGTAAGACAGACATGCATGCAGGTTGTTGTTTTACAAATCTCTTTTCTTTAAGAGCTTTAGTTCCAGTCTTAAAAAAAAAAAAAAAAAAAAAAAAAAAAAAAATTAGAACAAGTTTATAATGCTCCTTAATCATTATACACTGTTTCTTAGTCTCCTAGAAATAGGAACAACAGGTGTTAGTATTCAAATCCGGAATATAAATAAACACTAGTCAACAGAATACAAACTCATGGGGAAAAAAACAACAAACCCTAACATTTCTAAACTTGGATAAGGAACAAAAACAGATAATCAAAAGGATATAGTCAGAGATCAGGAAGGTAATAAGGGTACAAGTATCCCTATTGCCATCTTCAAAAAGATGACGTAAAAAAAAAATTACATCTAATATTTGTGATTTATAAAACCTCACAGGGCCATAAAGTCTTGAGATTCACTAATTCCAAGCCTTTCCAAAGCAAATCAATCATATTTAAATGGTTATTCAATAAAATTGCAAGGGAAAGCTCTACAATCCAGAGAGATTTGTTATCAGGATGTTGGTCTGTTTCTACAAACAGATGAAGAACTCTATAGCAGGAAAGTTCACTTATGTCTGCTTACATGCGTTATTAAAAATTAATCCTTTGATACTCATTGTTGTTGATAGCATCAAAGAAATTAAGAGAAGCTAATAGCCAGGGTTTTGTTCTGCAGAGAAACAGAACAAACAAACTGAAAACACTGAAAACAGTGAACAACTGAAAACAAACTCAAAGACAGGTTTAAACTCATAATAGGCCTTAAGGTATTTGTCAAAGTAAATAGCAGAGACTGACATATTTAGCTAATTCCTGATTGGAAAATAATAGCTTTAAGAGAAAATGGTAAGGAATAAGTGATGAAAACAGTCAGATTTTTGCAGCAGGTTGTTTCATAAAGACTGCCTGTTTGAAATGTTGGGAAGTCCTGGAAGCAAAATTCAAAAAGGGTGTGTGATGCTCTCAAACATACATGAATCATAGACATGTTGGTAAGTAAAATGTGTCAAACATTATAAATGTAATACGGCATCAGTTTATTATGAAACTTTGCCCAGATCACATGATCTTTGTCTCCTTGTTTTATTATTATGAACCATGGTTTGTACTGGGACAATGTAATAGTTCTGAACAAAGGCCACTAGTAAGGGCTGAACAAAAGTAAATATGTTACAAAAAAATTCTAAGCTAAACTAAGTAACTGGCTTCCTCAAAATTGTTAGTAACGTTCACTCCCCATGAGCACCTAGCATTAACCACCATTTCAGGAATGATCTACCAGGAAAAAAACACTGGAAACCAAAACATTTGTCCATAACAACTGAAATGGCCTGTGATATTAGGTCATTACTAGCTATAACCTGCAATGCATGAGGAATGTTCAGCTCTACAKCAATGAACAGCACACAGCCAAGTATCTTGCAATCATATATGACTATGAGGAATTACAAAGTCTGTATACCTGGACTTAGTGTACTGTAAATCCATTTGTCTTATAATGACTGGATTGGTATCAGAATTATTAAGGTAGTAACTGAAACATTCAGTAGGATTAGGAATCTACAGAAAAAGCAAGTGCTGTCTCTGCCATCCTCAGACTTCTATTCGAATGTCTGTGTCTAAATTAGAACACAAACTAATTGGACAAGTTTTAGGAAAAAAAAAAAAAAACACAAAACAAACTCTTAAGGCTATAATAATAGTCCAAGTTATTCTAAGTTCTTTTATTTCAGAAAATCTCTCTTTCCCAGAACAAGTATTCCAAATGATACACATGACTATACAGAGATTTCCGCCCTAATGCTACAACAGGAAGAACAGCTGGGATTCTAATGCAGAACCTCCAGATTCAGCAGGATGCATGAGTAGTTCAAACTTGAGATCTTGAATCTAGATCTCAGGCCCTAGTAAGAACTTTCTTATTAGCTGAATTTACTTTTATGAGATACCAGGCTATTACAAACCAGTACTGTAGTCTGGCCTTTTTTTTCTTCACATTCTAGATTGTGCAGATTCTATTTACTTCTATTATTTTTTCCTAGACACTGGATTTGAAACAGAAAGATGCTGTATGACTGGCTCTGTTTCAATAATTCACTTTGTGATAGTAACTACCAGTAAAGAAAGTGAGAACTTTCTGTGTGTAATGGCTAAGGTAGCACAGCCAGCCTATATTTTATCCAAGCCACTGTACTACTGTACATAGATAAGATACACTGTACACTGTACTACTGATACATAGATAAGCTCTAAAAGGAATTTCATATTCAGATTATCCAGTGAAGCTAATCAAGGCACAAAGCCATCTTGTGCTTACCACTGTGTACCAGCTAAGAAACCTCTCAAAACCGGGACCACCGGGGAACGCTTTACAGGTCCCCAGTGGCTCTGTACAGAGACAGCTCAGGTCCTGAAAGTGATTCCTCAGGTGAGCTCACCTGGGAGTAGAAAAATTGTGTTCACATGACACTGTACCTGAGCTTAAACGTTGCCAAACCACCGCTGCAGTGTACTGATAGCGGCTGTGGTGTTTCTGCAGCCAGGGCACAACTCATCTGAAACCCAGATGCGTGGCTTGCAGGTAATTCAGCTGGCTGTGTGTTCACACAGCCACTCTTCTACAGAACAGTGTAAAACTTCACTGTTCCTTGCCCAGTTTATTTTTCAAATGTGTCCTCTTCCCTCCTACTGTAGGTAACCCCCACTTCCAAGTTTTTGATGACAAAATACAGAACAGAGCTTCCCAGCTCTTACAAACTGTTGTCACACTCACTTTCCTTTCATTTTCCTTTTCCTCATTCCTTTACTTTCCCTTCTTTTGTTGACTGTTGTCTGCTTGCTCTCTCCTCTGCTGTTCCTCCTCTGCTTCCCCTTAGAGAGATACTATTACACCAATAGAAAAGTGTTTGTATGAGTAGATATTATCACCCTTCCTGCAGGAATATGTATCAGAATAAAATCTGGTTTATCAGCACCTTTTGCATCTGTACTAAGTAAAAATGTTGGCCAGCCAATACTCTTCTCCCTCTCCCTTGCTTCTCTTCCCTTTTCTTGCTTTTAAATTCCTCCCTGTCTCTCTCCTTTCCAATACCAATCAAAATACCTGGAAAATTCTGTGTTTGGCAGTTTTGTTCTGCATAGCAGAAGTCAGATTAAATTGCTTACTCAGTGTAGAAACCTCATGTTGCCCATCATTAGCCTAAGATGAAAGAGAGGGCAGGACCTATCCAATGGACCTTTATGAAGGGAACAGACTTGTATGCCAATTACAACCTGAGTTATTCCCATTCTTATTCTCTTTCTCAGCTTGCACAGATCATATTAACTCTGGCTGATCTTCCACATTTTTTCTAGGTTTAATTTCCTCTGGAAATTTGCAAGAACAGTTAATTGTTGCATCCAGATGCAAGACTGACAACAGTAACACTGTGGCTGTAAGGAGGATTTGGAAATAACAGGCTTTAAGTAAAAATCCAAACAGAAGCGAAGCCCAGAAAAAAATACGTGCAAAATTTATGTTTCATTAGCCTCATATTTTTTAATACTAAYGCAACATGGGTGTATATGTTACATAAAGTCTTACTATGCCCCAAACTTTTACCTGAACCAAGACAGGAATTGTATCCAATAAAAACAAGGATTTATGTATTAATTACACCAAAATATGTGAATTAGAAGAACTTAATTAAGGTTGCAGACTGAAATACTCTGAAAGATACTAAAAGGGAGGACTGGGGTTAACTAACAGCCTTATTTTGACTTTCTTGAGGCTTCATAACAGAGCTTTCATTCACTTAACCATTTGCTCTGTTTTCCCTAGGATCCACTCCAGGGTACAACTGTGCATGAAATAGGACTCTACACAACAAACTTCATTCACTGAACAAGAGCCTGGGCACGACCCTAGAGGTTGGAGGTTAAGGGCAATCAAAAGAGAAATTTAGAATTTGGTTCTTAATCCTACTATTATTTCAAGTTCTCTATAGAAAGTTGAAAAGCTTCAATAGGACAGATTGAAATACACTTAGACTTAAATACACTCTCATGTCTCGGGGTTGGAAGAGCTATTTCAAAAGGATTTCAATCCAAACTCTAGCCACTCTAACTAAGCATTCTACCCATTGGGTTTTGGGGGGAAAAAAACATGGAAGGATTATCTCCTTCACGTTCTAAAAAACATCAGCCTTTTCTTATGCATCTTTCCAAAATACATGGAGATATATATGTTTCATTTCAGGAAGACTAAAATGTACTGTATACTAAATTTGACCTGAAATTACAGTTTCCATCAATCTCAACCTGAATTTATTGCACATAAATAGCTTGCTGAAAAGTATTTTCCCAGTCCTGCTGGGTCTGGAAAAGTATAGGTTTAAAATCTACATCAGTTAATCAAAGAAGGTAATCTCTGTTTTAGTTGACAGTATCTGGTAAAAAGCAGCAAAACCTTGCTATCATCTAATCTTAATCTGGATATCTTGATCTTGATTTTATAGAATAGTATGCCCCAGACTTCATGCCACCATTTTAACCCATAGTGTACTAAGCAAAAAAGAAAAAAAAAAAAAAAAAGGGATATTTACTTCTCTCAGAATGGTCAATCCTGCAGGTGGTTTCTAACAATTTCTTTCACCTAATATCTGTCCTGCCTATTTGTAAGCCCCAGTGTGCACTCTGTGCTTGCACAGACTAATATAGGAGGGTCCCATTCTCAGGAATTTCTAGTCATTACCTTAATTAACATAATTAACCACAATAGTTCCATGAAACCCAGAAAAATTAGTCTCTCTCACTCTGAAAAATGGTAGTTTGCTCATCTCACTGTAATGGATATATTTTAGCTTCATTTTTAGGCTCAAGCTATGAAGTTTTACTCATTAAGATTTTAAAGTATAAAGAAATATTAAGGTATGCAAAAAACAGAGAGTTCCTGGCTCCTGTTCCTCTAAGAATTGCCTGCCTCTGTAAAAGAATATTACCAATTGCAGAAGATCCCTTCACTCTTCTTTGCAATTCCTTGAAATAAATATTTAGAAATTTTAATTGATTTGTGCCATACTGGAATAATTCAGGAGACTAAGGAATTGAGAATGTAGCTGATTTAATTAAAACACACAAATTACACAGTTTTGCAATCAAATGAATACAAAGTGTGCTGTATAATTTGTGAGTTACACATATGCATATGTCAAATCAAATAAACCTCAGTGGGAGAACACAAAAAGCATATCACACTGTGGACTTTTTCCCATTCAAATGTTAGCTTATGACCATCAGCTATTTTAGTATTAAAGCTAATATACAATTTTGGAAAAAAAACATCCACTYATTAAAAATGTTTTCTTAATATTTCTTCAAGCCTGCAAAGGAAACAATTCCCTCCCTGCCCCCTCCTTTGGTTTCATCCTTCTGGATGAAACCAAACAGAAAATCTAAACTGAAATTTTAAAAACACAAGGATCTAAAATAAGGGGACCTTTATGCAACCCAGTAAGACAATCTTAAGTACAAGAATCAGAACTACACCCCACTACAATGCAGAAAACATTCAATAATGTCACCTATGGTTGTCATCACAGTTCTGATTTGTTTTTTTCTTAATGGCAGAAAAATAAACCAAAGGTGGCCAAGAAATCAGACACAAAAATGGGGCAGGGTTGGTTTTGGTTTTTTGTTGGTTTTTTTTTTTTTTTCATTTAGAAACATTATTTCTCTTCATTTAACTAAATCTTTCTGTATATTAAAGAAAGGTCAGGTCATCCTCTGTTTAGTTTTTGGTATGGAGTACATGATAACTTGCCTCTTCCATCAGAAATGTCAGCCTACATGAAAACATGAGAGTAAGGAAGCTTTGTGGTGGGGTGCCTCACCAAATCCCCTTTTTTGCAGGCAGGTGTAAGTGAGACTATGCAGCTGCTTCAAGCTTAAAACAGATCCCTTCATTCTGCATGGAATTTCCCAGCAGCTTCCACGTCCTTATCAGTACTCACCCTTGGAGTCAAGCCCTTCAGCCAGGGGATGACAGATTCTAAAAACARAGAGATGGTATTGTCATACCAGTAATGACCCTGTGAACAAAGTACGAAATGGCTCTGGGTTACATTTTGAAGGGTGGGTGGGAACTGATCAGTGTAATTTTCTTCTGGTTTCTTGGAGGGGGGAGGTGTGGGTTTAGGGTTTTTTTGGCCTCCTCTTTTCTTTTACTTAGCCTAGCCATCATGTGGTTGGCAAGAACATATGCTCTGCACTAGCACTGCACAGAGCTGCCCTTACTGGTGCCAGGTATTACTGTGTTCTCTGGGCAGTCCATCTCTAACCATTCTAATAGCCAACAGATAACGACCAGGTAAGGTGCTACTCAGTTTGCACACTAGTGGTAGATTTTTACCATGCAGAGGGAGAATAGGATGGAAAAGAGCAGCAGATGTGGAACAAGAATTGTAATCATAGGAACACCCTAGCTGCAAGTCCTTCTTAAAAAGTGAGAACCAATATTCAATATATTGGTTTGAAGAAAGTCTCACTATTTTTTTTTTTTTTAATATGATGTTACAGTTAGATTGTCAGCTTATCATGGGTCTTTAAGAACTTAGATGGAAACAGAATGTTATCACTGACTAACTAGACAATGACATTACATATCTTGCTCCTTCTTAATGCATATCTGATTCTGTCAAATGCTCATAACCACACACAGAATTTACCAGTGATTTTTTTTTTAATTGGTCACATGATCAGATGGAGTAGTTTTTGCAAAATCATGTATTATTGTACATATTTATTACCTAGTATTTTAGATATATATTATATATATTTACATTGTATTATCCTTTTTCCATTTATAGTTTGGAATATTTCTTTTAAATCAGAAAGGGTGTCATTGATTAACTAAGACAGGAAATGTTAAACTGCAGCAAAAAGACCTGAGGCTTAATTCAGTAGTAGATGAAAGCCATTACGTATCAATAACAGGCTCTTGGGTTGTGTACCTGGAGAGCTTTCAGGTCATTAGAATTTTTACTTATTACCAGGAAAAATGACAGATCAGAAATAACCAAGTACAGTAGTCAAGACTAAAAGTGACTTCACAAATTACAAGGAAATAATACTTGGAAGATTTTTTTTAAATAGCTCCTAAAATCCACTGTAGATATTTAAACCTCTAAACATTCTACAATGTCTTTTGGGTTTTGGTTTTGGTGTGTTTTTTTTTCTCTGTGAAAAGACATTTGAGTGTTCTATTTGATAAAAAGTTTTATAGTGAAAACAACAATAACTGACACTGGTAAAAAGCCATGCTTCTAACTATGCCTCACTAAAATTACTTAACATTTCAAAGCCTGTCCAAGGCTTTTAGTTTCTCTTCCTCATTATAATATATTTCAGCTAGAAAATGTTTCTACTATAAGACTTTAATCTCAAGCTCCACCAGGAACTGTATTTCAGAAGTCAATATTTATACTACATAAATAAAAGTTGTTACACTGATCATTTAAATGTTTCACAAATTTACCATAATCAATCTCTTTGCAAGTTATCTATTAAAAATAGCACTCCAATTATTTTTTTTTCCTGCRAATGGATTTTGTTTACATTATTTTACTATATCATAATTAACATGACAAAGTGATTGTGTTTCTTTTTATACATGTGTACTTTATATAACATTAAACTTTAATTTCAAGGACATGCAAATTATCTTTTTAGGGTAAGAAACAAGCACTGAGGTACAGATAAAAGTGGTGGAAGAGATGAAGTCTCTGTTTAGACTGTTTCAAGGAAACGTTACACTTACTGAGTCATACCATATCTCTAATAATAAGGGCACATGCAAACCAGTAATTAAACATTTTCATATGATTATTTGAAATCAATATAATACAGATATTCAAAGCAAACCACTTAACTGCTGGTGCAGATGCAGAAGATGTACGAGAATCTTAGTTTCTTATACCCTGACTCCTGTGTGCTAAGCAAAGAAAATAACAAATTTCAGCTCTGTATTAGAGATACACATGTTTTGTGATCAAATTTCAATTATCCAAGTGTCTTTGTTTTCCTTATGTCAAGAGCAGCAATTTTAAAACTGCATAAATTTCTTTACCTAACTGGTCACTTCAAGTATGAAGTGTCCAATTTGGAGAACTGAAAGGCATCCAAGGTCAGCAGTTTATTTTATCAGATTGTAGTTTATAACTCCCACATAAATGTGTGTCAGTTGACAGTATGCAAAAATTACAATATCTATCATCCACTTCAATGTGGCAAGCTATCTCCTATGAAATTAGTTATTTCTCATAGGTAGTCATAGTTTGTACACAGGTTTTTTGATCAAGGGCAGAGATTAGAGTATTACTGACTCCACACAGTAGCAGAGAGAGATCCTGCCCTTCTTGCTGCCCATGCAGTACTTAGAGAACAGCTAAAAAGCATCAACCATTACACTTTCTTGTGATACACAGCATTATCTGCCCACTAGTTTTATGGTGTGTCAGTGTCTGGTGAAATGGCTTCAATCTATTTCTGCCATCCATTGAAGGAAAAAAAGGATTGTGAGCATTATTACTGGAAGGCTGAAAATCTCCATATTTATGAATAAAGGATTGATGCCTAAAATGAAAGCTTCTGTTTATTGATCACAAGCTTCTTTCTGTGACTGGAATAGCTATAGCAGGAAAATATTGGAATGAACTTCTCAGCAAACAAGAGAATGCACCATTGGGGGTAATGTTAATATTCAAGGCAGTTAAAGGGTGGACAGCTACCAAAACAGCATTTCTATATTGAAATGTCCATTTTTTGTACAGACAGCATTGTTCAAATCCTGTTATTTCASTTGGGAGAGCTGTCCCACTGACCTGACCAACAGTCCTTACAGAAACTTCTCATATCTGGAACACTCCATATAACTGAGATGCAGCCAGAGCCCACCTGTTTATCCTCGAGAATTGGTATAATCCTAGCAATAAAGCAAAACTGCAATACAACAAGCCCTCTAACTCTACTAAAATTCAGTATCATATTTTTCTCTTCTGAACAGAGATCTAACCATGGCACACAAATTATGTGGCTCCAAAGAACATCTTTACAGAGAATAAAAAATGTTTATAATATTTCTACATCAACCTGACTTTTGCATTTTAAGCATTAATACGCTGTTTTAATCTAAACCACATCATCTACAACATTAAAGATAAGAAAGATAAAAGGCCAATGAAGAAATAATAATGGAGAAGTACCTGATACAGAGGTGTCCTGGCTGGTTAGAGCTAGTGGGAAAATACTGTAGGAAGTATTACCATTTACATAAATTGATGTCTACAGAGATTATTTTCACATAAAATTGAAGATTTTTTTTTTACATGCTTTTTTAAAAGAATAGAAGTGATTCTATTTATTATGCATTATAAGAAGAACTGTAAGGTCACTCAAAATGTATTTTCAGCAGCAGCAAAATTCAAACAAGCTTGGTATGACTCAACTGGTTTATATATTAATATTCTGGGGAAAGTATTCAACAGACAATTGTTTATTTACAATATATATTCTGTTCTCCTCAGGACATCAAAACATCATATATTTTGCTTTGAAAATTTCAGTGGAGTCAGACTAATATAAATTGATCAAGTAACAACCCAACATCCTTTAATGATTCAAGGTTGGAGACAATGGCCATTTCTGTCAAACTGGAAACACACCACAAGTGCAATCTTTCAGCACAGAAGAAAGAGAGGAGTGGAGAAAGGGTAGGGGGATTCAGCCAAGATGTCCTCTCCGTTAGCATGCCCAAGGAAAGGATATTTTGTGTTGGCTACAGAAGTGGTATAAGAACTGGGAGAGTAATAATTCATCCTGTAAGTCAACAAGATTCTTCTGTGCTTGCAAGCCAGCAATCTATTTGCCCGTAAAGCCATTCAATATACATTTAATACTTTACAAAATAAGCACAGTAATAATATTAATATACAAGTTAAAGGGTACTACAGATTGGACTGAATATCCTGGTTCTCACTCCTTGACACATATCCCTAACTTTTCATCCTGTTTACAAATACATAAAAGAAAATTACTTCAATCATCTGGAGCATTTGTAACTGCTCCCTATTCTCCACATTTAACCTGCTTCATTTCAAGCTAGGCACACTGTTTCAGCCATACTTACTTACCAAATGCAGTTTTTTTATAGTGAAAAATGGTGGTATCATGCATGAAAGTGACTACTTCAGCTTGAACAAAAAAATTCAGGCTGTATTCACAAAATTGTGGGTTTGACGGTTCATTTCTCACTTGGTAATCACCATTTTGGCTGACCACCTTCTTTCATGAGCAAGTGCCTAGTTCAAGTCACTCCTCCAGCTAACAAAAAGTAAGTTAAGTTATAGAGTATTATAACTACCATCACAATCTATAAACATAGCATTAATATAGTCCTGAGAAGTACTAAATTTTCGTATTGTAAATTGATACTAATTTTCTTGTAAACTTCAGGGTTCTATTAATTTGTTGCCTGTACAATGGATTACTGAGTAAAACTGAATGGATTAGCAAATTCAGTCAAATTAAAACACGTTGGTTCAAGTTTTATCATGAATGTATATACACAGACAACATTAAACATTATGACTTAAGCTGGTCTAATCCAGACATAAAATATAAAAAAGCTGTCTGCTGAAGAGGCATCAATATGTGTCATCTCTGATGGCGAAATAATTATTAAGCCACTTAACTCATCAATATGCCTGACAAGAGATTAGTATAGAACAGGGTCACTGTAGACATGCTTTGACATTTTCTATAATTTTTCTGGTTTAGAAATTCACAGCTATTTTCTACAAAAGCAGTAAATACTTGCAAAGCTTATTTAGAAGCCTTCAACCTTCTACTGTTTCCCATAAGCCTTCTTTGACATTTGACCTACCTCTCACAGGTCAGGACATTTTATCTGAGTTGGGCATAATTACAACTGACAGCAGCTCATAGCTTTTTTTTCCTTAGTCTTAGTTATAGAGAAAGAAGAACAGAGACAACAGATTAGAGGATTGTTCAGCAATCCAATTTGTGGCCTATTAGAGTCTTGAGCAATCTTTTACTCTTGTTGGATGGGCTCATTTATAAGTTTATCTCATGGAAACTTTGGTCACAAGGAAAATCATGTGATAAGAAACTTCATAAACAATTCTTGATGAATTACAGTCAGAAATCGCTTCCACGGAATCTGATTCATTATCAGGCAATTCAGTATGAAGGAATAATGTTGGTACTTTTGCAAGTAGGCATTTTCTAATGTAATTCTAAAAGCAGACTTTGAACAATTTTGAAGACTTTCATTATACCTTTTTCCTGCACAATGGTTTCATCTTGTCTTCAGATGGTCTACTAGAGATGGGTCCTGTCATTGCTAATTTAAAAATTATAATAAATACAAGTTCTCTGACTTCATTGTCCAATTATCTCTTATAGCCAGAGCTTAGCTTCAGGATTTAGTATGGCCCAAATCAAAATAAATTCATAAGACCTAGGCATTAAATCAGCAAAATGGGCTGTAACAAAAGTTCCTGGTAGTTCTTTATTCCAGGATAAATTCCCCCTTTTCTGGGAGAAATTTTTTTAGTTGTTTCTTATTTAGTTACTTATATTTCATTATATCGTCAGCGGTTTTGTTCTAACAGAATCCCTGCAAGACACAAAAGTATTAGATGAAGGTGTTTAAATAACAGCATGATCCACTTCTCAACAGCTATCCTGCATAAATCCCAAATGCTTCATTTTCATGAAGAGGAAACATTCACAAGTCTATTGTAGAAGATTCTGTTTAAACTATAYGAATGTGTAATAATAGCACGAGCGCCTCTCCAGCAGCATCCTCCAGCCTCTCGCAGAACTGGTGCAATCGTTGTCCGGTAGCCACCTCACTCTCTCCCTCCCCACCCCAGTTTTCATAACATTAAGTATCCCACTCAGCCCAGAGAGAAGGCAGGTTCGAGTCCTTTCATAAACTTGCCGCATCCAGAGAAGCCCTGTTATCTGGCAAACCTGCTGCTGCTTCTGTCCTATGAATTAAAATGAAAAACATAAAAAATTGTTTTTCTTAAGAAGGTCATACTGTATGAAAACCACCTAAATGGTGCACAGAGGCTGAACATTTATTACTACAGGTATTGTCATGCAAGGCTTTGTGTCTCTGTTACTCAAATAGTTCAGAAAAGCTGTGCTTTGTCCCATTAACACCATTACCAGACTCAGTCATCAGGGTACACTGGCAACATTGACTGGGAATAGAGTCTAGAAAGTCACAACAAACTTAATTATGAGTGTGTCTTCAGCCTGAAGCCTGCACATGGATTCCCACTGCTGTGAAAGCACTACACATGTATCTATGTCTTCCATCTCATTGCAGCTGCCCCATGTGTGTGCAGGTTTTTTGTAGCCTTTCACGGTCTGGGATTCAATCACAGTCCAGGATGAGGTAGACAAGGGTAGGACAGCATGCGTTTGGCTTTGTCAACATAATCACTGATCACTGAAGAATAGACAGGTTTGGGCCTGTGAGAAAGAGGTAACTAGTTTTGATTCCCCTTGTCAAGTTAATAATGTCGACTTACAGCCTTAGTTCAGAAGGTGGCAGGGGTAGGTTTTGTTTTGGTTTTCAATTATTACTCTTTTTGGCTCTAATTTAGATAAAGCCCAGGTTAACTGTGCAGCTACTTTACAGCTCATATTTAAGCATTAAGATTATTCATTTCACCCACAAATAATGATTAAAATGACCCCATTTATTAGTGACAGCAGGGTTTTTTAGCTGAAAATGTCTCTTAAATAAGCCACACAATTACTGACAAATGACATATAGTGCAACTAGAATAAGAATACTTTGTAATGTTTTTATTAGTAGGAGGAAATTATTTAGCTATGGTGTGAATTAAACAAAAGCAGACCACATTGCATGAGGCAGTAGAAATAACATTTTCAATTACTATTGCACTGCTATTCTGTACAATCCCATCTTTCACAGGTACACTGTTTTCGTCTAAAGTGTATAGAATAAAATACTATCATACACAATAATAGCATTGTGAGACAGGTCTAAATAAAAAAGAACAAAGGAATTTCAGTTTGAATTTAAAATATTTTCTTGTCATTGTAACAACTCTAACATCATAAAGAAAATGTTTTCAACACTGATTACTGAATATATTTTATACAATTTTTAATATTAGAACTATAATTTTAATGGTATGTGCAGTTTTATATTGCTTAATACATATACTATATATTTTCACCAAAGCCTTGACTAAATTTGCTTAATAAGAAATATGGCCAGTTAAGAAAAAGGGAAATGTTCACTAAATAGCAGCAAACTAACTGTGACTGAAGATGTAATGAAGAACCGTAAGGAAAGAAGCATCTCACAAAAACAGAACAACTCGTAAGTCTGTAGTGCATGTTCTGTTTATTGAATTGTACTTATTCATACTATTAAGTGAATCTAAAGAACACCACACTCACTTTCCATATATTCTATTGGGGGGGAAGGTTTAATATCACTATTGGCACTGTAGGATATGAATACCTTACTAATTTTGGAAGAAACTCATATTTTCTTTCTGTCTCTCACCAGGTGGGAAATTACGTGGGGTTTTTTTTGTATCTGTTGCATTACTGAAGTAGATTTTCTTGGGAGTATCGCAGTTTGTTGCTGCTCTGTTGAAGTGTGGAAGTGAATTCAACACTGAATTCCACCTCTATCTCCATCTTCTGGATAGCACCCACTGGGGCTAGTAATTCCCCTTCTCCAGGGGATGATAGGTGTTGGTGATGATCACAGCCAAGACAGGTGTGCTGGCTTAGGTAGCTGAAGCTGTTTCCATGGAGACCTTTGAAAATCACAGTTAAAGCTTTAAACATGGACATATTACATGGAGAGCAAAAACCAAGGGAGCCATCTAAGCCAGGCAGTAGGAACAGCTAAGGATACTTGGGCAAGTATCTAAGTGTGCTCTGCTAGCACACTTAGGTAGCTAACTCTGAGGCAGAAAGAAGCACCTACCTCCTCTGAGGATTCACAGCTATGCATCCTCCTTTGCAAACAACTGTAACAAGGCTATTTCAGGCATTTGCTACAGCAATGCTGCTCTCTTCGCGTCCCAGAAGCCAGCAGACGGAGTAATTACAGCACATGTGCAAGGCACAGGTCCCCACCTTCTCCTCTGCCAGATGCAGAACACAAATTTAAAGCAGAAGTCACCCCTCCATAAATACTGCATTAATACCTTGGGGTATTTGTAGTTTCCTCTTGTGAACCTGTTCTTGCTTATAGAAACTGGAGGTCTCCCAGAGGACTATCTACAACACCAGGCTAGATTTACTTTTCCTTCCTCAAACCCAGAGAGTATAGGAGAAAGTTTTTGGAGCTCTGAATCCAGTTCTGTGCTAGTTCAGTCACCAAATCTTTTAGTAACCTGCCAATTTCTATCTTAACAGTGCTTAAAATTTTACTTCCTCCTACTGTGAGGCAGAACTTTGTCACTCCAGTAAGTTAGAAACCTTCAGATTTCCAGCCTGTGTTTATTCCTGTCTGTTATTTACACTCAGTTGTTCACGTGCCAATAGCGTCTCTCATCTTAAGTACTCYTTTTCCCTCTCCAGCATTCACCGCCCAGCATATTTATACTTGGCAACCCTATGCCTTTTGAGCCCCCATTTGGTTAGGTTAAATAAAGTAGTCTTTTAGGTGAGAACAGGTAGGGCTAAAACAAATTCGAGTTGTTCCTTTTCCTCTTTTATTAAAAGCAAAGTAATAATTCCCTTCCTTTTTCCTGTTCCCACAGCTCCCCCTCCCGTTTCCATCTATTCAGGTCATTGCAAAAAGGCAATAGCACCTGAAGCAAATTCCCTTTCCCTGTCACAGTATGGAAGTCAGTGTGAAATGCAATCTGTCAATACGTGGTGAGTTCAATTATGCTAATATTCAATTAGGCTCATATACAATTGAGGAGTAAAGACACCAGGCCAAATCCAGCCCTTTTGTTCACCTGTGAAACCACCAGGCCAAATTCTGTTTTCCCACATATGTAAATATTACTCTCGGCGAGAGTTTGCATTGGTATGAGAGCAGAATTCACCCTCTGACCCAGCTATGTAGGCTCTCGCACCTCTTGCAATTATCTCACATCTGTTCAAAAGAGAACTGACCTATGTGTGGGTGAAGGTCTCTGCAAGCTGATGTATTCCCCCAGGAGAATGTCATGTCATGTCATGCCATGCTGGTGTGAGACACAGACGCAGGGATGCTTTTATTGTAAGAGCTGGTGAGAACCGCTTTCTTTAAATTTAGCCTTTACTGTAAAACCTAAAAATTCCAAGAACTTGCAAAATATTTTCATGGTTTCAATGTTTAATGCCACAATTTTCAAAGCCATGTCTGCTGTTTGGATGTCTGTTTTCAAGTAAAAGTAGCAAGAACTAGAAGGTCAAAACAAATTTGAAAAATCTCAAGCTAATATATATTTTAAATGTTATGTTTTTAATGCTGTAAATGTACGGTTTTGAAGTGATTGATATAAAGAGATTCATTTACAACATATGCCTCCAATGCTTACAAGTGAATTTTTGTACCTGTAAGTAAATACGGAGTCACTTCACAGCCTGTGATTTTTGTGCTTTTTACATGCACTTGTATATCAGATAGTTTCCCATCTGATACAAAATGTTCTAGAAATAACCTGTATTAGTACATATAAGCAGCTATAGGGATGCAATAGCATTTCCCAGCTATGGCTATTCTGCCAATCAGGATCTAAGCATCTATCACCTTGAGAATTCAAACCTAATTTATTAATGGATAAATTATTTTAGGACCCTGATGTGCTACAGAGAAAAAAAGAGAGAGAGAAAGGAACTGAATACATAAGAGTCTAACTCAGCTGCAGACCTCCTCAGTTTAACGTACCTCCATCAACCTCCATTTCTAAAATTGAGAGCACTCCCCTGCTGCAATATTTCTGGAGCCAGACTGATTTCTGACAAGCTGTAGAGGATACCAGAACTAGCATTCAATTCAATAACGAACACATTAGAATACATGACATTCTTCCTTTTGGAAATACCAGCAGTCCAGACTATCAGTTAAGTGACACGCATCCCTACCCATATAACTGTACCATTTTTCTGCTTTGGGCCTATATGTTAAAAATAAAAAGGCATTGTTATGAGCAAAAGTTGTTTATTCGAATCCATAACACATGTATGACAATGAGTCAGTGATCAGGAATACAACTGCCAATGTTCTCCACTCTTATAGTTCCACTCCCCCATCTTCATCATCATCTCACAGATGCATTCTACAACCTACAAATGCCACACATCCCCAACATTGTCCCACCATCATCCATTGCAACATTTACACCAGGTTACCCAGCACAATGACTGCCCCACATTTCTCTTAATTATTTACTAGGTCCTCACACGTCTTATTAAGTATCAACAACACATTTCCTCTAGCCCGCCCCACCTACTACAGCAAAAACTATTTTTTCAGGATGCACTGCTGGCCAACATTCTGCTTATCAGCAGATAAATATGCAGTTTGCAAATCTTGTTAAACAGCAGCTTATCTCCCTATAGTACTCTGTGGGATTTCTGTAGCCTTTTCGTACATTAAATGCATTTGCCAGTTCCCCTAATGAAACAGTGGCAGCCTTAGCAGTAAGGAGTGTAAGCTAGTAAATAATGACAGGCAGCTTCTTGATGTTGTATAGGTTACTATACAACATGGCCTGTGGTCCATGTTTGCCACCACTGGTTTGGCATCAGAATAATCCAGAGAAAACATCAGTTGAGGCCCAGAAAAAGTATCTCTGATGAGACAGTTCAGAAAGAGGCCATAGAAGGGCAGGTCAGGATGTCCCCATGGAGGAATCAGGATAGCAAAAGATGCTGGGCAGACATAAAGTAGGAAAGGTAGGCCCAAAACAGTCCTATGTTTGGTGGTCTGAAGTAATCATACAGCTTCACATATACTGCTCTCAGTACCTGGAAGACTCTCAGATTCTTCACATTCACAGCATTGATAGATACTACCTAGTAAGTTAAGTTAAAAGCTTTTAGAAGCCTAAAAAGGGCTTACACACAAGGAGTGGGATTCATCTCATGTAGAAGTAGAGAGCCTACTAAGAAATTACTGTGTTCTGGTTTTCTAGGTCCTGCCACAGTCAAGAGGGAGAGACAAGAACATCCACAGCCCGATTCAACCCATCTAGCTAAGACAGATGTCTCATTGCCTTAGACAGACAGGATCTGGGTCCACTGCCTATAAGAGACAACTACCATAGGGTAGGTGCAGCACTCTTGGTAACTGATACCAGGACATGAATCCTGTGTTATAGCACAAAAGTTTCTTCAAGGCATTGTGAGTCCCAACGTAACTAACTCCTATTGAAATCAGTGGGAACTAGGCTCAGTAGCTGAGGATCTCAAACACTTAATGTACATTTAGCTAAAATAAAGCAGAAGTTATAAAAGTATAACACCAAATATTGGGAAAGGTAGCTCCAGTACTACTATATTGTTTCAATGAAATCCTTGCTTTACTCGGTAATGCATCCAATGCATCCTATTTGGGAATAACCAAGCACAGAAATATAAAAGACCCTAAATGCATTGTGCAGAAATGCAGACTTCAGATGTTTTTTTCTTTTTCCATCTGAGCCATTTAATACACGTATATCATAAACACAAGGCATTCAAAAATTGCCAACCTTCCAGATGTTCTCGGCTTCCTTTGTGGGCTATGCTATTTGCTAAAATAGACGACTTCTTCAGGAAAAGTCTTTGGCCTACTTAGTTGACAATTCATCACTGTTTGAAGGATATCATTCCTGTCTAATGGATACTAAGTACAAGTGAATAAATTAATCTTTTTCATAAATAAATAGAATATGCAAGCAGCAATCATACATCTAAGTGTTAAAACATGGAAAGCTTTTTGCGGACACAGTGCAGTGCTTCTAGGTTAAGGCCTGACTTATTAAATCACCATCAAAGTTTACTATTTCAGGCTCATCATCTGTCAATAAAGAGCAAATAAATAATATTTTATTTCCCAGGTTAAGTAGAATTCATGAAGCTGAAATAATACTAATTGCTTGTTCTCTCAAAAAGAAGCTTTTGCAAAGAAGACAAAGAAAAGGAATGTAAAGTGGATGGAAAAGAATTTGTGATAATTGTCTGTCATTAATTACATATCCAATCTCTAAAAAATAGTAGGTTAATGATGGTAACCTACATAATGATGCTGCTGAAGAATTCCTCCTACGCACGTGTACACTCTAAGAAACCTTTTAACTCCAGCTTCCACCTCAAGATGGCATCACATCTCATTGCCTTGCAGATGCCTGGGGAACAGTTGTGAGGCAGGGGAAGAAACAGATCTCAACCTAGTAAAAGCCGTTTAACTTGATGTCATTCCAAGCAAAATTTGGACAGCCAGAAGGAAAGATTTGTTTCGGAGAGCCAAGAAAGCAGACAGTCCCATCAGGGGAGCAGCATATAAATGCTGCTGGCATTTATATGATCTCAGATTACTTGCACTGCCAGACTAAGAAGCTGCTGGTTTAGAACAATCATCTCTGTTGTCTCTGTCCAACATAGGAAGGGTTCAGCAGCATCTAGGGTTTAGTGGTTGCCGATGGACCAGTGGCATGCATAATGCACACCAATCCAGCAGCTTGGAGGAATGGGAAGTAGTTATCATATATCCAACAAGAAATAAAAATTTACAGTTAGAGAAAAGTGGAGAAATATTGAGAAGTATTTGTATTTTCCACCTTGTAGAGTGCCCAAGTGGGGGATAGCAACTGAAAATAATGAAAGAGAAATCACGAAAGAGAAATCACTGGCAACTTTTCTGACAGTGGCATATGTACAGTTCAGCAATCTGTTACTCTCAGAGAAACGGACATGGGATTGACAACTGACTGGCACGAATGTCTCTGGAATAATTATGGCAGAGTAGTATAATAGGCATCAAGGGAGGATTTATTGCAGGGTGGTACTTAAAAAACTAGGAAGGGTCCAATACGGAAAAACTGCATTCAGTAACCTTTTCCAAGCAGTGTAGAGAACGGAATCTGAGGCAAAGTCAGCAGTTTTAGCAGCTTCCAAAATGGGCAATACTTACAGATCCTAGCCTCAGAGACTCTGAGACCTAAATGGACTGTTACAATCATCTTCTCTGCTTGCCCGCACGACACAAGCTATAGCATTCCACCTAATGACAACTTGTAGAATTAAAACATATGTAACTATTATATCTTATTTCACACTTGACTTGACATGCTGTAGGTGTTTGGAAAGCAATATGCAATAAGATGAACAGGAAGTGAAGACACAGTCACTACCAAAGCCTATAGTAACCACAGTGCCATGACTTCCACAAAACATGGGTAGTTTAGCTGCTGACTTCTTACATGTGATTTTAATGCATATTGTAAAAGTAATGAAAAAAGGTACAATGCTCGAGTGCTCACTGTACATGTCACTGAATCTCTGTATAAAATGTAGGGACTTATCTGAAACTCCCTAAAGGGAATGGGACACTTTTCTTGCACTCCAGAGGGATTTCTATTACATATACGCAATGTTGCACATAGGCATGGATCCTATATCCATATTCTCTTATAGATGAACTATTTTCATGAAGAAATAATTTAAGAAGTACTACTCTAGTAGTAGTATTACTACTCTGTACCAGCTAGAATTTCTTACGTGAACATAAGAGACACCTCAGAATCTACCAAGTGAAGGAGCATAAAAATTAATTTTCCAAAATGATGACTAGATAAAATGCAGGCACTTGGCCTAAAATCAACTGCCTTTCTTTATGGCAAATAACTATTTCATGACTTCAGAATAACACCATTCACATGCAAAACTCCACTTTGAGTTACTATACATCACATAGTAATAGTCTTCACATCATTCACCCAGGAAATACAACACTTACAGCTAACAGTAGAAGTGGTATTCTGTCCCCACAACATTAGGGGTTTCCACACTGCGGGTGGTTTTCCTCCCCTTTTATTTTGCATTGTGTTTTGCTGCTTTAAATAAAGCAATGGATTTGCACATGTTAACGCATCTGAATAGATACATGTTTAAGATCTAAAAGCACAGATGGTATTGGAGGTAAGCCAACTTTGAGGCTTACTTTGTAGCTAGAAGCTTTTTGCACAGCCGAGCTGCATTCAGAAGCCACCATTGGTCCCAAGAAGCAAAAGACCCAGAATGTTCACATAGGGAAAGATTTTTTTCTCTGTGTAGGCTGACTTAAGATCTATGCTGTAGTTTTGCCAGATTTCCAGCATGTGGTTGGTATGCAATGACACATCTGCTCTGACTGAACGGAAAGGAGGGTAATGCATGAAATGGCTACTATTTTAGTTGCTGCCTCAAAATTCTGTCAACATCATGCTTTTCTGGGGCAGAAGCAGAAACTGGCTGATACAAGAGATATGGAATTTAGAGGAAGGATATCCAAGCTGGTGAAGGTAAAAATAAACATGTAAAATGGCTTTACTATTTGACATTCATTGAACTTGGATATGCCAAACATGAAACATTTCAGGAGATGAAATGGTTTATCTCTCAGAAAGACTCTCCTTTTGCTCTCTTTCATTTAATTTTCTGACAACTTTACAATGACAAGCCCTTAGCCAGCATCCTCAGCACATACCTGCTGTAGGTTCAACTTTTCCTCAGAGGACATGTAGCACAACCATTAAAAAGACGCACAAAAGAAATAGAAAAGCTCCATTTCTGTTCTGTTACTGCCACAAATTTTTTGAGAAACTAAATCTATATAAAATAGTCTTTCTGTGCTCTCCTTTAGCTTCTGTAAAATGGATACAATTTTCACTTCATTTTCAGTGCCTGAGGGTTCAACTAAAATTCTTCCAGGTAAAGGACAGAAATGCAGAAACAGACAATCTCTGTTCTAAATCAATCATAATATTAACTGATAAAGAACTAAAAATGGGGGGAGGAAGAAAAAAAAAAAAAACCAAACTACATTTCCCAGGGTGCAGGAAGTTACGTAATTTGGCCAAGGTAACATGAAAACCTAGGAACTGATTCCAGATTGATTACCTGAAGGCCAGCTGGGTGCCTGTGTCTTATCCACTAATAAAAACCCCTGATTCACTTATAGGGATATTGTGATATTAAATGAATCTATGTAACCAAGAGAGATAAAAGGAGGTATAGAAATGTTGCGAAGTATGTTAAATACAGCCTTAAGCAAAGACTTGGAATAGAAATCTCTGTGTAACAGAATCCCCACGAATCCCACATAAGGGACTTTGGTGTTCCAATACCATTCTCCATATGGGAGAAACTTGACGGTCCAATTGTTCCTTTAGGCAGAACAGCCTTACTAGTGAAAAAAGGACCCCAACACAGAACAGAAACTCTTGTCTTCACTTTGTGCATCAATATATCCTCTCCTTCCAGGTAGATAAAGTCCAACATAGTTACATGGTGTCCTAATTCCAGTTTTCTGAATGTCCTGCATCGTATATCTTCATAGCTTTTAAGCACTAATTTATGAACAAAGAAATATACCTCATTGCATAAAGAAAAATGCATTCCTTTTTAGTGCTCTAAATATTGAAGCTAATGGAAATTTATGCGGGCCTAGAAACCAAACTTCATCTCTGATTTTTGTTTCAAAGTAATCAGTTTTGCACACCTAAATGCACAGGACATTTGTCAAAAAAAATCAAGGGGTGACAATTTTTTCTCACAAATCACAGACCTCCAATTTTATAAAGTATTATTACGAAGCTACTAAAACAAAACCACTATAATTCACTCTTACTCCTCTCCACATTGACTCCACTCTTCTCATAGCATTTTCTTTCTCTGTCATCATGCACTATTGTTGCTGCTTTGATCTAAGAAATAGCTGACTAGTATCTCTTTGCATTTCATCAACTCTCTACTGATTCTTAAATGTCAATTAAATGTGTTTTCAGCCTCACCTGTATTTTTCAGCTTCCCCATCAGTGTAATGGTTTTTTCAGTCTATAATAATTTAATTTTGGAAGACATTTTCACATGTAATACTTTCATACAAAATGCAATTTATTGCATTTCAGTGATATTTAAGAAATAAAATTTTCATACTGAAATATGCTACAAATCATCTGTAGCTAACTTACAGCTGCTTAGTTAACCATATGTCAAATCATTCATTTCTATCTCAACTTGGTAAATTTGGTATAATAAAGCTGTTGAAATGAATGTTCTTATATCAACTGCACACCAAATAACTTGTAGATCAAATGTACAAAGACAATGGAATTCAAAGGATGCATTTGTTATGTCACCACAGATCAGTTAATAATGCAGATGTCTAATTATGTGATTAGATTTAGCATTCAGATGCCACACAGGATTAACTTAATTAGAAAATGGATTTAAAAATCAATCCTGCAAAAAGTAAACTTTTATTATGGGGCTGTTCAATATATTTTTCAAATATTGTAAATGAAGATATAAAGTATTTAAGATACCACTAAATGCAAATTAATGGAGAAATACTTTGTGTGCGTGTTTCTTCTTAACAGAAACATACTCATACATCAAATATATAGTCCATTACTTTGTCTAGTAGATAGCAGTAATAATGAAGCTAATGCAGAATTCTAATTGTATCTGGAATAGGATATAAAGAAAAGCAATGTTGTACTACATAAATGTAGCCTGCTCTAAAGAAAAGCAAAAATCCCAGTTGGACAAGAAAATGTGCCACGTTTCTGTGATAATGACCTAGAGAATATGCATGGTAATGCTGATTAAAACATGAAAGAGCTATTTCAAGTCATGTAACCCAGTCATAAACTGAAATCATAATTTGTCTAAACTCCAATAATCAGCAAGAAAAAGAAGTAAGATAGGTTGACTGATTTCATACCAGTATTTCAAAATGACCAGGGAAATCTTCAAACTCTGATCAGAATTTGAACCCAACCTGTTACAAAAACAGACTGGTGAAATCAAGAGTCTGATTGGGTCTATATTTTATTAACAGATACTGAAAAAAAGGGTTCCAAAACTGTAGAGTAAAAATATGCTTCACTCAGGGAGAAACCAAGTGGCTCTCTACACACACGATGCATCAAATCTGAAACCTATTAGAAGTTAGAGGGAAAACTCATACTGATCTCAGTGTGCTTCAGATCAAGTACTATCAGGCTCCCTCAACAATCATAAAACAATTATTTAACAATTGTTAGCTTAGAGTAAAAGCACTGGAGTGAATGGTGCATGGCTACTGCTTCAGTATGGGCTGTGCAGAACCAGGACCTTGCTTGAGGCAGTTTGAAATGGCTCCATAGACCTAGCTATTAAAACCACAACTGGTTCCTAGATGCAGTTTCGACTAGTCAGAGAAGACCTGCTTTCTGTCCTTGATCCTCCCAGAAAGAGGAATCCAGAAAACACATCACCTGGGACAGGCTCAACAAGTGATTCTTCTTTCTTGTCTTTTCCCACTTGCTTAAGGTAGGCCCCTAAGAAGTTCTGATCATTCATAAGGTTCATAGCTTAAGGTACACAGAAGCAGAAACTAGCTTTTTTGACTAATGAATAAAAATGACTGACATTTTAAGGCCTGATCAAATGATAGTTAAAGAATCCCCGTGATTTCACTGAGCATTGAAATGGTGCTAAAAGAAATACCTGAACTGGAAGAAGGCTAAGGCAGGTGGATGGCAGATTTATGACTTTACCTACATTCGTAATACCACATCTACCCGAAGGAGATTTCAGAACCACGGAAATGATGGTTGGAAGTCATGTAGCCCAACCTTTTGCCTGAAATGGGACTAATGTCAACTCTAGATCAGGTCGACTACAGCTTTGGCTGAGTGCTCTGAGACAGATATACATTTCCTTACTGGTGAAAATTTTTTTCCTGATGTCCAGTCTGAACCTTCTAAGAGCAACTTATGCTCATTCCTCTAACCAGCAGTACACTGACCCAAAATAAGTGTGATGGTGTTGCCTTAAGAGGGAGTTGTATTTGAGGTATGTTTCTGTACAACATTCACTTTTCCTTCCCAACTATTCTCCATGTGGCAATAACAATTCAGCAGAACCAAATGCCTAAACTATTTTTACTGATTCACTTTGCTGAACAACACAATGGGGAAAGGGTTCATCTGCTTCTTCCTATCCCCTGTCTTTGCCATTAATCACTGCAATCCGGTGTGTGGAGGAAGTAGGCCTGCAATTCATATTTGTTTAGGCTCAGTTCTGGGTGACCTATAGAAGACAGGGGATATTTGTTTCTCTGCAAGTGTGCAAAGCATAAGCTCCAAGCGAGTTCACAGCAAATTTCAACCCATTTCAGTACCCCAGTACAAAGAGCCTGTTTAATAATAACTTCTTCATGTTCTAATTGTGGATGTTTCCTTGTTAGATGAAATTGTCTTCATTCTTTATACAGTTTGCATACCTTTTTTTTAAATGGCTTGCATTATTTTTTATACTTTTTTCTTTAAAAAAAAAGAGTCTAAATAAACAAAGAGTATTCAGACAGATGATTGTTGCTGACTGAAAATCCTTCAGCAGTATAATTTCCTACAAAAACAACAGTTCATGAAGTTTTAATTGAATTTTACTTTTTGGAAGAACACACTGACTTGACAAAATTTTCAGAGAAAAACTTTCAAACAAAATATGACTGTCATTCCTTTTTTGAGGCTAGAAGTGGTTCATTTCAATCTTTATATTAACCTTATATATACTGTATAGTCATTACTGTAAAAGTAAAAAATAGTCAAAATGATACATATGAAACATCTTTTAACTGCTTTAATTCAAAAAGCAACACAGTCAAAGAACATGCTTTGAGATCAAGCTGAGAGGGGAGTGGAAATTCCTGCTTCCCTTTGATTCATAATGCAATTAATTTTTAGATCGTCAGAATTTCTCTCCAAACAGAAATGCCAGGTCCTGACCAGCTGGGCTGATTAGGGCAACAATATTTATTTCTGTAGTTTACTGTCTGATTTTACTATCTTTTGAGTGTCAGAGAGAAACATCAGAATAAATGATCAGTAAAGGTCATTCAAAATGAGTTAAAGTTTAAAAAAAATCTGCACAGTTATTACTGAGAATCTGCTTCTTCTATAGTCACATCGGTTGCATGTTTACCTTGACTTCTGCTCATACACACACACACTCCCACCAATATGGAGCTGGCCACCTGCCAACACAAGAAATACATAAGAGCACAAAAGGACCTGTTACCATTAGGTACACGATAAGTACTGCCAGATGTGCACATGCTGTAAATTTAATTCAGCATGTAGCTTTTTGCCAAATTTATAATTTAAAAAAAAAAAAAAATTAACAGAAAAAAGCTTTTTTCTGTTGATTTTAACAGCTAAAATGCTGATGGCCAGAACTAATGCTGTCTGGTGTGTTAGATGATTTTAATTTCCCATGCAGACATATTCAGAGTGGCAGAAAATGCCAACACAGTTAAGATTCAAAAAGAAAACATGTGCTGTTTATGACCAGCAAAAACATGGCCCCTGTGGGACAGCCACCCTGTCCCTGCAGCTGGGTAGTGGCACTTTCAGTGTGAGGACACTGATGTAGCTTGCCACCACTCTGCAGAGATGAGATGGAGCTTGAGACCTGCCCAGCTGCCTCTACACCACCATTTAAGTGGTGAAATTAAAACCAGCTGTGAGTTGCTTCCTGCTGTTCTTTGTGGAGCACCTCTGTGCGCTGGCCAGGCACAACCAGTCCCTGCCGCCACAGGAAATTGGGACCAGGGGATGGTTTCTGACAAAGATTTGTGAGGAGTCTAAGCCAACCAATTTAAGCGATTCTCCTTTCATCAGAAAATTAGATTAACATTGAAAATGAACAAATATTGTGTGGATGGCTGTTTAATGAGCCCATGACAGGGTACCATTCATTTTAATCTTATGTGCAGACCAGTCCCATCCTGGTACTTCTCCTTTCTGACTACTAACAATAATCTTTCTCTGATCAGCTCCACTGAACAAAGTTTTATTATTCCTAGCACCAAACAGGATCTTTAAATTCCCCAAACTGCAAATCTCCTTCAGTATGTCAGCATCGCCATGCCATCTAGCACATCCTATCAGCATGTTAAGCTTAAAGTAGTGTGTTGGGAAGCAAGTCACAAATTCCTGCCTCCTTTTCCTCTCCCACCATTTTGCGGCTCCTGCTCATTCCCTCGCCCAGGTACAAATCGTCCCAGTCCTCCAGCTCTGGCTCACCCACCAGTGCTATCTGGTTCCTGCTTACTGCCGTAGAAATGCTACTCTAGGTGGACCTCAAGGTAGTGGCTACACATTCAGCTAACCCAAGTGAATTTAGAACCCCTGGCAGAAGCCTGGACAGTTATTAGTACCTGATACAAAACAGAGTAGCTGCCAAAGTGCACTGTGAAATTTTTATCAGAAATAATCCTAAAACCATAGCACAGGGAAGACCAAACACTCTACCTGTTTATACAGACTTACTGGATATTTTGCAATGCGGAAATCCAAACCATCTAAACTGGCACCCTTGGCTTCCGTGACAAAAAAAGGTCTACCATTGTAAGCAGAGAGATACTTAAAATTGTCATAGGAAAACATAGCCTTAGTGGTATTTTGAAGCTCCTATCTATCTCTGGAGCTCTCCTAACCCAGTGATGTGAAACCTGGCATTTTTTGAGGATCAGCATTTCACTGAGCCACGGTCACACTTCTTTACAGAGGTGAAAAATTACATGTGCTCACTATAGGAGAGCTTAATGGTGACAAATACAGTCTTCCTCAGCTTCAGATAGTTTAGAGCTCATCCTCTCACTCCAATAATCTCACATTCAGGGAAAGGTCCCTTGAACTCCAGGCTCTAAGTTATCCTTTATAAGAATGCTCTTCACGCCCCATATTGAAACAAGGTCAATTTGCAGCCGGGAATACAAGAACTGTCAGACAGAGGGAGAGGACACAAGTAGGTGATATCTGTATAGCATGGTGGAGAGGAGACCAGAGTTCTGGCCCTTAACTTCAGAAGTACTTTAATACTCCATCCAGGCAGGAGCCAAGCCTAGCTCTCTCTGCTGTTACCCAGTAGGAGAACTGGAGCATTCTTCCCAGAAGATGTGGTGATTAGGGCTTTCGAACAGGAAACAGGATGACAGGGTTCAAATCTCTTCAGACTGAGGTAGGCTTAGAGATGAAGTTTCCCTTTTCCAGGGTAAATGCTGTGATTACTTGACAATCATGTAAATGGTAGGCACCACACATTCCTCTAGCTGCCTTTCTGAATTAATTCAGATCTCTCAGCACTTGTTAGACAAGCTCAGCTAACAGTTACCGGATCAAACTCCTGGGGACACTTGGGCAAAGTGTATCTTGCAGACCTCAGAGGGGTGCCTCACTCCCCTGCCTAGGATTCATCTGAATATGGATGGTAGCCCAAATATATGTGCTTAGGGAGACTTTAGGTTGGCTGGCAAAGCACCTAACATGTGTATTAATAATTAGGAGCCCAAATGACCCCTCTTCTCTGTAGGGACTGGGGAAGACTACACATGGCAGCCAAGTATTAGCAGCTGGCCTGCCCTCTGAGCCAGTGGAAGACAATCCAGGTGGGACTCAAAGGCAGGACAGTCACTTTCCCATAGCACTGAGCCCTCTCCATCACATCCTGCACCTCAGCAGAGCTCAGCACTACACTTCCCCAGTCGTATCACTTCCATGTTAGCGCTGCCTTGCATCCTAACAAGCTGGGACAGTTTGATCACACCSATCTGCAATCTACCTAATATTCAAACTAGCTGTTTAACAGTGTATAATAATTTTAAACCAGCAGTGAAAGAGAATCCATTCCATGGCCCAAAGAGACTATTTCACAGCCATTTTCCTCGCTTTATGTACAAATGACCTGGGTACAGAAATAAAAGCATATTCCCTCTTTTCAAAAAGCCTCGTACTGAGCTTAGATCTGTTCAAGGACAGCATTAACTTTTGCACTGTTATTTACATGAATTTGTGGTCTTTTAATTACTGCTGTGTCACCCACAGAAGAAGCTGCCTTCTTCTTTTTAAGTAATGAGTGGGTACAGGAATTATTTATGGGTTACTGAACACATCTCTAGTCATTAGTCTACCGTTCCTTTCAAAAGAGGTTGATTACATTAACAATCCAATCATCACAAGAGACCTAGAGATGTAGCAGTCATTTTTTTAAAATAAAAAACTCACACCACAAAATAAAGCAAATGTAAAAACATGCATTCTGTTTTTGTACAGGAGTACTACCTTGAAGGATATCTGAAGAAGAAAAATGTTTCCTTAATATCAACTTGTGTCAAGGAAAAGCTGCAAACAATTTTATGTACTTCTATATGCAATCTCTGTAAACAAAAAAAGGAAAGGAAGATCATAGTGACAGTGCAAAGGAACATATTAAGTGGAATTTGAGACCAGTTCATTGATTTGTTTCATATACACCTTTCCTCTTTTTTCTTTGCTCTTTAGCGTCTTGCATACAAAGATGGAAATGCACGTGTCTGCAGCATGTCACAAGCTCCACTTTACTATATATTCACTAACCTATATCCACATAAAGCACACTTATTGATTTCTTATATTAAAGACATAGATGATACCAACAATTCTGTACCATGAATCTCTTGGGATAATCTTGTACTCCTGTGCAGCCTTCTATTCAAGAGCTTCACCTCTATCACACTGGGGTTAACAGAAAAGGTTGTTTTCAACCCTGTGTATCACTAACTTCATTCTGCTGTCTTCATGTTGAAATAAATAAAAAACAAGTCCTGTGAAAGCATTAACAAATTGGTAAGATAACTGACAAACTGCAGAAATCCACCCTTTTCTCACAAGCTTGCCCATTCTCCACAGTTTCTTCTCAGATTGAATTGGGCCACTTGCAGCACACACAGATTACATTTTCACAGATGTCCCTGCTTAAGTATTACCTTTTCAATACATTATGTAAACTTTTATTAGAGCTAATGAACCTATTTGTTGCCAATAGCTTACTGGTTAGATTTGGCATTTTCTCTGTTAATGACTCACCGAGGAACCAAAAGTGACCTTTATGGATTTACTTATTATATATGATTTTCACTGTAAATGGTAAGATTTTTCAAATTTTCTTTTAGTGTTCTTCATTATCTCATCAGTGTTTTTGCAGCATTAGTATCCTGACATAAGATCACATTTTTTCTAAAAGTTGAATTATGACCAAATGCAAAAGAATCCCTAACTTAAAATGTCCATTTAAATTACTTTCTTTAGGGAATATTTGCTATAAGTATTGTATAAACAATGAGTTTCCTTGATACTTAACTTTTTAGCTCTCTAAAAATTGAGAGCAAAGAACAAGCTCACTACATATGTTACAGGAAGCTGGAATAGCTGTAATCTAAAATAAACAGTTTAATAAAAAAGGGCAGTTTCTTAATTGCCCTTTATAATCACAGTCAAAGTCTTTTAGAAGATTACTTGGGACTTTTACGGATAGAACCACGTATGAATTTGACCCTTTGATAAGGAAACCAAATGCTGTATGCCACAGATATGAAGAACATGTGTTCTCTGTTTTGTGTTACGCTGTGAATGAAAGCCACAGTACAGCCRCCTTCTAAGTTGTGGGAGGGTAGGAAAGGGCTGTCCTGGGGCAGGGGGGCACAAGGCAGGCAAAAGGGTTATCATGGACCATTCTCTTCTCCTCCAACTTATGTGTGATACACCTCTAAAAGGCGTATCACATTTGTTAGATTGAATATGTTGTTAGAATGATCAATTAAWTATTTAAATAGGTGATACATGATGACTCACCATAACAATACAGTTAAACCCTTTTCTGATATTTAACCTGTAGTCTCACAGAAGCAAGTCTGTCAAACCCATTTTTCYCCAGAAGCATCTTAAAGAGTCTGCACTGATACACCAATCAGCTGCACACAGAAGACTTTATTTTTAAAAGAGTAAGATCATGAGAATTTAACACTAACACAAGAAATTTTACTCAAACTTATTAGTCATTCAAACACTGCAATCAGTAATTAACCAGTAAATTAATTAATCAGTAAAAGCCTTCATGTTGACCTGGGGAACTTTAGTTTGCCTCTCTGTGGGCCCTGTCACCAACTCAAAAGCATAAATGTCCACAGATGTTAGCTCTGTGCGAGTTACAACACACATATTGTATATACATTTCACAACCATGTTAACCTTGTTGTGACTGTGAAAGAGAATGCCCTTATGTCATGAATAAGAAAGTGGATCAAAACACACAGGCATTTCAATATAGCTTTTTCCTGAGTATCGCAGTTTGAATTAAACGTTACTTTAGCTTGTACATATCAAGGTGCAGAGCTTTCCCTATCTCTTTTCGTACTGTGCCAGCTAGACTGATCTTTGTGCAACTCTCAAAGGCTATGCTCTGATTTGAAGAGAATATTTTAACAGTTTTTACTTCCCGGTTGCTTTAGTATTTGTCTTACATAATTGCAGCAGATTTTATTGTTGTTGTTGCTCTGGCCAAGCTGAGTTACAGAATCAGAGGCCTCTGAACATGACATTTTTCAAAAGAATGCACTCAGAACAGTCATTAGGAGGAGTTTTATCCACAGCTTCATTGTGCTCAAACTGCCTTTGAGAAAAACGAACCGTAGGTTTAAATTCTTGGCCCCTAGACAGCAGCAACGTCTGACTCTTAACATTGCTGAATGAGAAACGAGAGGTCATTCAACTTACAAAGCCTATAAATTCAAAGCTCCAATTAAGAAAACACTTACAATGCAAGAGACTGTTTCAAACCAAGGAGAAATAAATACAATTTAATATCAAGAGCACTGTGAAACTCAGCAGGGAAAGTGATCAGGAAGACTTACTTTTCAAAAACCTTAGTATATAATGGAGAACATCTTAAGATACTGCAGTGGAGAAGCAGCATGCTGCAAAGTAGCATCGTATCACTCCATGAAACAAAAAGAAAGGTGAGACTATAAGCAGACAACAGAAGGCAATGTTCATCATATCTGTTAGCATAAGCTGAACTGCCTTAAGAAATAATGCAGTGGCAATTAAGGCTGAATAGTTTAGTGTCTCTCTCCCATGATGTATGGATATGAATATTCAGGACTTAAAACACAGTTTTAAATTCAGGTTGCTAAGTAGCAACATACTTTATCAACCCATTTACCATTTCTGAAGAGTCATATTGAAGAAAACAGGTAACATTGGTGCCCCTATTGATTTCTGAGCAGACAAAACTTATCCTTCACTGGTGCAAAAATTTAATTTTAAAACAAAATAATGTCTGTGTTTATCTGGCAACAGAAGTGCAATTGTTCATTTCCATGCTGTAAGGTGTATGAATTTGACAGGTAAATACATTGTTAGAAGAGTCTCTCAGCAACAAGTTTGGTTCTCTGGATATTTTAAAAAACACATTTCACCTTTTCCATTTTTTGTTATCAAGATAATTGTCACTACTGTACCAACAGTATAGCCACTGTGCTCTTAAACTGCAGACACCTGCATAGATTTAAACACTCTTTTTCTTTAGCCTTGTTGGAAGATTTCTAAGTCATATCTTCCGGAAACAGTGCAGCTGCCTTAGGTCTGATCGATCCCTATACACTCACCCAAAGTCACTAATAGCTCAAGAGCATTATCTCAGAGTATTCCAGCTTGTACAAGAGTTTTCAGTTCACAGTTCAGCAACATGTGAAATCTTCATATGTGTTCCTAAACTCAAGCACAATTGCCTCAGCACAAAACCCAATTATTTATCATTTAATTTTATTTAAATTAAAACAAAAATGAAAAGCCCCGTATGCATTTCCTTGTCCCAGCTTCCTCTCTCTTGTAAGCACACTATAAAACAAAGTTCAGAATCCTCTGAATAAAGTGCAGCATACAGTTTCTGCTCTGAATCTTTGCATTTCTCTCCCATTTCTCAACAGCCAGGATTATATTTCCTGAACTTCTGAAACATCTATCCTTCCTGATATGAAAGGATGTCCTTCTCTCTGGCTTAACTCCCAGGTATCTGAGAATTCTTCCTCAGTCTCTGCCCCCTTACATTTCCAAAGAGCAATACAAACACTTAGGTTGGTTTGTGCTGTCTCTAGGAAGTTTGCTTCTCTAGATTCCAACACAAACACAAAAGTTGGAGAAAACTTGTTTCCCTAGGCTTTAGCATGCCAAGAGGTTTCCAGCTCAATAGGATCTTCTGGATTTAATAATTAACCATTGTTCCTGCCCTGGGGATTTCATCAATATGCACTCATACATACTTATCTTTATCCCACACTTTCAAGAAACACCTCTGGAACAAAGTTAGCCCCTTAAATTCATATAGCAAGTAGCACAAGATTGAACAAGTATGTTGAGACATTTGTAACATTTCATTAAAATAATGTTGAAATCTCCAAAGTTTGTCTCACAGACAAAAACAGCAGGGCAGACCCTGAAGTCTTTAAATAAGAGTCCTGCTGCTGTAGCCCACAGAGCTTCTTTGATTTATGCCAGCTGAAGATTTTGTCCATAGTTCAACAGTTATATGAATGAGGTGGAACAGATCACCATATTGTTAAATTAAAGAAATGAGCAGAGCTGACCCAGCTAATGCCAGAAAACTAAAATCCATATTCTCCTTGCAGCTTTGAAACAGAAGCAGGGGGAAAAAAAATCTGTCAGTGGAAGTGTACTGCCCAGTAGCAATACATCACCCCAATATGTTAGCATAGCTTGCAGAAGGCACTCATCAATGAAAGCCCATTGTCTGTCTCTGATACATCACCTCAGTATCTTTCCAATTGAATGAATATGTTCCTGACAACAACACATATTTTTGTCTGGTTTTTCTTTCTTCAATCAACTTCCATAATGAAAAATCTCATTTCAATCTATTTCAAATAGCAATAGTTTCTTAAATATTTACCACTCATGCTTGGAAGACTAACTGGTTTTAGTCACTGCTTCTGCATGTTATCTACCTCATAATACAAGTAACGGTAAGTGACTATATATTCTATGAAAAGCTTGAAGAAATAATAAGCAAATATTTTCCTGAGATGGAGGGAAACAAAAGTGAAAGGTCAGACCAAAATATCTGTTCATGATCTGTAGTTCAGACACAGTCAGCTGTCTTTGCAAATTTGCCTTGCATTCCCKGCAGCCTTCAGGACAGGACTGGCAGCTTTCAGGACAACCAAATAGTGTAAGATAAACAGATACAAAAATGGGGTTTGAGGGGCAGCTGATTCCAGGCTACTGATTCTTTCTCTTAACTCATTTACAGAGACATATCTATGCAAAGGACAGCAACAAAAGTTTTGTGCCACTACGAGGCAATGTAGAGTTTGTAGCAGTGCTGAATTGCACAGTATTGTTATACAACCACTTTGTCCATGTCTTTACAGAAGAAGAGGTTGGTGATGAACCAAATCGGGAATCAATATCCCTTGGGTCATTAGAGCAGAAGTATACTTAGAAAAGAATTCGTTATAGAAGTATTAGATGTACTTAAAGTAGACAAAGCTGCAGGACCACATAATRTGCATCAATAAACATTATCAGACGTTTGCCAGGAAACTGGTGAACCTTTAAATTATATTTATACAAGTTTAGTGTTTCAAGAGAGATTGAAGAAGAACCCAATTCCCTTGTTTTTGAAAGATACAGAGACAACATAAGAAACTAAATAAGGTGATTTAATATAAGAACTGTTATGGAGAGAGATAATCTTAAGAAATAGCTTAAAGAATAAGAAACCATATAAAAAGTGTAAGAAAATGTTTTAAGGGGATTGAGAAAGGGGTATTCATGATTAACTCATGAGTTTGGAAGCTGGAGTTGTTTCCCCTTTTTTTTTTTTTTATGATACATAGAGGGAAAAATATACCTACATTTTCAATAAACATTAAAATGTTTCACCACTAGATTAATTGCTGTGATAAAAAGTGATGAAGCAGTCAGGGATGGGTAAACAGCCATTACTTGGAYAAAGTTTGTAATCAAGGATAGCGAGATGAGGGTTATATGGTTTATATCACTCTGAGGCATCTTAGTCTCAGCATATTGAAGAGAAACTGCAAGGGGTCTTGGACTTCAGCTGTCTAGAATTGGTGGGTTCACTTCTGAGAAAAAAAGCAAAACAGCAAGACAGTTCTCATTTTGGGGATGAATTTTGGGGTTCAGAGCAAGGGATTCAGACCGCAAGTCCTTCTCTCGCTATCAAATGAGAAGCTAAACAAGGATGCATGACGAATTTCCTTCTTCCTGAATCCATTCAGGCTCTTAGAGGTGAGCCTTATGGTGCTATGAGAAGAGCTCTGCTTCACCTAGTAGAAAACTACAGAGAGAAGACTTGTTTATTCTCACATTTTAAGAGATGGCATCAGAACTGATGGGATCTGGCAGACCCGATATACTGCCACCAATAGCCAAATTTGCAGAAAGAAAGTAGTAATGAGTTGAGCACCAGAGTGCTCTTTATTTGGATAGTAGTTACTTTTACTTCCATGTGCTTCATTTGGAGAGTTAAGCCAGTCATTACAGGTTGGCTTAGATGAGGAAAAGCTTAACTAGGTGAAATGAGATTTCGTTTATTTAAAGGACGCAATCAGTTTCAGGAAGACTGTGTTGGGAGAAGCAGTAGAAGAAAGGATGAAAAATGCTATCATCAAAACAAAAGGAGAGGACTACAACCTAAATACAGCTTTTTGCATGTGATGCAGCAAAGACTGATGACTCTGGTGACTAGTGTTTTGACAAATGAGACAACTAAGTATAGATCAAACTTTAAGCCTAATTTATTTCAAATATTAATACAAAGCACAGCATTAACACGTACTAGTAGAATGGCTGGTGATTGGGAGAAAAAACAGAAGTAGAAGTTTGAGATCAAAAGCATTGTCCATAAGTTCAAAGGCACAGAGTGTTTATTAATAAGGCCCGTCTCTTTCTATCTTGTCTTCAACATAACTTGTGAAAAAGAAATTAAAGCAAAATGGAAAATATGGGCATCATAATTGAAACTCCTGGCACTAGATTCAACTTTTTGTATAGGTACTTGAAAAATTATTTTCTGACCAATTAAAATGTCACTAATATCAATAATAAGCCAGGTTTTCTCTCATAGTTTTATTGGGACAGATGCTCATTTCCAGGTAACTTTTTTTTCAGTGTATTCTTTCCTGCACTATAAAATAGAGGATACTAAAACTTCTTCTAGGTACAGAAATCTCAAGCCTATAAATCACTGACTACTATACCTATACAGAGAGATAAGAAGTTAAAGTGAAAATAACATATTTCTCAGTATTTCATGTTATACTAAGCTCAGTATTTTTAGCCTAACTACAAACATAAGTATCTTATTTCTATACACTATATAGAAGAGTCATCACTTCAGAATGCATGATTGATCTATCTATTGCACAGTGAAATGGTATCTATGGGTTTCTACATTATGCATAATTTTAAATAATAATCATATTACCAGCAGTATCAGAGGTCAAATATTAACATCTTTGTTGCTATTCAACTGTTCCTTGGGCAAACAGTAGTGACATCAAGCCATGTCATACTAAAAGGAACATTTAACAAAAATACCATTAATATATGATGTTTTAACACATACACAACTTTTGTTTATAAAACATGGAGTATGTTCACATTAGCAAGGTTATAAGAGCTCTAGCTTCATTTAAAACTTCCTTCTGCTCTTTGATGTTGCAGAATCACCAACAGCTCCTTTGAAATGCAGCAGCAGCTGAACCAAATCACTCTCAATCGACATTAGTGATAACCCATTCAATCTCCTGTCCCACGGTTGACCTCAGTCTGGTTTTGATCAGAACTAGTTTGGGTAAAAGAGCATTCACCTTCACAGGCTGACAAGGAGAGTCAGGTCAATTGAAAGCTATTTATGTCAGCATTTCAATATTGTATAGCTATTACAAATATCTGTATAATCAGCATTATATAAAGTAGATTGTATGCTATCTGAACTTTCAGTCGATGAGCAGTTGATCAGAGATTAATATTTTAATATATGGCTAAACAAATTCATCAGCACACACAGACATTTTTTTTTTTTCATATCCTGGGTTATAAATTGACAGCAGCAGCAGCTTTCATGCCAATGGTATCAAATATATGATCAATGCCTGCAAGAAATTCAAAGTGACTTTAGATAGCAATGTCCTAAGCTACTTTGCTCTGCTAACTGTTACAAGATTGTGGATTTGCATATGCATTTTAACTTGACCTTTTACAGCCACATTACACTTTCACCAATGGTTTTCATGTTTCCTGTGCTTGCTCCGGATTCTGAAGTAACCCTGTCTAAACCTAGGAATTGGCATTATCTAAATTTACCACTATTTCTCAGGTGCTAAATGTTTCTTGGGGGGGATGTCTAATCAAAATATGTGAATATATGGCAAAATAAACAATTATGTTATGAACAAATTTGTCTGGGAAAGGCTTAAGAACCCCAGTTCCAGTAGATTGATGCTGAAAACAGTATTTTTCTGTGCAAAGTTGGGGGCATTCTATCCAGGCTGCAAATACACACAATTTGTTTGTCTGAAATGTTGACATAAATAGCTTTCAATTTACCTGACTCTTTTTGGAAGTATATATTCCAGTTTCAAAGGTCTAAAACTTAGCACATGAAAACAATATGTTTTCAGAAGCACACCATGTAGAACATTTAGTTTTCAATAAATCAGTTTTGTCATATGGGATATGGCATTATACTAGTACTAAATTTTTTTCCCTCAGTGCCATCCACCAATAGAAACTAGATTTCAAAGACAAATAGAGCAAATCTCAGCCATCAGTTAGGGACGTGTATCCCTGCTGCCTTTAGATGGAGTTGCACAGCTGTAATGAATGGCAGAATTTTGCTAATTTAGGCAGACAGCTACACTGGCTTGGTGATTACAGGAAGTTTTTCTGCAATTACAGATTCCAGTTTACATAATATATTTAGAGGCTGTCATAGTCAACTCTGATGAATGTAATAGAAGTTTGGTTGCATCTGAATACTGTGACCAGGAACAACAGGCAGGAAAAAAAAGCAAAACATTCAGAAATTAAAATATCAGAAATAACATCTAAAAAAGACCTTAACAGGTCATTTAATGACCTGTCCCAAGGCCAAATCAACTACACCTCTCTCATACCTGGGAGACTTTTGTGTAGCCTTTTCTTAAAGACCTCCAGTGGTAAAGACTTCATAGTTTCTTCCAAGCAATGTATCGCAGCACTTACCTAATCCTGCTGTTAAAAGATTATTCCTGATGTCTATTCTAAATCTTCCTTGCTTCAGCTTAAGCCCTCTACTCATCTTTTCCACCTCTGGTTAACCAATGGACAGCTCTTGACTGACAATGCTGGTGACACAAGTAGGAGAGAACTGGGCCCAGGAGGAGATGCTGGTTTAGAACTGGACCAATTACGGAAACTGGAGGCAGGAATGGTTCACCTTTGAGGCAGAAGGCGACCTTTGTTCTGCCAATTCTGTTAAAGATAAAACAGTCTTGTGGTATGTAAATTTGTTGAATGTGTGTTTAGAGAGTCGAGTATGTCTTTCACAGTAGGTCATTTGTAAGTTTGTGCTCTTGTGCCATGAAGAATCTTGAGCAGATATCTATATACTCACATCTATCACAATGATGTGAAAAATACAGAAATAAGTATAAATGAATTGAGGTTTAACCAAAACTAGGACTATATGTAAAAATATTTTAATCAGATGATTTGGTTTTTAAAATTCATATAGCAGCCATGTCAGTATCAGAAGCCTTATAGAAGTTGACTCATGAAATCTGCTCCTTGTTCTTTGAGTGCAATGAGTGCTACGCTGCTGTGAAAGGAAAAGTTATTGGCTTAATACACAAATTAAGGCTTAATTGGCCTTACACAAATTCTTGCTGCTCCTAATTCTCTCCATTTCTCTTTAGGTGCTTACAGAAACTTTGATTACRTATGACAGTTGAAGTTAAGGTAGCTGAGCTATTAATTTTCCCGCTCCTCCCTTCCTTCTTTCCTTTTTGATGACAGAGGTCACATTTGCCATTTCCTAGCTTTCCAGTACCTTAGCTGTCTTATACAAATTCAAGATAACTTCTGATTTTTATGAGACTTCCTCAGTCAGTCTTGAATACCCCAGGAAGAAGTCTTTTAGGTCCAGTGATTTGAACATATACAACTCATTCAATTTCTTTCTCACAGTTATGGAAGAGACAAAACCAAAGGTAGGCTTGGGAAAGCGCTAGACTAAAAATAAACTAGAGTACACAGCACAATATCTTCCTTGGATACAAACCACGAAACAGTTGGCCATCAGGCACTTTCTGCTTCTGAAAATATCTTGTCAGTACTCTATCACCGTGGTTTCTTTAGAAGCTTCTCAGAAGAATCTAAATTCCTTAGACCTGCAAGTATTTAAGCCTACATAAATTCACATCTGCCATTTATGTTGTGGCATTTCTTACATGTGATGGTGAAGTACCGCTGGCAAAGACATCTTAACTGAGGCTAGAAACAAATATTTATTAGGCAGGCTGGCAGGTATTATGGGAAAGTGGAGAAGCTGAAATCAGGTAGCAGCGGAGCAGCTGTTTCTGAAAGTTCTAATATGCAGAGAAGTTTATGATTCTTCCTCCACAAACTGTGCTAAGAAAGATTTACCAAGCATTATGATGGTTACAAGGAACAGAAAGCAATCTGAAAGATATGAGACAGTTATAACTTCCTTCTCCTTAATTTTTATAAATTCTTATACTGATTAATGTTGTGTGTCAGCAACAAGCCCTCAGAGAAATAGGATAGTCAACAGTCTTTAAAAGAAAGGATTCAGGCCACAGTGTATTGGCCTAAAAAAAGCAGATATTCAAAGATCTTTTACCATCCAAAATCATCAGAAATTTTATTTCAAAAAACTTATATACTCTCCATTTTTTTTTTTTTTTTGAGTTCTTAGCTTAATGTTCAATAAACAGAGGGACTGGGAAAGCCAACTCAAACAGAAGCAACCTTGATAGACACAATGAAATTCAATGCCTCAGAACGAAGCAGTTTCCCAGACATCAATGAGAAAAATACTCAGGAAATTGTTTAAAATGTCTCACTCCTCTCCCAAGTATCAATAACCAAATGAATAAAGCATTTCATTTCTGCTTGGCTAGAAGTCCTGGATATTCTGAGAAGCTGTTAAGCAGATAGCTTTAGCACATGAAAAATGCACGCTAGTCATTTTGTTCTTATGTCAGTTATTTAACACATTGTATATAAATCAGCTTGCAAGATATAGAGTTTAATCTTTTCTGGTTTTATTGCTTTACCATTTCACTGTATTTATCTTGCATTCTGTGAAGATGGAACTTTGATTTAAAATTTTGCATTTGTAGGTCTGAGTGTCAATACTGCATGCACAACTCAGACAATCACTCCAGTGGGAATCACATCATTAGGCTTTACAGATATCATCCCCTCTATGGATCAGTATAATCGGTAGTCCCCAATGAATTCACATTGAGTGTGCATACAGCGCAGTAATGTCCTTTGGGCGAGGGCTACTTCTCATTGTGCAATATCAAGCACAGTGTAGCCTCTATCATGTTCAGAGCCTCTAGGTGCTATTATGTAATTTATGTAATTTATGTTCATTTGTTTTCTCCACTGATAAGAAACAGTAATTTATTCATCAAGTATATAGCTATGTTCTACCTGGTTTATATTCAGTTTTCTTTAAACACAGCATAGAAACTTACAATGGAAAAGCCTTCTTGGGGCATGGCAGCCACTGTCCTCCCAGTGCAGGCACTGAGTCCTAGAGCCCCCTTCAGAAAATAAACCAAACAGGAAAACCCCTTATGCTCCACTTTATTAGTAGGCAGTGACATTTACTCTCACCGTGTTAATTTCTGTGGTGGTTTTGTTCTGTCTTCCATGTTCACACTTCCCTTTCCTTTTATTACTACATACAGATGTCCCATCTCCAATTCTTCTTACTTTCTTTCTTATTCTCAGCCTTCATCCTAGTTTCTCTCTCCTAGGTCTCTCAGAATTTCTTATCTTCTTCTCCTCTCTAACTCTCCAAGCACCATCACCTCTCTAATACACAATGTTTTGTATCCAGATGTTACAGATGCAGTAATCTGTTGAAAGAATTGAAAGATCATATCTCATATTAAAACTTACAATCTTAATTTTAAAATCTCCTGCCACAGAGAATCTCCCCCACTGTTAAAGATTTCAGCCATTCCCTTTTCTGTTTTAATAACTATCAGTTTCTTTATCACACTACATTTTTATCATACCTTGAAACCAATTCTCTCTTCTAACATGAACTTTGCATTTCCTGATTTGTGAATGTATAACCTTATACCTTTGGTTTTGTCATAATATTAGTTTTCAGTATTATCAGTTGTTATACACAAACATGTTACCTAGCACATAGGAGGCCCACAAAAACCTTGGTCTGAGTGACAACTAGAAAAAAGATGGTGCCCATTTCAAGCATGTATAGTTTCCACAACCTGTCCCATTTTTAAACAGAAGCTGATCTATCTTTATGCATACCTAAATGCATGACTTCAGTCACTAATTTACAGACTCTGAATCCCATTTGGCAGAGATACTCAGCAGCCCTGAACTGTAACCTCAGTTTCAGACAGACCCCTCCCTCCTGCATTCTCTCCTAACTGCCTGAAGCATCCTGCTGTCCAGGGAGTTGGATGCTGTGAATCCTCCCCACTCACAGCTCAAGGAATTTATATGCCTAACAGCACCATGAATTCCACCCAACTCTCAGGTGTTACATTGCTAAGCATCCTACCTCCCAAGCCTCCTTTAGATTTGGCCTTAAGTGTTTTTTCATAGAGATGTATTTAGTACAGATGGCAAGCCATAAAACTGTTAGATTATTTATTTTAAAATATTTCATCAGGAAAAACTCACCAAGATGACTCAGTTCATTTCCAAGGCTATCCCAAGGCAAAATACATTGGTAGAAAAGTCAAATAAATAATATATACAAAATACAATTACAAACAATTGTGATTTTTGTGGAGAACAGGGTTTTAAAAGCTGTAAAACTAGGAGCTAAAGACTTTTTGCATGAAGGTTCTTTACATATTCCCATCCAGGGCAGCTGTCTAACATGCAAAGCCTATTATCTTTCTTAGCTCTATGCATTGAAACATATTTTTTCAATCCAGTCAGGTACCAGATTACCCTTTTTTAATTACATGTTGGAATATTAAAAGTACAGGCCCAAATTCTGCTAAGACATGCATGGCTCTCAGAGCTGTATTCACCCATAGGAAGGCTGCATTGGCTTCATATAGAAAAGATATGTCAAGTAGATGACACGTGATCCTTGTGTAGATTATGCTAATAGTTATCAAATGTTCTTCCTCTGTCCCTGCAGTTTACATTCTTTGCCTCTTGTACCATGCCGTATGAGAACTGTTTCTTGGTGAAAGGCACCATACAGAATATATCTGGGAAGAAACAGAAGGTGACTCACAGGAGAAGGATGGGCTTGGATTTACCTGCTTCAGTCCTCAGATATGTCCTATCCCCATCTTCAGTAACTTCTCCTCAGTTAAACCCTCTGCTCTGCACCTTGACATTCTCTAAAAATTATCTTGCCATTATGTATGTAGGCAAGTAAGCGTTCCTCCCAGGGACACAGCACTACCCCCAGGGTAGACAGTACAACTACTCTGAGATGATTATTTGTACAGAGGGGTACAAAGAAGGCTTAAGATATCAAAACTTAACTTCTTAAAACCTTTTCTACCCCAAGTAAATTTAAGTTTATCACTTCATGATGAACAATTTGAGACCACAGAACAAGGCAGCAGAAGCATGAAGGTTGTAAGTCAAGACAAAGCTGAAGCCAAGCAAGGAAGGAGAGAAACTAATTTCAGGATAAGAATTGTGGTAACAACTGGATATAGACAAACCTGGAAAGAGTGAGCAGTCTGGCCAAAGTATCAATGCAGCAAAGAGGAGTAATGATGCACATAGCACTCACATGTGATTATTATCCACAAAAATACCCGGGCTGGTGTGGAGAGCCTCATTCGTCCTGGCATGTTGTTGGGTACCCACCAGAGTGCCCAATAAAGGCAGGCTACTTCTACCAAATTCCTGAGGCTCATTTGGAGACAAGCAACATCATTGTCTCCCTTTATGGTCATTTGAAAGTAATAGGCACCTTTAAAGTATGATTTATCTAGCCTATTTTAAGTGTCTGTTTTAGAATTATGTGAATCACACTCTACAAGTGCCTATTTCTGCATTCTCTATAAAGGGAAACTGCAGTGACTAGCTCAGAGCTGAATATTTACACTGGAGACATCTGCATTTGGTGAGATGAATTCAAGCCTTAGAGTTTAAATAGACAAGACAAAGAATAAAGTGTTTCAACAGCATGAACAAAAACATGGCTTGCATCAGCATCTTGCCATACATCCTGAGATTTTTATCTTTGCAGAAAGAGGGGTTACCAGAAGGACCTAGCCTTTTTAAAATGTTATTGGATATGTGTTTGCTAAGTAGAGGGTAAACAGGAAAAGAAAGGAAAGGAAACAGAGGTGAGGGATTAATGAATACGGCACAAGGAAAACAACAGGAGAGCATGCATGATTGACATCACGTCACCAGTGTGGGGGGAGTGTGGTGGGGCATGAAAAGTCAAAACCAACAACCAGGAAGCTTAGGGTTGATGGTATCCAGCCAGAACTTCAGAGAGCAGCCTGATCACATCATCACTGCCTGATGAGCCCAGAATTGCTATTCCTGAACTTTCATGGATCGTGAATCCAAGAAGACAATGACATGGACTTGAAAGGCAATATGTAAATATTCTGACATTTAACAGAATAAAAACCACTATATATCCATATTTTTGTGAATCTGATAGCACATTCTTGATTTTTTTGAGCTTTTCTCCRAAACAGAGAGAAGGAATTAAACTCACTGTTACAAAAAATTAGGATCTCTGGCATTCTTTATACAGTAACTGAGCTCCTAACACAAACATTAAAATTTGCCAGATTTGTGTTAAAAATTCTAAGAATTAACAAAAGACCTGTTCTTTCAGACCATCTTCCATGCCTGTCTTTATTTATTCAAATTTGTAGGACCTCAGGCTAGGACCTCTCTGCAACTTCTTTATTGCACAAGCCTGCATAATTTAGGCGATTCAAAGATGTCATATGGGCTCTTCTCCTATGGCAGCTGGCAGTTAATCTTGACATAAGTATCTATCTCCAACTTAGTTCTTAATTGTGAATCATCTGAACAGAAAKGAAATAATGTTTCTGATATTCTCTCACAGTAGCAACAAAAGATCAGCATTGTCAGAACACAGACAAGAAACAGATGACTTGCACAACTACTTCCTTCGGTATGGTTGCTGCCTTGGGATCTTTCCCTTGCTCAAATTGCAGGCTACTTCTACTGTGCATCTGGGAGTGAGGTCCCATGAGCAACATGAAGACTCAAGTGCCTCATGACCACTTTTCCCTTGCAGGCAACCCATACCTATCCTGAGTCCAGAATCACTACAAATCCTGTTTTCTCTTGTGGTTAGCAAAAAAACACTCCTACGTTCCTGACCATGATCTGTGATCGTACTGCAGGGACAAATGGGATAAATAGAGGCTTCTGGGATTGCTGAAAAATGCCTATGGCAGGTAAGAGGATACCCTGAAACACAGGGAGTACCTGGGGTTTGCACCAGGAGTACTAAAAAAAGCCACCTGGGATGCTTCAAAGGAAAAGAAGAAATAGTGAATGAATCAGGCCTCCAGCCAAGTCTCCCGCCCAGAGTGCAAATCTCGTCAGCAAGTTCACAGAATTGAGCAAGACAAGGTACAGCCACAACTACAGACACAGTTCTTTTGGACTTTGTTAAAAGACGGAAGTGTCTTGTTTTGCTATTCAAACCTACAGAGCACATGGCTGTATGTCAATGGCTYTCCCACCTGAGTGAAGGAAAATTCCTTGAACAGCAATAGCGGTCAGTACAAGTAGCCTGAGAACAAAAGGGCACTTTAAATCCTCAGTGCTTAATTACAAGTACCACAAATATGAAAATGCTTCTTTGTGGCATATTATTTACATGTTATAAATTTATATTATACAAACATTTTCTTATATTATCGTATGTATTATAAATAAATTGCTTCATTTGGCATTAAAATTTGTCAGTTTCAAAAGGAATAAAACTCTAAGAATGATTAATTCTTTGTGATTTGGAAAATAATTCTAAGGAAATTTTTAATTTTAATTTTAAAAATTTATGAAGGATTCTCTCAAATATGATTTACATCCCTTAGTGGGTTGGCTTTTGTTCCTTATTTTTTGTACAAAATACAGATCAAAGCTCTTTATGTTTCTTGGATAACAACACAGCTTTCATGTAAACACACATCTTATGTATCCTATTTTTTCATACGTACTGGGTTAAGTCCTGAGGGAAATAAATGCCACAAAGTTAAATTGATTTACATTGGCTGATATGGCAACTTACACCATGTGGTGATTTAGCCTGCTTTAATTATTCTGAATTGCTTCAATTTATACTGCACATCCATGGAAAAAAAAATTAAAAATACAGGAAATGCCACTTCCACTTACAGCCTCTTTTGACTCTTCTGTACTATCTTGGTTTGCCTGTAGCAAAGAAGATTGTATCAGATAGGCTAAGGATGGATCAATACAGGCAGACTGAGAAATACCTGAACGTTTCATTCCCATGATGTTTGACACAGTTCTGTGTCACATCTCATACTTTTGCCGTGTGTCCTGAGGGTTTTTCCTCAAGAGTTTCAATATTAAAAAGCAGAATGAAATAAGAATATATTGGCTAGCCACTTGTGTGGTGTAGATCAGTCTACCTCCTCTAGTTTTAGTGCTGCCCTTCCAATCTACATCAGCAAATGATTTAGCATTAGAGAGCCTGTAATGCTCTGAACTCATTACATTTTGGTATGAAAAGTTAAATCATTGATCATCAGCTACATCATTAGACTTTCTGGAAAACAGCTGGAATAAGAAAGATATTGTTGTCAATTTGCTGAGAGCCTTAGTTTCCCACTACAGTGATGTGACAGCCTTTGAAAGAGAAGGCAGCCAACATCCATTTTTAGGTATTTCACCTCAGTTGTTTCATAAGCATCAGTACAACATCAACAGCAAACTCACTTCTGAGACTAGAGGAAACCTTATTGTAAAAGCTCTCCAACTCCAAGTACACAAGACTGTACTACAACATCATTTTGTAACCTCTCTTCAAATATATCTCTATCCTTAAGGGTTCAAATCCAAAAATCTCAGAAATCAGTGGCCACTTAGTCTCCATTAGATTGAATGAGTTTTAAATAAGCCTGAGATCTCTGTGAAGTAAAAGTCTCTTCCAACAGAAACATTTCACATTATAGCAAAAAATTCCCAGAGTCAGCAGAATCTCAGAAGTGGAGGTTTTGCTTTGCTCAGCTTTCATTCTCTTTCAGAGGGCATAAAAGAAGCAGAACTTTATCCAGGATTCATATTTGTTTCCTGAACATTTGGATATCATCTTCCCCTCTTTCCAAATGTCACTGGGATGATACATGTGGGTATTTCTAGCACAAGTGTTTGCATGTGCTTCCCTTCTTCTCAGAAGCTGAAAAATCATGCACAATCAGTATCCTGCATATAGCTGCTCCTCTCAGGTACATTATCTTCACAATTTGGCTATCAAATGGATTTGATCTATTTTGCTCTGATGTGAAATTTCAAACATGACCTCAAAGCGATTTCCCAAATAATGTTCTCAAAAGTAGCACCTTTCTGAAAAAAATTTCAGTTTTGACAAATCAGAATTTTCCAATGAAGAAACATGCTCTCAAAAATTCCTCCCAAAGTTTATCAACAACTCACTGAATCTTCCCTTTGCCTTCCTTCTTTGAAGGTAACTGAGCATTTCAGAGGTCTTAATGTAGAGTTTCAAGAAGAGGGTTGCACTGGGAAGGACGGTCTTTGTTGACAACAAACTGACCTTGACCAGACTGAGGATCACTTCCCACTTACTAATTTCCCCATCATGCTTGCAAGCAAACTTGTAATACTCTGTGAAAACACTGAATTATTTTCGTTGCTCCAATTCTTGTTGTAATCTTGGCCTACGCATTCAGGCAAGATGAAAGCACACAGACAGATGGAGGTGGACATGTTCATTAGGAAAAGAATGTAACTCCCTTCTTCTCCAAAGCACTCAATGCAGTGTGCTGACTATCTGCAGATACACCCTTAAAAAGGAACATGAATTCAGCACGATAGAATGAGTTTGTTTTTTCAGAGCCAGTGTGAAACTAGTTTACATGATACAATGTTCCTGTGAGAGAATAATTGTGTTGGGATGGTGTTAATGCCATTTACTTATTCATTTGGAACCTCTAATGAAAACTGTTTAGGAAACAAATGGCTAATTATGTTCTACATGCAAAATAATTAAACATTCAAAACATGATATTTAGCAAGGCTGGATATTAGTATTAAATAATGATATTCAATTTTATCTAAAAGAACAGATTAGGCCAATTCAGGAAAAAAAAAAAAAGGAAAAAAGAAAGTGTAGATCACCCATGAGGTAAAAAGCTGCTGGGGAAGGAATTTACTAGCAAAAAYATTATGTCTGGAACAGCTCCAGAGATTCATGGTACTCACACTTGTATTTCCTCAAGTATACTACCAGATATTTATCAAGCATGGATGCTAATGTAGCAGATGAAGTTCATTCACTTAATATTCTGAGTTCCTAATCTTCACAGCCATAATGTACTATTTGACTCTAGCCCACCTCTCCTGAATGAAGTGAAATTATGCCAGAGGGAAAAGACCCTCCCTTATCTCCTTTAGGGCACACTTACGCTACATAATGCAGTGCAACACAGAGATATGCCAACCAGCTGCAGCGCATACCAAGAGCAGTGTAGTTGCACCGTGACATTACTCCAGCTGAGCTGAGCAGCTCTGCTAATACACCAACACTCTTCTGGGACTGGAACCTGCTCTTTCAGCCTGCACTCAAATTTCCCTAGAATGCAGCAGGAACAACCTAGCAGCCTGTACAGTAGCTAACATCTATTATTAGCAGTGTCAAAAGCATTTCTCAATATAAGCTGAATATCAGTCCTAGTATGTAGTCCCTACCTCCTAGTTCCTACAATCCTGAAGTTATTCTTAGACCGCTCCTAAACCCTTCACAGGGCTCTCAGAGGTGGAGATTAACCTTAGGATACACTGGTACTTCATGTGTGTTTAAGCTAAACAACTAACGAAGCCAGTAGGCAATGCTGCTGTAAGATTATTGACTCCTATGTGATGTGACCTAACCTTCACAGATGGATAAAACATGCCACACTGAAAGGACATAGTTTATGCTTAATTTAAAAGCTCAAAAAAGAGCCTAAGCATTTTTTCCAAATTCCTTATTTCCAAGTGCTTAGAAGAAAATATGTTTGTATACTGCGGGGAGGGAGGTTTGGGTTTTTAGCCTGCACATGTACAAGAGACTAAGGTTTCATCTGTACTTCAATTCTGCTCAGCTGTCACAATGTGAATAATAAACATGTGAGTATAAATGTTCCCAAAGAAGGATAAGCAAAAGGAAACAGTTGTGGGCAACCTTCAGCAGGAAACAATGGCTGGGCCAACAACACGTTCTGAATGGTGCTGCAGCAGAAGGATGCTGTTAATCATCATTTGTTCTCCTCTGACACTTCTACCATTTCTTTGTAGAATAAACAGCAAAGAAGTTAAGATCAGAATGGTAAATAATTGTTTTAGCATTAATAGTGGTTAAATAAATAGCACCCTCTGTGATACGCAGTAATAATTATTTTCTCCCCTCTCCTTTTCTTAATCTATCTTCCAAATATTTTTATAAATTGTGGACTTAGCAGGTGGTTTCTTAAATGTGGTTTCTGTTTTCTTCTGTAAACTTCTCAGAAGAACGTTTTCTAACACTTTTGCTTTCCCAGGCTAGCTGAAACAAACAGGGATATTTTGTATTAAGTTAAAAATGAAATACAGTAAAAATACTTACGCTTTATAATCCTAAATGTTATTACTGGAAAAGGCCTTCATTACATCATCTGTGCCAATGCTCTGCTAATGTAGAACCGAATACTAGTAAGAAGGTAGGGCATTTTTAAAAAATACAATAACAAACCCAAAATGTGTCCCAAATAAGCAATGATGTTACAAGTCTAGACGTTACCTGGGCATCTTCATATAAAACTCAGATAAAAGGTTTTGCCGAAGAGTTAAGGCAGAAGTGGCTTGAGGAAAGAGCAGCCTGTAAGTGGTAGCGTGTTACATGCCGTAAAGCAGCAGGGTCCAGCTGGCAGTCTCCAATAGGCATCTTTCATTTGGTCTTCCACCTTTTTCTAAGAGGCAGCAACACTTCAGGCCAGGAATGTCCAGGCCCAGAGAATCTGGACCAGTGATATTGCACATAGTTAGGAAGGAGAAATTAGGCTTGGCCCTTTTCCTGAACAAACAAGGTCCCAGCACAGAGTCAGGAACTGTCGTTGAACCCCTAATCCAAATCTCCCAGCTCCAGAAGCTGCACTGTCCTGGTGAAGATGACTCTTGCTGATTACAGTCTACTATATTGCTGTGATCTTCATACGCCTGCCTGAAAGCCACCAGGAGCTTGATTTCAGCACTGGAGCTTGGTACTCAGTGGAAAACCTGAGTCAAAAAAGTCTTTTTGAATGGCTTCTCTGCTCCCAGTGTCACTCATTGAAAAAAAACTGCATTTCTGTTACACATACTTCCTCTGCAGCTCCATGAAACTGCATATTAGCTATAAAATATGAGAACTACTGGACTGTTCACCAGTTTTGGTAGGCTACAGAAAAAGACATTCCTGAAAAGGGAATGTCACAGTATTCTGGTCCCTAATCTCATAACTGTAACATATTTATGTCCTTAATTAAAAGTGTATTTTCTTTCCTTTAAGGCACTTTAAAATTTTAGCATATTTTTTAGGATAAGAGAATGGGGGAAGCAAGGGAAAGATAATCCTGCCCCCTAACCACAAATGAAAATTAGAAACTAGGAAAACAAACAGTTACTTTCCTTTCCAGGTTGAGTGAAAAGCACACAGACAGCAAAACAATGGCAATTCTGGGCCTCCATCTGCTCTCTGGCCGGATATTCTTTTTCCATCATTGTCTACAAAGGGTGGGTATTAATAGAGAGAGCAAAGGTGAGGCCTGAACTAGGTATTTCAAATAATTCTGTTTTCATTTATCAATTTGACTACTAGCAATCAGGGAATTTTGTTAGAAACGCCAATGATTTTTATCTTGACAGTGCCTCTTTAATAACTAAATGGAATCCATATTAATTATTTATCTCCTTTAAAGTGCACTGAATAGCTTTGCTGAAAATTACCACGTTTATATTTATAGAACACTAGACATGTATAGATAGGTTCAAAATTCATTATTTATACAGTGCTGGCTTTATTTATAGGAATCAAGCTCAGTAATTAGCATCATGTACAAGATGCCACCCATTCAGCTTCAGTGGAGTGGGACAAGGTGGAAAACAAATGCTAAACAGAAAGCTCTGCTAGGTTCAGAAATCAAACAAACTACTCTCTAGCCTACTGGTTAGCAAGGAAACATCTCTAGCAGTGATGGCAAAGTTGATGGAAATAATACCATTAGGTCTGCTTTGTCATTCCTGGATTTCTAGTGACTGTTTTAGTTCTTTAGTCTTTAAGTGTTTAATTTAATTTAAGTGTTCTACTCAGTGTAGTTATTCAGGCTTTCCTTGTTTTTTTTAAAAAAGAGAAGAGCTCAAAAAGAAAAAGTGCAAGAAATACAGTGGGCCCAATCCTGTATTCAAAACTCCTTACTTCTAAGGCTGCATAAGGACAGCAGTATGAAAACAACATGTGGAGCAATTTCTTCTAGCCCTAGTAAAAATACAACCCTTCTCCATGTCAGTGAAATGAATTACCTCTCTGTTATATGGGATTTTTGATGTCGCTAAGGTTCTGAAAAACTCCAAGCAACCTTCACTCTATATTTACAGGTTATATTGAAATTGGCCTGCAAAATACAAACCTTAAACATTCAGAGGTTTACAGAGAAAAAGCTTAAGGCTGTAATCCTGTGGCCTTGTACCTAGCAAGACTGAATGCAGCCTACTTTTATCGCCATCATGTAACTAATGCACCATCAATATTTCATGCATGTAATTTCAAATGAGTAAATAGCTTTCTGCAAGTTGCATAATTTGCTCATAATCTCGGTGCGTCTTGTTCCATTTAAAGCTAAGTGCCACCATTTTAAAAATGCCCCAGCAGGAATGATTCAGTCTAGCCAAGAATGATTGTATCTTACAAAGCCCCCAACCTCACTCTTGCTGCCACCCATCTTTACTGYCAGGGTGAAACATTTATCCCAATGCAAACACCAAAACAAAGCCAGGCAACAGACCCTACCAAATATTTAGCATTGTGAATATTTAGTCACTAAGGGAGAGACAAGAGAGCAAGCAAAAAGCTAAGCTGTGACATATGAGGTGTGCTATGTTTAGGGAAGCTAATGAAACCGAGGGCTCAGCCATTAACCTTCAAGGAAGAAAAGCCAGGCCTACTGCTTTAAAAATTGCTGGGACCAATCTTTCACCATGACAAGCATTAGTAATGAATAATTAAGCATTTAATATAATGTTGCTTTGGTGAAAAATGATAATTTTACAATTGATGGCCCCTAAACCTATTCAGTGTTATTATGGTGCAGTAAAAGCAGGAAGAGAGCTTTGATGAAATACATGTTTTTCAGTGGAGGGTTTTTTTTTCCCTGTGGTTTTTTTTTTTCCTGATGGTTGGACTGAAGCAGTTACAGTTATTAGGTTCAAAATCTTTTCAGAGATGAACAGTGGCCCTGCTGAGAGAATTTCATGAAAAATTTAAGAAGGAAAATTCAACCTGGAACAGTCTCACGTCTCATGCCAGCTCGCCCGAGGTCGAACTGTGTTTTCCCCCATGATATTCAGCTGATGTCAGGGAAATAAATCATTCAGCAGATGCAAATGCTGAAACCCTCCAAAATGAAACTTTAACAACTCAACTTGAGAACCTATTTTGATTAAGAGATATAGTTATTTAAAACAATTTAACAGATGCTCTCTTAGTTAGTTCCCTATAATCAAATGTTTATTGCAAAAGAAATATTTGAGTAGTAAATTATTTGAACTGTACTCTGAGATCTCTCTTTGCAGTTAAGAAAACTGAAGAACTAAGCTGCAGCAACTCCTCACAGCCATTTCTCTCTTCCTCAGAGCCTGCTGCTGTTAGCAAGAATTTTAACTGTAGATTACCACAAAATACAAGTTTTGGTGGGGCTCATGAGGAGACAGTGCATTTTGTCATCATACATCAGACCAAATGACATTGGTCTGGTTTAAATTGGTTCAAATAGAATTGCTTTAGAATCCACTTTCTAACATAGCACGGAGGGGTTAAATAAATAATGACACCTTTTATACCATAGCTAAGAGGTTATGGGAAGTCTTCTCTCTCTACAGTCTTTACACTTAGGTATGACATTTGCCAATGACATTCAGTGTACATTTGGTTCGACTTCCCCTAAACAGTCACAGGCACTGTGAGTTTTCAGCGTATCATGACTTATCCTTGAGAAATAAAAGGTTAAAAAAAAGTATCTAATCCTTCAATAACAGGATTTAGGCTATATTTTCCTCTCAGTGGAGCTGATTATTCTCCTAACCTCACAAAGATTGAATTACTTCCCATGTATGGTAAATCTTTCCTCCTGACTTTAAAAACCACTGTGGATTGTGAGGAGTGTGCATACGTGTGCACACACACACGTGTGTTTAGAGGTACCAATCCCTCAGAAATAAAAATAAATCAAGAAAGAAGATACAGTTAAAGTATTCTCCAGATAGATTGCAGTCTATAGCAGTTGTGTAGAAATGGCCACTAGCTGGTTGCAACAGCTTCTTTTCCCAGGGTTTAAAAATGCATCAGCTACAGGAAAACCTACTAAGCACATTACTGCTGAAAGTCTGACCTTGAATAGTTCATAAATGAATGATTAATCCCAGACTCCTAGAAAGAGGTGARCTGCAGCTTTTTCTAAACACCTAGAAAGCTTTCTAGAAGATTATCTGCAGTAACCAGAAATGGAGCATTATGAATCTSTAAAGTATACTATTTTTCCTTTCTCCTGATAGTACATTTTTCAAATTTAAAAAAAAAAAAAAATAAATGCTGGAGTGGGTTTTTCCTCTCAAAGTTTGTTCTTGAAAAGCAGACACAGTAACTCCACCATGATTTTAAGTAGATCTTAACTATCACTGTTCCACTTTGCAAACAGAGAAACAGAGATACAGAGTTTGGGGTGAAGTTATCAACAGAGGCACAGCTAGCAGTGCTACCTCATCTCCCCTTAGTCCCAGCTCCCCTGCTTCTTTTGTCATCTGACATCATCTGTGTCCTATGCTCAAAGTTTATCACCATCATGACACACCATTCCACCTACATGCCTTGAAAAGGAACATCTTAGAACTGACTATGAGTGCATCAATACAAAGCCTAACAATTTATGTTCTTAATTTAAGAGAATTGATACAACTTTTAACCTCACATCAGTCAAAAAATTATTTCAGTCAGTCACTGCTGCAAGACAGTAAGTCATGACCAAGTTCCTCTCTCCCAAACAATGACATCAAGTGAAATAAAACAGAGTGGCGCTAATAGCTGGAGTTTATTTTCTGCATGTTTCTCTTCAGGTTTGTTTTTCCATAGATGTTTTTTATCATATATAATATCGTTACTGACAGAATTCAATTACTTCAGATACACTAAAGTGGGAATTCTGCCTTTTTTTCTTAAACTGATTACAGGTAACCAGATTGAAGCCATCCAATCCCCATATCACGAATTTTTTGTACTTTCACTAGTTTAAAACCATTTTCTGGTGCTGTTTTCCACTTCTTTTTATAAAAGAGGAAGAAACAATATTTTAGGGCTATTTACTGGACCTTATTGCAGGAAAGTACCAGTCAAATCTATTCTTTTTTAAAAAAAAGTTTGTTCATTTATTGTATTTCTAAATTCCTTAAAACAATGGATGGAAATATGTGCCCATAGCTAAAGGATAGTGTTGATAACAGTAAAAGATTATTCCCAAAACAATACTTTATTACTTCACCCTGATCCTTTCTTTATACAATTAGGATGAATTCTTGACTCCACAGAAATCAGTCAATATCTAGGAGTCAGATTTCACAGACACGGTTACCTTGTGTGAATATATTTAAGGTGTCTATATACAAGTATATGTAGAAAGGAAATCAGAAAGGCAAAAGCCCAGCTAGAATGCAATCTGGCCGCTGCCGATAGAGACAACAAAAAATGTTTTTACAAATACATTAACGACAAAAAGAGAGCCAAGGAGAATCTCCATCCTCTATTGGATGC
>JAYKAV010003463.1:184361-269883 GCA_035582835.1 Phoebastria nigripes
TAAAAGATGTGTAGATGAGGCGCTTAGGGACATGGTTTAGTGGGCATGGTGGTGTTGGGTTGATGGTTGGACTTGATGATCTTAGAGGTCTTTTCCAACCTTAATGATTCTATGATTCTAAGTGAGAAGCATATTGAAGCTTACTCTTTCTATTTTCTAGACAGTTCAGATACGAGCCAGGTCTGTAGTCGCATTGGCACAGCACTGAATCCAAGCCAACACACACTACTAAGAGACATAGTGTATCAGCTTAGACAGTATCATAAGATGCTTCTGACTGGCTTTGCTCATAGGCTGGGCAAGATGCCCACAAAAGACCAGAGACGTGGTGTTAGTAACTTCAGGGCCCTGCATCTCTGCAGATTCTGATTCCACAACAGTTTCTTTAAAAGGTGATATTCAGGAGCACATGAATACCATATTTTGCCAGAGTGGGAACAGTATGCTTAGTATGAGTCTGTGCTCTGGACCTCAGCTTAAAATGCCCATTGTGCCTTTCATATGAATTAACCAAGATCTTAACATGCAGTTTTAGAGTACAGCACAATTCAGGATGAGATTAATTGCAGGAAGCGGTCTGTCTTCTATCAAGAGCAAACCTCTGGCAATAACAAGTACTGGATTTTCGTCTTCTCACTGAATATGCCTCATGGAAAATGACTGAAGTTTGAAAATTCCAGATAAGAAGGGAGCTCAAAACTGAAGACATTAAACAGGATCCACCCTGTTAGTAAATAATACTAARAAGTACGGAAAACTCCAGGAAGGGAAGGAGAAAGTCAATTGTGTACAGAAAGAGAGGTTAACTTGCTCTTGATACCAGAAACAGAACACTGTAACACTCATTAAATCTACAAAAAATACCTCCAGTTCACTTCTAACATGAGTTCTCAGGCTTGGGCTGTGGCTGACCAGGAATGTGGGGCCAGTATTCAGTTGGGGCCAGCTAGAATTACATATTTTGTTATGGACACCAGAATAATACTCAGAGCTCAAGACCTGAATAGGACCATCTGCTGACTGTACTGACACCTGGAATGTAGAAACACAAAGGCTGTTTCCAGAAGTTTTCTCTCCAGAAATATCTTAAGATCCAACAAAGAAATGAAGCTCAGCACTCATTCTTATTAACCCAACATGTATATCCACAGAGGATAACCAAACAGAAAGAGATCTCTTAGAGTGCTTCCTCCACATGTAGAATCAGCTCCAATATGTATACACCACCAATGCTTTCAAAGAACAAAAACACAGATGGAAAACTAGCATATGTAACAGGGAACAAGAGGGAATATAGGCTCATGCAAATGCAATCCAAAATTCTTTGGAACTGCTTAAAGTTTAGGAAACCTGGTAGGTTTCCTATGAAGGCATTTTTCTTGCTTCTCAGCAGAAACAACACCAACTGGATAAGTTCACTGTTAACACCAGAAATTCCTATAGACAGAAATTACAATGGGGCCTCAGTACCTCACCCTGAAGACAAAAAATTCCCTAAATTTTAGCAGCACAAGCCTTAGTGGGGGAAAGACAGACCTTTGAGAGGGATCCAGCTGGAGGGCAGAGTCAAGAGAGTCCAGTAAGACAGCAAAAATCCCTCAGAAAGGGAGCAGCAGGCTGAGGCAACCGTTAGCCTTCCTATCCCTGTATTCCTCAGGATTTTTCATTGACTTCTACCCATTCAGCGGGTAGAATGAATAGACAGATTCAACTGAGAAAGCTATTTCTGCACATGACATGGGCTTCACATGTCATAAACTTTATGGTGTGAATTCAAACAGCATGTCTCCATAGACATGCATACCCTTTCACTGAACACCCTTTTCACCCAAACCCAAGCCAACGCTTTCAAAACGTGTATCTGCATCCTTGCTGGGAGCGAGAAGCCTGGTGTTCTCAATGCACAACACACTAAGGAGAACACACCTCTCCTATTTATAAGCTGTCCAACGTTGTTTCCCACTGTGCATCTCCCTGTCTTTTTACAGAAAGATCTACGCTGTCACACAAGGCAACACTCTCTATTGCCTGAATCCAACACTGGATTATAAATGTAAGATGCAGTTTGACTCTCCTCCCACATTTTTAGTAAATTCCACTAAAGATTCACCTTTTTCCAATAACAATTTGCCTTTGGAAATGCTAATGTACAAAATATAATTTATCTAAGACAATGGGAGATTAGATTACTGGATAGAGCTTTGGACCTCAAAGACTTGCATTTTGGTCTTAGTCAAACCACACTCTTATTGTGTTAGCTTACCAATTACTTTAATCAGTTCCCTGTCAGTAAAATTGGCTAAGACATTGCTACCTAAATTGTTACGCATGTTCCAGGGGATCAAAGCCAGTAACAATCATAGATGGATCAGTTACTTTGGTGAATACAAACAAAAAGGTATCTAAACAGAGAGACATGACTACTGAGTAAAATTAAGAGATATATATATATAGCATAGGTAATTTGGGACCTGTTGTTTTATAAATACATTTATGTATATATACATGCATCTATAAAAAAGTAAACTGTATGAATAAACAGTATGAAACAGCAGTTTCTAATACACAGCTCTAATGCAAATTATAATCCTTTCCAATCACAATCTTTTCCAATTCATTTCCTTTGTTAAATTGACCATAATAGATCCAATACATGAACAAAAGGATCCAAGGAACAGCTACTGAGGATACAGGCAGTCTGCATGATTCACTGTGTTCACTGAAGCAGACCAGCAGTATTTTGAGTGTCTTTCATTTCATTTATATAATTTTCACTATACATTTTATCATGTCTGCAATATCTTTGGCAATAGAATCTGCTGGAATTTGCAGGAGGTATTTGAGAAATTGCTCCTTCCACCCTCACCCCCAGAAGATAAAAAAAAAAACCCTTTGGTGGTCTAAGTATATGTGAAATTGGGTGCATTGTAGAATGTGCTTAGATTTCACAGGACAAAAGATTTCTGCCTCAATACAGGGACCATCCAACCCTGAGATCCCTGTGGATGAATCAATACCTTGAAGTGTAGCCATGACAACCATAGAGATCAAATAGGCTCAGCACACACAGTATTCACAGTATTGATTTTTCAGCATAGGACAATACAGTGCTCTCAGTGCCTGAATATGGATGAGGAGTAGCTGGCTGAGGCGGACTTCTCTTGCGAAGTCTGAAGTGATGCTGCTGAGGAGAGAACAGCACTTCAAGGAATTTCACACCACTATAGCGAGGGTGTCCGTTCTCTGATCATTAAGTCAGACTGCAGCCTTTGTGTCCACAGCTCACAGCCCTAGGTTTCTGAATATCTGGTTAGCCATGATCATGAAAAAAAACCTTTACTATCCCTTTTGTTGGAAATAAATATCACTGACATGCTGCATACGCTTATGACCAGGGCTTTAGATCTACAACTCTCAACATTTTAAGTATGAAGCTACTGACCTTTAAATAAATTAAAAATTATATATATATATGTAAAATAAAATGTCACCAGCAGTTCAGAACAGCAGTCCATCTGCTCAACAGAGGCAACAGCAGTGCATCATTGCAGTGTTCTGCTCTATTCTGCTCACGTTCTGTAGGGGCTAGATTCAGAGATTTGATGTTTGCAACATTCTCTAAAACCATCAGTATGACTATGATCTTGAGTGACCTGGAATGCTATGTTAATGCAATTAATGACAACCACACCCAATGATCATGACCTCTGACAGTTACATTTAATTGGAACCACAGAACAGTCAATTCAAATGTGTCAGAAAAAAGCACTCAAGAATATGGAACATGTTTCTAGAAAGAGCCATAATGACTGTTAACATAAAAACTTACTCAGAAAATGTCATTTTCCTGAATTATCAATTAAACACCTACAGCTACAAACCAGGATAAAATTTGTTTTTCCACAAAATGTCACAAAAATTATCTGCTTCCATCAAAAAAAACTCAGTATGTATTTCAAAATAACAGCCAAAAATGAGTTTCAACCAGGGTGCAATAATTTCCACCTGTGTGACTGTGATGCTTCACAAAAGCTCTTGTTCAGCTACCTCCCAGGTACTTGCTCAGTGGCCTAAAATTCCTACCTAAGTCTGTGCTAACACCTACCAGAGAAAGGTTTTTATAATGCCGTGCTGAAGGCACAAGCTGCCTGACCTAAGGCTGGCAACGAATGTGTGTGGGGGTATTTCAAAGCCCAAAGCTCACAGAGACAGGGCCACAGGACTGTGTAGAGACCCAAGCCCAGTGCAGGCTTTTCCATGCTGCCTAGTGGGAGTGGTCCCTGGAACGCACAATCCCCAGAAGCACGCCTGAGTTTCTCTGAGGAAAATTGGTTGATTTAGACCAAGAGATCTCAGGAGTGAACCACCATAGCCACAGTGCAGATGATCTCAGGGAAGGAACTTGGGCCAAGAGCCAAGTAGGGAGCTAATGTATTTGACAGCACAAACACCTCTTGTTAAAGAAAGTTTTCAGCAGAACGTTTCTGACTAAAAATGTTCTAGCTTTGCTTTGTTATTAATTTGACATTTTCTGTCAGAATAAAAATATATTTTTCTTTTGAGTGGAACAGAATATATTTACATGTTTACTCCTTAACTTTAGTGCTACACAATCACTATGGCTAGACACCATGTAAAAAACCAAACTAAGATATGTTAATATCCTGTGTCAATTAATATAGAAAGAACTTCCACCACGCTTACTGTATTGCTCCTCAAGCAAGACTGCATTTTGAAATTGCAGTTTTAGAGATCCACAAAACTTGTTATCCTTCAGCTTGATTTTCTTCATCATTTATTTTTTGTTTCTTGAAAGCAGCCCTTTCCTCTTTCTGAGAGTGTGTCTTTAAAAAAGAGGCATCTAGAGGASATGCAGATATCCCAGAGCATGTTGATACTCACTGGCTGCTTATATCAATCATCAATATCTCCTTTATGTCAAAAAATACAGTAATGATAGTCACTATGAAGTAATTGTGAATACACAAATGAACTTCTAGTGAGCCAGCAATAGTTTAAAAAAATGCAGATTGTCTAATTATGTTATGGATATTTGCACTGGGTATTTCCTCTCCAGACTTATGTTGTGTTGTACTGCTGCAAGTCTGCAGCTGATCTTCATCGCTGCTAATGTTAATCCAGCTCTTTGTTGCCTATGGAATTATGCCAATTTGAAGCAAGAAGGGATCAGGCCAAGCTATTTTGTAGAAAAAACACTCAAAATACTAATGGCTGGGATTCCCAGAGTCACATTTAAATAAAATTATAAACTGCTTTTTACCAAGTGCTTCTACTGTAGCACCTTATTTTTGTATGGATACTCAAAGAGCAGCAAGAACATGTATGTTTGTTATTACAACTAATAAAACTTCTGCTGTATCTGCTGGCTGTCATTTAGTAGGCCATACAGGAGACGTGCATCTTGCTCTTTCTTCTCAGTCACTGCCAAACAAGGGGCTGACATTTCCCGTCTTATCCTTTGAACCAAACTGAGCTACTGGGAAACCATCCGCTAGCATCCAAAAGAGCTGAAGAATTATGTCTAACAGTCAGTTACCATATGGGAAGCTATGGCTCGGTTCAGAGATACATCTCTAAAGACAAGTAAGACCTGTTGGTTAGATATTAACTGATATCTCATAGTCTCAAGCTACATAGATAGTACATGCTAATATAGAACACAGTCTGAGTAAAAAATGCTCAGCAAATTGAAATACTAGTGTTATTATTAAGGAGAAACATTTGTGCATATCCAGCAGTAAAAGTATTACTTGAGGTAAAGCTATTTTGCAAAAGTATTGCCATATTCCATACTATATAATAACAAACTGATTGCAGTCTTTGGTGAATGAACTTGACTTGCTTCTCCACATGCTTCATAATGCACCTGTGATAAGTTTTAATGGTCCATGACATTTATGCACCTGTTCCCTTGCTGTTGATTTGCATTCCTTTATTGAAAATAATATGGTCTTGTTTCTAATTGCATGCATCTGTCCATAGTTCAAAGACTCTGCTTCTTCCTAATTAACAGATAACTGATTATTTAGAGAACCTGTCTGTACAATTCATGAATTCTCTGTAAGTTTATGATCTCTGAATATGCCTATATCAGAATGCAAACAGTTTTATTCGATGACTTGTCTTTGCCTGTATATTTTTATTTTCCGTGTTGCACACTTTTCAAGAGCAGTAGACAAGAACTAACAGAAGAGGATTGTTTACTTAAGCACTCTACCATTGAAAAATATTTAGCATAGGCAACAAGCCAATTACCACCAAAAACAGATCTCTGAAAGATGTGGTCACCCACACAACCATGTTACCTGGCTATGTTTGTTGTGACCTTAGGGAAACTGATCCAAGTGATATCTGATAAAGAGTTTGGAGAATAACACAAGGGCAGAGCCAGCTGTTCTCCTTCACCTGTTTTCAGTCACTAAAACCATAGAGAAGTGAGCACTAAGAACCTGGTGAAATAGAAGAAACACTGACATTCTGACACACAGATTTCCCACAATTTACTTCCAATGAAAGGATGAACTAGAACAAGGAAGTTCATTGCCTTTTTTGTAAAGCAATATCAACTCCTGTGTTTTTTCTTCAAGAAAGTAAAAATACGATAAAAACTGCTGAAACCTTCATTCTGTTCCTTTATGTGTTTCTTCATATCCCATGCTAAAAAATACATTTATGAAACACCACAAAAAGATTCAAATATCTGTAGAGACTGTGAAAAACTGTGTTTAAGAAAGATGTGTTCTCAACTGTAAGGTCAGACACTAGGGACAACATTACAAGCCCATTGAATTTCATTTGGAAGGAGTGTTCAACTATGCCTCTCTCTATACTCAGCAGTATTGTGGGGCTTTTTTTTTTGCAACAGCAATTGACTTGAGTTCAATCTTGTGAATCATTAACCTTCTCTAGAATCCTTACTGCTTTCCTAGCCTGTATTTGTCCATTTCATAAACCTTTCCTATAAATAGTACTTGGCACTTGTTCTATTAAGCAGCATTTTTCCTCAAATACATATAGTTCAGTTAAGGTAATTCTGAATGTCAGTTTTAGACTCCAAATTGCTGAAAAATGTTTCACTGAAAAGTTTCTAACAAATTCATAAGTAAGCATGTGTAAAGTCCTGCAGATTATTTACTGTATACATATATCTTGTATAAAATATATATTAGTAGTTTTAAGGAGTCAGAAACCAAAGTGTACACAGGATAGCATAGTAAACTAGAACTCAAAGCAATAATTATAAATAATGCATTTTCCAGGATACTGTGATAGCAGTAGAGCTCACTCTGCTTAAGAAGCTACACTGCTTGTGATGGTCAGTGAAGGCTTTTAAGTCCTTTTAGTACTGAACCTTGATAAATCTATTAGTTTAGCTACTAAATACTGATGCAAGAGAGAACTGGTAATAAAAGTGTGAAACACAGATGCTGTGAGGCTGAGTGATGGCATATTTTTGCTGATTAAAAAAGGAACAGTTTCTTAAAACATTTCTAAATCACATGTTTCTCCCCTGGGAGACAGCAACCATTAGCCTAGAAAATTAGTGACTTGCAAACTGACCTGTTAACTCCCTTTGCCTACAAGAGGACTACCGAGAACTAAATTCTGTTTAGTGGTGATGAAAGGACTTTTGTGTGGAAGAACAATTAGCTGGCAACTATGAGGGAAAAGTTTTCAAGGATTTATAGGCAAAACTCACCATTTGTTTTGCTGACCAGAAAGATGCCTTGAGGGTACTTTCCTAACATCATCCAGCAGTGGAGGTTCCTGTAAAAATGGAAGTACCTGTTACAAATGACAAAGCATATACAGCTTGGTATAAGAAAGAATTATTTAAATAATTAGTTTATTCCCTTAATTTTAAAGTTCTTTGCCCCCTTTAGTGGCTGTGAGGAAGGATGAATTCATTTACAAAATGAATGTTCTTATATGAATTGGACTTTCTCATTTTGCCAATATGCATTACAGTCCATTTGAAAACTTAGATTGGAAACTTTGGCCTGGATTTTTTACTTTTAATCCAGTGAGACCTTGGTATGGTCTGTATTGTTTTGATACTCTGCGTACAAACCTTTTGAGTCTCTGATCAGAGAATTTTTGTGCAGAGGAAAACTGGAAGTGTTAAATAAACAGAAAGAAACCTTGTGCCTGGGAGCAGATGTCCCAGCTGTTTGATAAGATTTGCAGGCTCAAAAGATATTACTTGCTGTTACCCCAAATGTCAGATGTATGGTTACAGTAGGAATGTATTTAGTAGAGGAGCTTAATCCTTCCTGCTCCATCAGCACTGAAGCTGCAAACATTTCTGGCTTATGCCAGAGCAAAGTCAACTTAAAGGATACCAAATACTGATGAGCCAACTACAGTAGATGGAGAGCAGTAGTAAACCATCTATAACAACTTCAGACAAACTGCTGAGCCCTGGCAAATTATGAAAATTAAGTCTGAATTCTTGAATATTTTCATTTTCACCAGTCACTGTTGGCTATAACTCTAATCACAGCACAGAAAAGCTGTAATAGCATGACAGATAAGGTAAGAAAGAAAAAGAACTCTTAAACCTGTTTAGAAAATGGCTTGAAGTTTTATATATAAGTACACATAGACAAAAGGCATTTCTGTCAGTGGCCCTTGCACACCTTTGCTTACATAAAGCCTGCACAATCATCTGGGAACAGCGAGGTCTGGCTGAAGTGCCCTCAGGGCACTAATAAGACTTAATGGCCATAGTGATCATGGGGCTGTGTCTGACCCTGGTTATCCTCACCAGGCCTGATCTGGACCTTAGTCTGATTTCCCAACTTGACCTTCCTCATCACCATGAACCTGCCTGCTGATCTGGGATCTTGGCCAAATGTGCCCATGGTCTCTGGGCCTGCTCTGCTGGCCTTGCTTGCATGGGTCTGGGTCCTGGCTGGCCGGGCCCCTGCCCTGTGTGTTGTGTTATCCCCCTGCTTGGTCCCCACACCCCATCCCTCGGGGTCAGCTGGCCCTTGCTGCTCCCCTTCAGTTACTCAATTAAACCATGCTCAAGTGGAGAAAACAGAAATAATCTAAGTCTCTTTGTACCCATTATTCCACATTTAAATTTCAGATAATAGCAAGCATTTTAAAGACCTTTCAGAATGTCTCCATTGTGCTTTACAATGGAGGAAAGGATTTAAAATTCTTTTATATTCTCTTGCAATTTTCTTTAAACGTTTTTGAAAAGTTCTTTAATTTACAGCCCTCACCTGGTGGTTGGCCAGAATGTCTGCTAAAACATAAACTTGGTTTTAAAACTCCATTTTCTGTAACCTTGGAAGGGAACTCACATCAATGAGACACCATGAAAAGTGGGGCTGTAATGCAGACAGGAATTTTCAAAGGCTGGCAAGTCGGGCAGGCTGACAGTCATGACTAGTGTGACTAGCCCAACTTTTCAACTTGTCTTGTTGCACAAAATCCCTATTCAAACCCAGGTGACAATCTTGGAGTAATAGTCCACAAGGTCTGTTATTCTGCTACAAAAGGAAACTAAACCAGGTTGGTTCAATTCATTTTTGAAAAGGGTAGATTGCTATTCATTTTCTTGTTACCTTCCCAGTGCTTACAAAAGCTTGCTTGGTTATTTGTTCCAAAGTTTTTTTCTAGAAACTGAAGTTTAACTAGCTGATCTATGATGCCTTGACTCTCCTTTTTCCTTTTCAAAAGATAACATGCTGCATCTATTCAGTTTTCTGCCAGGTATCCTTCACAAAATAACCAGTACAAACCATTATTCTTTTTCTAACTAGCCTATGACGAACCTTGCGAGGAGTGGATAAGAAAATATCTACATCATCTATCCACACTGTACTGTGTTCTTGCCTGTGTTCTTTCAACTCTTTGTGGTAATAATTGTACTAAGCAGCTTCTCATAACTGAACTTTGCATTTCTTTTTGTGAAAACCGATACAAAAAGCAACCATTAAACACTACTATTTTTCAGCATCATCGGTCATCAGTGAAAAGGAACAGATTTTCCTCAAAATTCCTTTTGCTGATAGTATAGTTACATAACTATTTCCTTTACTTTTGACGTCTCCTATATAGTTGTCCTATATATTTTTGACATTCTTTTATAATTTCCTTATACACATCCTTAATAATTTGACTTAGTTTATACTTTTCACACACTTTTTATCCTTTGATGTCAGTAACGAGTTCATGATTTTGCCAAGTCAGTCTCTTTCTACTCTTCTTACTTCCTTTTCTGCATCTAGTACCATACTTCTGAGAAGTTAAAAGCTTTTCCTCACATTGTTATAGAAGATTTGCCTCTGAGATCTCATCTAGTTCTCTCAATTTAATTACATCAGACTCTTTTTTGTTTTCCTGGCTTTTGTTCCCTTCCTAAGGATCACAAACTTAAACATATCTTAGTTTCATTAACCAGACTGTTTTCCTCTTTCAATAAATTTCTTCCTTTTGAGTAAAAACTGTACTTTTTGCTTTTTGGACTAAGGAAAATTAAGAGACGGGCTAAACCCATTCTTTATCAGTTACCTATGCCTCTGCTGATACTTCTGTTTGAAATTTTCAGAGAAAGGTTATGCAATAAGGAGTCTTTAGCATTAGCCCTTGGAATCAATAAAGAAGTTGCATATAAACCCACAATATTCTTCATTTTAAAATATGCAGGGTAGCATATTGTGTCATATTCAGAGGTGCAATTCTTTGACTAAGAAACCAGTGAAAACATCCATCAATATATATACTGCCATCCATGTCTACAGTACACTGTATATTACTGAAATTTTAAATTTACATTTACAGTAGTGAATTACAATGGTGTTGGATGTTGGCTCAGATTTTGGTCAGGAGCTATGAATCAAATATAGACAGCAGGGCCCACCACACAGTCAACAAGAACAAAAGGAGTCGCCAGGCAAACATGACAGATGGCAAAACCAACAAATAGTAGAATACTTGAACAAAGAGAATAGACTGACAAAATATCCCTAGGCCTGGCATCTGCCATGACATCTCCTAAGTCTGTTGTACCTGGACTTCAATCAACTGAACAGCATTCCGTTGATTTAGGTAGAAGATGGGGCAGGAAATGAGGCCCTGAGGTCAGACATAGATATTCTTCTAGCAGGGGAATATCCAGGGCAAGTATTGGTCTGGTGAAGAAGTGYACATGGATTACAGAAATGTTCCTTATTTTAAAAAGCACATTTTGGAAGTGGTTTTGTCCTCTGACATAAGAAATAAAAAGCACAACATAAGGTAAAAAGCTGGTTTCCATCCAAACTRAAATGGTAAAAATATGTAACAGCTTGGCTTTAAAAGGATGTCCATCTGTTAGTAAACTAGTGATCATACCATATCCACAACGGTCTAACAAATTAACAGCCAAAAAAATTACTGCCCACACCCACAGCTCAATAAATATTTAGGGCTGTGTTTTTGTTTACAGTAAGACCACCTTAAGTGATTAAGTGTAAGTTTTCCCATTTTAAAATGTCTTTAAACTTCCAAAGTCTTACAGAAATACGTAACTGAAAAATGTTCCAATAGACAAAACCCCTCTCCTCACAGGTTCTAGTGGGAATACAGCAAGCCAATTCTTTTGCCTTGGTAGGAGAATCTTGGTCTGAATCCCGATCACAGTATTTAAAAGTCAATGCATGAGCCTGTGGAGGTAACAGTCTTCCATAAAAGCATACTTGGCTAGAAGCGGTGTTCTTGACTAACTGGTTGGATCACAAATGAAATAGCTTCACTATCAATTTCAGCAGATTGAAGATTGCCTGCTTCGCAAATACATGCCAAGGCAGCTTCATTACTTGCCATACCTAAGCCAGCTAGATCTAAAACTAACTTGGGCATAGTATCTAAGCTGAAATCATGTTCCTAATATACACAAGCCCTTCAAGGCTTTATTTTTCATGTCGCTTCAAAAATTTTACACCATTAAAGAAATATGGCCAGAGACTGGGGGTACTTTAATTTTCTTAGGTTTTAGCATCTCCTGCTGGTTCCACCAGAGCTGTGTTTGAAAATAAACAAAGCTGAAGTCTCAGAAAAAGGGGTGTTTGCATTTGCTACACTTTATGCAGCACAGTCCCTGCACTGATGCACCATACAAGGAGATGCATGCAACACATGTACAGCTGTTCAGCTGAAATGTCACGATAAGAATCTGTTCCTATTGCTTCATGTTATGAACTTAAATTTCACAAGGCTGGAAATGAGGCAGCAACTTTTAAAAAACAGTGCAAATAACAATAATTATTAAAATTACATTACTTGATATATTTTTGTTTGACTCTCCATTTATCAATGTTTTTTAAAAATGCACGAAGAATATAATAGTATAAGCCTTGTATCACAACACACAGAGAGTCCTCCTCTTAGAAAGGTTATAATGATTTACTATTTTAAGTTTGGTGCAATAACAGTCCGTTTGGATCAGCAGAACTATAATTCTCCTGTCACTGGCTACTTGGCAAACAAAACCCCTTACAAATTAAAAACTCTTAGGTACCTGGCCCATGAATGTGAATGAACACACTGGAAAACAAAAAAGTTTATTCTACAATACCAATCCAGAATGACTTGCTAACAACACAACCTTTGAAAACACACGAACRCTTTTCATCTCAAACACTGAAAAATGCAAAAAAATCAGAAAGATTAATTCATAGATATGTATAGCCTATGAACATTCCTTGTAAGAGTCATTTCAGAGGCCTTCAGCTAAGCCAGGTGTAGAACAGTGCATACTACACACAAAGCTAGTCATACGCAGCATAATCTATATGCAACAGGTTTTTTTTTTATTGTAGCATATAAACATAAAGTGTTCTACTCAGAGAAGTGCAACTGATTGCGCTCTGGTTTTTGTATATGTTAAAATGGAATATTACAGTCCTTTCTACTGTCCTCATTTTGGACATCTAATCTCGGCTACCAACACCAACCCTGTCCTCTGCAGGAGCCTGCCTACAAGGGACAGGTTCAAACAGACACAGACTCTTCTGCCAGTGCTCTGCACTGGGCAGATGTGCCCGAACAAATCACAGTAGCATGGCACCTGGCTAATAAACGTCCCAGCAGGACTCAGAAAGCCCCAATGTAAGGCTGTATTAATGTGACTAATAACCAACAGGAATTGGGACAGACCCCTTCTGCCCAGCTCAGAGCATGAACTTCCACTCTCCTGCCCGGATAAGCATGCCCACTGGCTCTTTCCCGTAGCCCCTGCCCTGCCCTCTCCTTTCTGTCAGTGCCCTGTAGAAGTAGTCCAAGTCATTTTGAATAAAAACTTGTCACTTAAATGAATTTCACTAGTCATCACCCTGCTTTTACAAGACTTTCCCCCTGAGTGCATGCTTCCAGGCCAAGGACTGCCCACAGCAGCTCCTTGGAGAGGCCCAGGCTTTAGACTCCCAACGTAGCAGGCAAAATAATCCAGAAAAAATACTTTAGCACTTCATTTTCCCCCACTCTGGGGCTACCTGAGCCAGGACAAGACAGCTGGGATTCCGAGTGTCCAGTGGGCCTGCAGAGGATAAAGCTTAGCTTTTCTTTGGTTTGCTTTGCTGCTTTASGTTGAGCTTTCCTAACCGCAGCTAAGGAGAGCCCACCTGGAAGCCAGAAGGCAGAGTCCTTGAACATTTCACAATGTACTTTGCAACAAAACTGGTGCTGTTTTAAATGTTACATAGTGACCTTCCAAATGGTACCTATTTTTAGGGAAATGTTTTATGGTATTAGTTTAATTTATAGAAACATGAGACTAGAAGGAACCTGCGTCATTGTGTGCAATCCCCTGCTATTACAAGCAATCACGTCATATAATCCTTTCATAAACTGAAGTGCACTTGGATACCATGGTGATGAGTACTTCATAAATATGTATATTTGTAGCCGTGCAGAAAATAAAATTCTAAAAATGTGCAGTGGATGAACAGGAGGATTATGAGTGACAAAGGTGAGTACAGCACAGCTCTAAGTGTATTACTTTTTTTTTTTTCCTAGACACTAATGAAAACTTTACTGAAACCTTCAAACCATCTCAAGTAAGAGTTATGTCAACTAGGGAAGGGGTCAGTTTCAAACACAGGACTAAAGAGAAACACAATAGCACAAGAAAGCCTATAAGAAGGATAGTAAAAAATAAAAAAAAAAAGACTACTGTCAATGTAGAAACCTTACTCCATTCTTCCCAGTGCATGATGCAATGGCAGTAGCTCAAAAGAACAAGCCCACAGGCATTTACAGATTTATCCTTATTTAGTCAAGAAAGTTTATAGGAGAAAAAATGTACCCTTTTTTTAATCATTTCCTTTCCTTTGTATCTATCAGAAAACCAGGCACCCAAACCAGGCCTAATTTAACATTTTTAATCACAATAATTAATTGTGCACCTTTAGTTTATTTTCCTATGCTTGACTTTCCTACACTTGCAGCTTAGTTATAGAAGATAACTCTTTTTTTTAATCAAGGAATTTTGGTGTATTTTATAACAGTTGTGATTTTTATTTCAGTGAGGTTTATCAGTTTCAGCATAAAATTGAAATCTTCTCCTATATATCCTTGATTCAATCTCCTTCCATTTAGGAGACACCCTCATTTAGTAGCCACACCTTTATCAAGCAAGCTGCCAGGAAAAGGAATTAAATTTAATAAGAGACACCTTCTATTTACAGCCACAGAGAGAAGTAATTAAATTTAATGGACGCTGCAGCTCTAAATAAAGGCACAGAGAACCTCTACTCCTATCCTGCTGAAAATGAGGTTACAGGTTACGCACAATGAGTAACATTCAAACCCTTTGCAACTCCATTATCTCCAATGGACTTACAGCATAGATATATTTGGCATACTTTTCATTCCAGACAGAGGAATGGGGAGCAAAGTAAGAACTAATCATTTTCATTCTTGCAAGTGCACAAAAGGAAGAATGGGAGCAAATGTTATAACATGATTACAACACAGTAAAAATAAATGCATCTCTTCTCCATTTGTTTTTTTTAACAATATGATACATGGTTAGGTAAAAAAGCGAAAGATGAGGTTAGTTGCAGATTTCCTGGGGAACCCGTATGAGGAAAAATGAAGGCATTTACTGTGGGAAAAAACTGATCTCCTAATTTCTTAGCCAGTGCAAAATTTCTGTTGCAAACAAAGGAAGAAAAATAAATTTAAGCTCTATCATATAGGGCACGTTCTCCATTGTGCTACAAAGGGCGGGTATATATTCCCTTGAGAAATTAAACAGATCATTCTGGTGAATCTCCAATGGAAGATGCAATTAAAATTAATTATTTTTTTTTCCTAAAGCCATTGATACCTCTCCTTTAGTTGGCTGATTTCTGAAAGAAGAAAGTCAAGAACCTTATGCAAGGGAACTCTCAGTATGGTCACAATACATCAATTAATATTTAAAAAAAAATTTACCTTTATGAAATAAAGTGATTTGAGTAGAGCAGGACAAATATTTTCTGTTCAAACTGTGTGGGTTTTTCAACCAGATATTTTTTGCTGCAAAAATCACTTCCTATTTTGTGAGAAAAATCAGTTTAATTCAGTGAAGGAGTCTTGTGAAAACAAGAGAAGATTGGCCAAAAAATTGAAATGGCTTGGTCTTACTATGACATCTTGTTGTTTGCAGATCTGTTGCTTGCACATCTGCACTGTCCTCCCTTGACCAAGCCCACAGCTAGGATACAGCCTCTGCTACATAGGGCAACCAGAGACTTTTGTGAGGCAGGGCATTCTCTGTCAAGAGCTCAAACATGTAGTTGTAGCAGAGAAGACTTTACTCTTTGTCAAGAATGATCAATAAAAGAAAGAAAATGTCCAACAGGTCATAAATTTCAGATTATATTTCCACTTATCAGGCTCTGTGTGGCAAAAACCAACAGTCTGGCCAGACTATTGAGGCCTCACTAACAGGCTCCATTTATGGAAGTATAATGCGATGRCCACGAACAGTCTCAACAGAAAATAGGACCCAACTCAAGAGTACTGGATCTTAAAGCACGTTCTTAGCCAAAATACTGGGACTAGCTCATGAGATGGACTCCGTGGCTATAGCTATACTAAAAAACTAAGCAGAACAAGTTGGGTCCATTCCTGGTTGTCTTTGGCAAGTGGGACTGAACAGCTTGTGTTCGTATGACAAAATCTTCTGTTCACGCACCCAGAACAGGGTAGCTTCATTCATACTGTCTTTGGAAATAGCCCCTGACCTGCACTGTCCCCTGATACATACCCAAGCATTACCTGGGAATATGCTGTTTGGTACAAGTTAAAACTCTGCCAGGGAGCAGGCTAGTTACTAGTGCTGCAGTCTGGACAATCACAGCAGTGCTCAAGACTGTGTACTGCTGAGTTTAGTGGTTTGAGGTAGCTATAGCTTATAATTCCTGCCACCAATAGGAAACTGAAGCCCGAGGGAAGTGAGGCATAGATTAAATAAATAAATGCATAGGGCCTACATAGCCTAGAAGACCAACACGGTAAACAATTACATACATACTTAATACACACATGACAGTGCACCAAAATTTAATCACTGTGGAATTTCAATATCAGGTCCAAAGTTGCAAACAAACTCACAATCCAATGTTTGAAGATGAGTACCAAGAACTTCTGCGAGCACTCAGCACTCTCAGTTTAAGAAAAGTAGAAGTCCTCAAACAGTCCTAATAATCACTGCACAGGATCAGTCCAGTGCTGCATGTTCCTCTGATTGCACAGGTTTGTGGCACATAAAGCATTCCTTGCATTTTAATTAAAGTCTTCCCCATTCTTTCAGCACATTTTTATGCCATTGTCATGTATTTATACAATTAGATCTAATTTATACAATTAGATCTAATTACTTAATTGTTGCAGCACGCATGATGAAATAATGAGAATGTGTAATTAAGATGTGCAATTACATAATTACAATGTGTAATGACATTAGGTGTAAATATCCTAAAATGTTATGGGAGAAAATATACTGTTGAAATAGAAGCATTTTTTTTTAGGTTCTGTTTCAGTTTTAAAAAAGCAGACCGAATTACGAAATCATTCCTCAAAGCTGAGGAATTTTCTTCTCATTGTTAACTCCCCATAGTGAAGCACTGCCCATTTACAGCAGGGAAAATTAGGTCTAATACAATCGAAAAGGGTAGGAAACTGTAGGAAAAAAATATATATACTGGGATAACTGAGGTTATTTTTATTCTTCTATATTTTTAGAACATCAGGCTCTAATTTCCATGTGTCTTTTTTGTAATCTGGAGCAAAACTGCAAGTTCAACTGATGTATACAAACATATTTAAGACCATATATCAAATAACACGATTTTAGAATTTAGTATGGCTGTACAACATGGAGCCAGTGAACTACCAAAGTAATAAATGAAGTAACTAATTCCAGCCTTGCTCTGAAACCTGGTATCAACTCCTCTCAAAAATACACAAACAGAAAAGTATCATGCCCTCAGGAACTTCCTAAAATATCTGTTTGATCTGCCCAAGGTTTGGGACCTCCCCACTGTCCCTCCTCCCCACCGAGAGCTCCCGTAGATCCCCAGGAAGATGTTCTACTGCATTCTCAATGGTGTATCTCAGAAGGTGCTGGCGTAGAAACAGGCCTGTCTCACTTAAAGGCTGTTTACTAATTAAAATTAGACTTAATTCCTGTAAGCATTTAAAACCCACAGAGTTACAGAAAGATAAGATGGATTCCACTGTAGTTGTGGCAATTTCATTGCTGTTGGTAATACGCAAGCATCCCAGGCTGACTTTGAGCTCCTTACAGTGCTGGCAAGTAGAGCAGCAATAATTTTACAAGTAAAATGAGCAATAGTGATTAGAATTTTTCTTTTCTTTAGAAAAAAAGATGTTGACAAAAGATTTTGACCAGATAAATTTGAACTTCCTGAACACTTATTCTGGCAATATTTCCACTCTGAAAATTCAAAAATGAAAAATTATTTTCACCTGCCAGTTCAATGTGATACTTCATGTTTATTTAAAATGCCTTTCATTGTAACGTCTTGATACTGAAATCTTTTCATTTTCTGTTCTGGGAAGTTTTATTTTCAAGTATCTTCCCATTACCCATTAATTTCACTAGAAGAAGGAAGGGGAGGGAAAAGAACAGCATAAATAAAGGTTTGGTAAAGTTTTCATAGCCAAAATACTAATGTTAAAACCGACTAAAAGCTGTATGTCGATTTCTACCATCAGTATCTGAAGTATAATATCTGAAGAGTATTTGAAGTGATAGAAAGGTAGAAATTATTTCTCTATAAGGAATACAAAGAAGAATTCCAAGCAGCTTTAAGTGGGTGGGCAGGAAGGGATAAAAGGATCAATGGAAGTAGATGGCTGGGGGTGCTTGCAGTCCTAAGCTCTAGACCTCCAGCCCCAAGACATGGGGAAGTTGTACCAAACTGGGAGCAGAGCTGCCAGAGTTACAGACGTGCATGTCACACCCTCACGGCTGGGTGGTCTCTGCGGAGGAGATGGTGAACGGGTAATTAGGTTGGTAATTTGGACCTCAGATCATCTGTCAGTTGCAGTTGTTCCTGAGGCAACAAAGCTTCCCGTGACATACGAATATATGCAGCACCTACATGGAAGTGAAATCCCATCTGACCATATGCCTTGAAGCTTAAGGTTTGTAGGGTTTCAAATTTTATTCTGAGGGAAACAACGTCAGATGTAGTTTTTACAAATCTTCCACAATGTACCTTTCTTTAAAAAGGTAATTCTCTTTCAAAGCAGGTTATAAGTAACATTATTTTCTCTTATTATAGTGTTCTCAGATAATAGCACACTATACTTAATGCTCCCCAAAATGTTCTTCTTCCTTTCTGAATAATTCAACTCCAGTGACGCTCCAATGTCACACCTGAAGGCCTGTTTGAAATCCGAAGATAGTTCTATAACAAGTAAAGTGTGTACCTCTGCTCTGCCTTGTGCTACTAGTTCAAACTTTACTCGTCTGATGTTTCTTCTCCATTCTTTGTATGACTGCACATCTCAGTATCAGACACAAATAAATGTAATCCCCCCCAACCCCTTAAATGTAGATCTAAACAGTTTTCGTGATTGAGATTATGCCGGCAGAACAGTTATATAAATGAGATCCTGACAAGAAATGTAGGGCTGCCAAATTTTCTCTTCTTCACTTTTTTCCATTTCCTGACAGACAAATCCTTGTAAAAGAAGAACATGAGGAAGAAATATTTATCTTGTGTTAATAATTCCCTTGCAAATCCTAGAAACACTAGCAATAACAAAGACATTTTGGCTCTTGACATTTAAAGACAGACTAACTTTTTGTATCTGTCAACCTTGTCAAACAATAAAGTGACTTTGTGTGTCATCTGATCAGAAATTTTCTCATGGGGGAGGTCTGCATTTTATGTTAGATTAGATTATCCTGATAAGTCTCTCTCTTTTTATTTTTTTGCCATTTATGATAACACTTGTTATAAAATGAAAATTAAAGTGAAAAATGGTCCTTCACTGAGAAATTTATTGGCAAACATATATACTACCTCAAATGTGATAAAGTCATATAAATCACCTGCTCATAAATCTTGCACTGTAATCCTCTAAAATCTATCATGGGTCTTTATTACAACCTTCCTATTGTACAGTGTTTCATCTGATATGAGGTTTGAGGAATTTTAAAAAATATATCAGTAGTAAACACTGTTCATGAAAGGTTGCAGGGTATGTGAGAGTTAACTGCACTGTGTATTTTACCCTATAGTTGATTTACAACAAAGCCTATCATGCTCTGAATACTGTGGTGGAAAAGAATACATCTTTCATCCAATTAGCTATTATACGGATGCTTGGGACCACATGGACTGTGCCCTAGAAAGCAATCACACTGCTCTCAAAGAGATAAGATAATGCTGGAGGGTTTAGTTGGTCTCATGTTTATACTGTGAGTTCATATAGCCTGAGTTCTTGGGCAGCTCTGTCCTGGTTTTCTCCCCTGAGCTAAGCCAGCTGTCAAAAGCTAGCAGGTTGTTCTGTTTTACATGCTTTCCTGTCGAGCACCTTTRAAGGCAAGTCTGACAACAGAGCTAAAGATCTGTTCTTAGAGTTGGTTTGGTGCGGTGGAGTTACTACACAAGTATCCCACACGAGCTTTTAAATAAGACCTAAAATGCATCAGGAGATTTCACAAACAAGGAAACAAGGTGAAAGATGAAAATGTATTTTCTTGCTTGTTTTTAAAGAGCCATAACAAAATACAAACAAAATTTGCCTCTTGAATATCAGCCTTGCTTGGTGTGGAGCTTTTACATTGCTGTTTTACATTCTAAACTGTGTATATCTCTACCATTACAAGATGATCCAACTGCTGGCTACAGCCACAAGGAAACCATGAGTGTGTGCCTTCCATCCACTCTGCAGTTGTACATTCACAGATACGRTCCAGCTTAAACCATGCTAAATCAAGAATGCTGCAGCACCACTTTCCCCGCTGGTCGCAGGCGCACCTTACCAAATGCTTCATCTCATCAAAATTAATCAAGAAGTCCACTGGTTGGAGGAGCTGATCCAGTCAAAATGTAACCCAGCAAAAGAAAGTTCTTTCCATTCCCTGCAGCTTGATGAAGGTAGAGCCAACACAGGGAGGCTGGGAATACGGGACCAACACTTTCATCTTAAGCTGTTTGTGAGACAGCAGGGTAAGGTAAAGAGACTGTAAGGGCTAAAGAAAGACGTGCAACATTTGGAGCCTCTGATGGCAGAGAGTTCTTTTAAATGCTGATCACCATTTGACAGTACTGGCAGCCTGTGGAAATACTGCAGGATTGGGCTTCTATTTAACATTTACAAATTAATATTGCACTTAAGAAAATGAATGGCTTGAGCACACATGCTTTCACACACCACCTGTCCATTCCCCTCTCACTTCTGTTATTTCTTCTCACTCTGAAGATAGCTTGCTAATTGCTATGCTGGTATGTAATATGACATGGCCACAGGGAACGAAGAGACAGGAGGGAAGAGAGAGAGCGTGCTTGTGATTTGAGTAACTACTTCATCTTGTCTCTGGTGGTAAGAGTTTATTGTTCTAACCCCTTGGTCACCTCTTAAAATATATGAAAGGGCAATGGCAACACTTTGTAGGCACTGGTGTGGCAGACCTGTGATATATAGCTACATACCACTGCCGGTCTGATCCAGTCAACTGCTCCCTTTGCTGGCATTCACAACTGAAACAACTAAGTGTGTCTATTAGCACTCATCAGACTAGCACTTAAGCAGTAACCAGCGAGACCCACATGTTACAGTGCAGGATGACAGCTTTGGAGTATGAAAATAACAACTTATTTCTTAAGCTACTGTGGTGGTGCATTTCCCCCCTTCCCCTGGGCCACTCTACGATCTCAGGAACTCCTGTTAGGCCTTAGCCATTGTGTAACGAGTTGGGCGGTTGAGCGTCCCTTGACCGTACCACGCACTCTTGCACGGCTCAGGTGGGGAGCGGCACTGATTGTACCAGGAACTCCGGCTGCCTGATCAAGGTAGGGAACAAGAGCGGGGGATAATTCGTCATCCCTGACAGCCCTGAAGCATTCCCTACCTGGATCGTAGCTCAAGTGGAACGATACCATTGTTACCATGGAACAATACCATAATTACTATCCCGGATCACCCCGGATAGTGGCCAGGATGGAAATTTACTGATGACTAAAGCCAATCATCTTGCAAACCTATAAACAGCGGTCCCAAGTGAGACCCTTTGAGCTCTCCTGGACCGCAGTGGGCTGCGCCCAGAATCTCCCTCTGAGTGGGACGCCTCTCAGAGCTCGCGAACTCTCGAGTTTGCGGTATTCGGAGGACCGTCACCGACTGACACGGGACCTGGGCTGAAACACTCCTCGGCCCAGGAGGACTGGGGGAGGCTCAACCCTTCGCCCGCTGAGAAATGCCAAGGCATTTCACATGAATATTTCACAAGACTTGAGGGGAATTTTTAACAGGTATACCTTTATATATTTATCTGTCTTTGTGTCTCTGTGTGTGAATTGATTTAGATAACCAATAGTAAGCATAATTTCTAATTAAGTCACTGTAGTGATTGTAGTAGACTCTACTAACTCACTTTGTAAATGTTAAATTAGTCAATGATTAAGTGTTGCTAAAATCTTGTGATTCACTTCAAACTGTGAATGAACCTTAGACTGCTGCTACGCACATACAATCCATTAGGCATAAACCGCTGACCAAGTCTGGGACTAGGGGTAGATCCAGCCGCACCTAGGCTCCTCTCTGAGAAGGAGTTTAGAAAGCAAGGGGGTCTACTCTGAGTCTCATGACTCAACGGGAGGGTCTCCTTACCCGTTTTGTATTAGACATAAACCGTTGTCCAAGTCTGAGGCTAAGATTGGATCTAGCCGCACCTGAGCTCCTTCAGGAGTTTAGAAAGCAAAGGGGTCTTCTCTGAACCTCGTGACTCAACGGGAAGGTCTCCCTTACCCATTTTGTTCTCGGTCTCTGTATAAATCATTCTAGCTCAATTCTAACTCGATTTTCCTTTGTATGCTTCATCCACGTAGTAAGTGATAGAGTGAACCTTGCCATTGAACTCTGTTAAGTTGCACTTTTATAAATTTCTATTAAAATCACTTTCTACTAATACCTTTGACGGTGATTCTTTAAGCAGCCTCTAAACCACTCATTTGCAACAGCTACCRTCATCAGAAGAAAGAAATGATGTAAAACCAGGAAGGCTTTTGCAGCAAGATGCAGCAGCCAGATGGAAGATAATGTGGCATCAGTAGGGAATTTTGAAATACCCCRAGTGGTTCTTGGAAAGCTGCAAAATTTCTGGGGAAATTGATAAGTATGCGCTTTCTAAAGGTGCATATTCTAAATGGTAATGCTGTATGTGAAATTTATTTCCAAAAGAAAGCACATTAATGTTTCTGCTTCATTGAYGGTAATGATGACAAACTCTTCTGCTACTTTCAGAATAAAAACTTTTTCATTAAAATACTGCCATTTGCGTGATCTGATGCTTTCCTTCCAATCTTACCAATGAATAAGTATTCAACTTAAAGAATATTAAGTCATTTTTAAGCTATTTGATCAGGAAGTAGCCCCAAGGAAGAGTATTTGTTTTGGAATTATGTTATGTTAAGAGCACACTTCAATCTGTGTCACAACAAGATATTTCCATCTCAAAACATCTGCTTTATAAAAAGAAACAGCAAAGACAAGAATCAAATCAGCTCATTTATATCAACGATAAGTTTATATAACTCAGTATTTTGTCAGTTGGGACCTAACCATTTTTCCAGTTGCATTAAACAGGAGTTTTTTCATAGGCAGCGTCAAAAAAAAAAGGTACCCTGAGCACACACTGTAAGTTAACCATTACAATGACTACCACATTAAATGGCTGGTATTTTTATTGCCCAAAGTGTTCCCTCTACAGCCTAACTCAGTACTTCAGTGCACTCTCTGATCCACACTGTCCGTAATAGGAGAGGATACAATTCAACATGTCTCAGGAATACTTAACAACATGTGCACTTAGTCCTTACGTGCACACTAAAACCTACACTGTCTGGCCCTGAGCCACAACAGCTAAAACTTTTATTTATGTGTATATAAACTGAAATATATGCTTTCTGTACATGTTGCACAGGTATTACCCACATAAGTTATAACTAGCAAAAACAATAGAAAAAATTTAAGTGTTTCTGTGTGAGCACTTTATTTTTTCTTGCAAGCTGGATTTAATTTAATATGGGTACTAAAAAGCAAATCCTGCTGAGGCTTCTCAAATCAGGTAATTTTTTGGTATATCTGTAACACATTAATTACAGATTTGGATTCTGATTTTTTATTGCATAGAGTTATTGTTTCTCCCCTGCAATAAAATTGACAGTTAGTAGTTTTCCCTTTCTGTCTCCCTGTGAATGTCTGCTGGCACTCCAAAACCATTAACACAGCAGCGTATTTCCTGTACTTTTATAGGAGACCGGAGACCTGAACAATCAGTATTACAATTTTATACTGCTGTTTGCGTTACCACTTGTGTGCTAACCCGATTAAGACAGTAAATGTCAATTTGTTCTTCAGATATAGTATGCCCATGTTCTTTAGGAAAATTTTTCACAGAGATGTCCAATTTTTATGTTCACAGTTCTTAAAGGTTTGAGATGCTACTTTTTACAAGCTGTATAAAACGTGGTAAGAAACAGAAAACCTCAGCCTTGCTGCATTTATTTATGTTTTTCTGTGATACTTTCTCACTCAAATAAATGAATGAATTTATTTTCATAATACCCTTTTGAGTTCATCACTGCCATTTCCATTTTTCTCTGTACCCATACAGATGTTAGAAGCTTCTTGGCCTGGGAGAGTAGGTGGAGGTATTCATTTGCTGAGTAGATTTCAGTTTCTGCATAAAGCAGTTGGAGAGAAACATGTATTTTAAAGTAAAGGAAAGCCCAGGGAAATGTACCGTACTTAAATTGCAATATATCAAAGCTGACAGTAAGCATGCTCCCTTCATTCTCCACCACCTCTTTGTTCTGCCCCACCCCCATCTTATATATCCTTCAGCTTTAATTATTGTTATTTCTTACTATTTATGCTGGTCAAAATATGCTAGGTATTTTTTGGAGACAACCCTTGCCCTGAACAGCATAATACAATAACAACTGTGTAGTACCAGAATGCCATTTCTCCTTCTTTTATAGCCCTATTACTGTTCTATCTGAGCAGCTCTGAATTTGATGCATTTCACCTCATCTCCCTGTGCCCTAGGGAAGGACCACCATTTCCACTGTACAGATGGGAAACCAAATACATCTATAGTGTACACTGAGTAGAGGTCTCAAGCCAGTTTTTCTAGTCTCACTCTAATGCGGTCCAGTCGAAAACAGTCTACCAGGGCTTGCCGCTGCCATGCATTCCACCTGCCTTAGCAGCAATACTGTGTCATCCTCAGATAATTTTTAGAAGGGTCCTGGTGCCACCTGTCTAAAGGGCATGAGTGCTTATAGAAAAGTTGATTTGTGGTTGCTCTCTTAAATAATCAGATTAAGCCACAAGCATCCTGCAGCTGCTTAGACTCTGAGCGAGGCAAAGGAGAGAGTCAGATTTTAGCTCCCACAGACAGTGTGTCTGTCCCCAGAGGTTAATGGACAGATTTTTAAAGGCAACGGTGCCTAATTCCCACTGATTTAAAGGGGAATTAGGTAGGCATCTATCTATCTCCCTTGAAGGCTGAGCATAAATTACTTGGGCAGTCACTGGATGAGTAGTAGCAGGTGGATTTCAAAGCCTGTCTTCCAAGACCTAGGTAAATTAAGAAGCCAGTGAACCATCCCCATCTCAAGTCTCTAGGACACCCAAACAAGGAGGATCTACTTTGTAGAGTTTTACCCATTTGCATAGGCCACTTTCCTTTCTTTACCCATTCTCCCCCAGGCAGTAACACGTTTGGCCATGCACTGCACAGCCACAAAACTGAGGCATTCACCATCTTTGGAACAGCTGCCTTTTGAATTTGTCTTCCCTAAATATGTTCCTCTGCCACTAGAATCTGAAAGCRTTGCTTTTGATTATAAACACCTCCTACATCCCTGCTGAGCAGATTGCCATCCTCCCTCCCAGACTACCTCTGCAAATACACCAGGAAAACTGCCAGAATACAGAGCTCCCCTCCCTCCTTTGTTGAGGAAACCCTATCCTGAGAGTATGGTACAGATGCAGCATTCATACAAAACAGCCCCCACAGCCAATTAAAAATACTCAAGTCAGGATAAATTGGAGTCTTCTTGGGGATTTTCCCTTATCTTCTGAAACCTTGGTAACTGTACACAAATAAAGTTCCAACCATTCCGCCTGTGATAACTGAACATATAAGTCTGAGCAAAAACACTTCTATCAAAAAGAGTTTGATGAAGAACACCTTATATAACAATATCATGAAAGAAATTTGCTCTTTTCCATAACATTTCCCTTTTACTTAATAGTGAGAAAAGAAAGAAAAGGATGGAGAGAAATAAATTACAGAAAAAAATTATTGGCAATTTCCTGTTTGGTTTTTTTTTTTTTCCCAAATATCATCACATTCATCATTAAAAATGCTATCTTCCAAAAAAGATGGACCTGTGTGGTCACATTCTTGTAAACTCACAGTTCTCACGTACTTTATTCTCTCATTTGTCTGCCTGACATTTATCTGGATTCATACTGCCAAGTCTCATGCAATGAACATAACAAAACCCATTCCCTCCTATGCTCCAGCTTAGCTGGAGATGCCTTCCATATGCATGTGACACCAGTGTCTCCCACACGAATGTGAAAACTATCTTTTTTCTGCTCCACAGACATCTCTCCTGGCCAGTGGGTTTAGCAGGGCAATATGACCCACTGACTAGATGTATCCAGGGTGGGGGGAGGTTGCAGAATAAGGACAGGACTGTGGCATTGCTGTGCAGCCAAGAACATTTCATCGAGCAAGATACCAAACACAAGGAACTCAGCTGGACAATGTGATGCCCAGGAGGGCCATCACCTCTGAGATACAAACCTCTTCYGACAGCCTCTGCAGTACATGCAGCTGATATTTCCGTATGAAACTGTAGTCTGTGCTGCAGCCCAACAACACAGTCCTTCCACAGGCAGGTAGTCTAATGTTCAAGAGACAGCTCCAGAATAAAATACAACAGCAGGTGACATAAAATAAGAAGTGTTGATATTGGCTAGAAGTTGAACATAACACAAACAAAAACACAATCAGCAACTGGTGCCAGCCCTCTGGACTTAAAGAATCGCTATGAGCTCTTGGAACCACCATTCCAGCCATTTTTTTCCATCTGTTGTGGTAATGTGCATTCGTTCATACTATGGCACCATCTCTCACACAATAAAACTGCCCTGTTTTTCTCTGCTTCCTCAATTTAAATATATATATATCCAATTGTATAGCATAATGAGTTACTACATAGTGTAATATAACACATGTAACTGTGTTGCAGGCAGAGTTCCTCTTGGGGAATTTCACTTAATTTAATTTACTGCCAATTTTTTAACATAAAGTTTTAATTACTGATTCAGGTATTGAGAAAAACAAGAAAACAAACAATTAAGCAAACACTTAGGGAAACACCTTGCCCCCCCCCTCCTCCAGGCTCAACTTCAGTCCAACATCTCTCTTCCTACCTTCCGTTGTTTTGCCAAACCCTTCAGTGTGGTGTTGGGCGGCACAGGAGGTCAGCATCAGTGCATAGAGGTTTATTTCTGCTGCCTCTTGCTTCTTACTGGATTTCCTCCACTGCTCCTTGCTTCTTACTGGTCCTCTGCTCTGGCGTGGGACCCTCCATGGGCCCTCATCGCTTCAGGGGTGTCCCTGTCCCAGTGTGGGAGTGTGTATCTCCAGTGGTGATCCCTTCCACACAGCTTCCCCACTTCTCCTCCCTTTTCTCCAAGTGGGTCTATTCATGTTTTTCTCCATGTGTCCCCTTTTCTGTGTCCTTCTGTGTGTCCTCTCACACATCTCCATTTGTGTCTCCTCACACGTGTGTCCTCCCACCCCCCCAGGCTGCACCTCCCACGCCCAGTGGCACCCCCAGCCTTCAGTGGCACTGAGCTGAGGCCCATGCGCTCCTCTGATTGGCTGAGGCTCTGGTGGGCGGTTCAGAGCGGTCCGGAACCGGCTGTGGCCGGCACAGGGCGGTTCATGGCCTCCTCCCACACAGGGCTCCCTGCTACCAAACCCAGCTGCTGATGCCCAATATACGGTGTTATGTGACTAAATAGCCTCCTTAGTGGTAGCACTTGTTATAATATTTTCTAAATATTTCCCATTCCAAGAATGCTCAATAGCATTCAATAGTCCCACTGAAGTCAACAGGACTATTAACATGCTGAAGTGCCCTGCTCCATATTTCCACAGGCTATTTTACCTATTTCCACTACTGGGAAAAAGAGGCAGTAAAGTTTTTTCAGGAATTTTACATTTGTTAACCAACAATTCACTACCTTAGTCTACTCTGAGTTTATGTGTTTCATACCAAAACATTTATTATATCGAAAAGATACATAATTGAAGTGACAACCAGACAGCCCATCCTAGTAAAATATCTGCTGAAGCTGACATTAGTGCTTTGGATATTAAAACCAAATATATATCATGCCTGGCTTTGTTTGGGGAATTTTTGAGGCTGACACTCCAGGACCAGTGACCATCTCCATCTCCCAGTTACTGCAGTTACAGCAGGAAAGACTACGTATTCCTGAAAAGACAGATCTCAAGCATCAGCTGTCCCAATTACAGCCTAAACCTATTATAGTTGATGGCTAGGAGTTTGGACACAATTAATATTTTTCTTTAATCCTGGATTGTAACCCTTTCGCAAAATGAAAGATTCCTTTTTCAGAGTGGAAAAAAGAGTTTGTCTTTTTCATCACTGGAAAAAAAAGWGTTTGTCGCCATCTGAAAGACATTTTTCATTTCTCTGGACTAATTAGATGACTTGCACAAAAATGTGGCAAAAAATTGAGAGAGATCTCCGTTTACTTTAAATCTTGCACAAATGAATTTGAACAAGGTCAAATTACATACTGTGAGGAGAGACTGTAGTATTCTTTCTGAAATAAATATCCGTGAACTGTGTTCTGCACCTAAGAGGTACTTTTAAGAGTCACTTACTAATAATGTGTGTGTTCAAATGAACAAAGAACTTTCTACAAAGTATGAACATGATCTTAGTAGTGTTAATAACTAACATTACATTTGTGATACTAATAATGAATGGAAAGCATACGGTCAAGCAAAAGAATGAAGAAAAATTAGCTACTATATCTTAGGCTATGGTTTTCAGAAGCCAAAATCTTTAACCGTTATTTTTAATGAAGCTTTTATTTTACTAGTTCATACCAGAGTGAAATAATAGATTCATTTCTACATGAAATTTAATTGCATCCAAGCATTTGAAGGACAAACAGTAGAAATTAGTCAAATTTGTGAAGGTGGGACAAAGAAAATATGATGAGGACTAAAGGAATACAGTTAGAAAAAAGAAAAAAAAATATCAGGAATCAAATTAAATATAAAATATCAAGTCCAATCAGATGACAGAAGGAATCAGCAAAGTTCTGTCCCAAGACTCAGCTGAAACAGGACTGACCAAAACACCTGATACCTCGTTTTGTAAAACAATCCTGAATTGGCAACAGAAGGACCAAGATCTTCCAAAAGTCTTTTCCATCCATTAGGGATAATAATCCTCTTCCACTGGAAGACCAGTATGGTATTCATAATTCCTCCAATTGAACGTAGTTCAACAAATTTTCTGACAGGCTGAAAAAGTGGGAACTGAACATCTGTTGTATTTAAGTACACATATGCTATAGCTATAACAGTTCACTAAATAGGACCAGAGCACAGGCTCAACTTCAGCTTGGTCCCACCTATAGGAGCACATATCAGCTATCATGCTCCTGGACAATGTCTAGGCATGGACTCGGGAACAGCATAGGCCAAAGACAACTTCAAATAGGCATCCTGCTTTGGGTGGGAGGAAAGTTTAGGTGTAAGGATACAAGCTGTGCCAGCTAGTTACCCTCAGGGCCAAAATGTTGTTCCTGGTCCATTTTATTTACCAGCATGCATGTAGCCATAGAGTTATTTTCAGAGCAATAAGCCAACGGAAGTAAATCAGTGCCCTTCTATTGAAGTCCATTGCAAATCAGGTTTGAAATCTATGAGACTTTTCTGATTTGCTAGAGAGACATGAGGACAAAGCATCCTGAGGAGTAATGACATGAAAAAACACTCAAAAGCAAAGAAAAAGAGTGCATTTTTTTTTACTGGAAAGCTTAAGCTTTACTAACTGTTACTAAGAAATTTACTAAGAATGTGTGGTACATCTCTCAGGAATCACTTGGCTGATTTTTCATTCACTTATGCTGATGTTTAATTCTATGTAATGCTTTCTGAGAAGGCAGAATTTTATTTAGCCTGTGCTTTAGTGAGGAAGTTAAGTTAGTGGAAGAAGGGGATTTTAACAGTTATATTCAGTTAACTTTGTATAGAAGGCAGTGTTAAAATAYCAGCAGCTTCAGGAGAGATACCAGCAATGGAGAGCTGTTGATTCATTTGGACTGTAAAAAACAGATTCTAATGAGTCATTTTCAGACTAGTCTAAAACAAAATTGACTCTGGATTTATACACAAAATTCCCTGAGCAACTCCACTGACACAATACCACCTTTGAGCCAGGAATAGCTTAACACAGCTCACAAAGTGGCCCACAGGACAATCTGAATATCCCAGCTAAATAGTAGGAATGGCAGTTTCCTATGGAGTGAGTAAGGCTCTGCATCATGAGACCTGAACGTTATTTCTAGTTCTGCCACTGACTGACTGTTTAACCCTGGACAAAGCATTTAATCTTCCTGCATTGATCCATTGCTCAAATGGGATTTCAGTTCTTACCTACCTGAAAGCTATGCATAAAAATACATATAATACCTAAATATTACTAAAACAAAAAAAAACCCTTTTACATGTTAACTTTAGGCTGGGTCAGGATATTGTCATCTAAACTCATGCAGTGAGCTTCTGTGACCAAGGATTATGTTTACTTTAGAATAAATCAACACCGCAGCTCTCAATACTCCAAAATCTTGAGGAAGAGTTTGGACCAGTTTGACCAGATCTGGGCTTTGCTGGTCCCTATTTACATTAAAAATAGGACTCAGCTGACCAATAACATGAGATTGCAGACCCTCCTTTAATATGTATTAACATAAAGCTAAACGGCTGCCCACACGAGCTCTGTAAAGCTTCCTCCCATTCCCTGCTAAGTCTTCATTTAGTCACTTTATAGTATTTGTAGATCAAAAACAGCTCTCCAGCTCCGCCTTAAGCACTGGATAAAGCAATTTTCTTTAAGAGTTTTAGGGTATTAGACCCAAGTGCATTTCTGAAAAGTCTCAAATGGAGCAGATAAAAGGGCAAGCAATGGATATAAAAAGAAATAATCTCAACTCAATGCCTGGCAAAAGGGGGTGATTTTTGTGGCTGTTGATTTCACAAATCATTAAACATAACAGCAAACATAAAATGAATGTTTCCTGCCCATTTTTTAAATGTAGAGGCATAGGGGGAGCTTGTAATGTTCCCCTATGTGAGTGGTCATTAGGTTGAGCATTACATGGAGGGCAACTGCATAAGTGCTCTTGCAGTGTCATCCTCAAATAGCAGATGCAGCTGGTTATAGCCCCAGGGTCAGAAACCACAAGTACTTACTGTGATTGCAGTCAAAGGTCTTATCTGTGTCCAGGTTATTCTTTTATTCTCCAGGAGAAAACATCAGTGATTCAGCTTCAGTAAAACTATACAATGCTGATATAGAAGGAGACATGGCTTACTTTCTCTACATTTATGACAGAAAATCTCTTTTTAATCCACCCCTCCATCTGCATTGTTGGGCCCCTCCTCAGCTGGTACAAACAGCTGCAGCACAGGGTGGACCTTGAGCTGCTTTTTTCAGCTCTTACTTCAGCTAGCCTGTTACACTACCTGACAAGGAGCTATTTTTACAGTTGTTTATCCAATAACTTTCTTTTCTCTGTGTGCAGCCTTCACCAATAATGTAGTACAGCCATTTCAGTAGAGACCTTCTTTAGACTGTGCTTCAACAAGGCAGACAAAGTAATGAAGAACAGGTCCTGGATTCAACAGCCCACATTTAAGAATACCCTACCCTACCATGACAGTGAACTATATTACTGCAGTGAGGTTTAAGCTTTATGGCCAAAACTGGCCTTAGCTCCTTGCCCTCTAGGTATCTGCTATGAAGACACTAGGTTTCTCATATTTATAGCTTTAGAAGTTCATCATGTTGATCCAATCAACAATCTTGATGCATTAAGGAGGAACACCATCGTTTCTAAAAGCATCAGCTCCAATGCTTCAACAAAAAAAGTGCAGCTGAAACAGAAGCTAAAAATATATTAAAAGAGGAAAACCAGGATACAAGAGTTTGGACTCCTCTATAGAAACACATTTTAATGAGTTTAAATTTGAGCCCCACTTTTGTCATTTTTGATTAGTACATAATAACTTCCTCATGTGCTTGACTAAACAAGGGTCAGACAAATCAGGACCATCATGTTGGTTCTAAGAGAGAAGCCTCTTTTTTCCTGAGGTACAAATAGGAGTGCCACACACTGTTGAGAATTTCATTTCTTCAACATCTTGCACTTATACCAGATCAATCAGTAATGCAAAAAAAAAAAAAAACCCAAATCCAAAATCTCTTTACCCTTGATAGTTTTTTTTTTTTCTTGGCAGTCTCCCAGATTTACATTTCCTGGCCTTCTATCAATGATCTTCTGACAAGAATAGTTTTGGCAGACTGAATAATAGAAAACAGTGTATGCTGACAATCAGACTTGAAATAATGGACAAGTATTGATACTTAAAGCTTGTTTTTAATACTAGCTCAGACTTATGTTACAGCACTGAAATCCAAAATCATTGCAGACAGGAATAGAAAGCAGATTCATTGCTATCACATCATTTCATAAGCTCTAACACTTCTATTACTTTGCTCTTTTAAGAAATATCAAGATCCTGTATGTGATATTCCAGTAATTAAGGATATGTTTTATAGAAAAATTCCCAGCTATTATGGTGATCATACCAGATTAAGTACTTTTGTATTTCATTTGTACTTCTTTTAAAAAAAAAAAACAAACACGCAAAGGGACATGTGCTGGAAAGTACTGACTGCCTTGAGTTAGTCATTGTAAGACTGTATCCTGAAAGCACTGAGTACTCTTTAACCTTGAATCACAATAGTGAAGGGAAGCAGATATATTCATGAGCTTTTGATTCAGAATTTGTAATTCAGCTTTTGCTCAAGACTTGATTGGGAAAAACTGTTCCTGGGACTGATCCAGAAAAAGGCTGAGTTTTACAGAGAACCCCATAACTCATATTGACATTTGTATTAATGTCAGTGACAATTTATGGTGTGAGCTCCTCTCAGGATCACATTTAATATGAAATATCAGTTCTCATTGGGAGCCCCAAATGCCAATGCCCTTTCACAATACAGTCCACTGATTTCCCAGGATTTGGCCTATTAAAAACAGACTAAGAAATTATTAAGCTTTATCTCAAAGTGCACATTTTCCTTTTTTACTTCCACTAAGTTATTTGATGATATGAGAGGGAGACCATAAAATCAATACTGCCTCAAGTAGCAGTACTGCACTCAAGGGGTAGCAGACACTGCAGACTGTTACACATCTTCTCACAACTGGGCAAAATGCAGTAAGGAATAAGCAGTCCCTTGAATCTGGCAAGCTAAGCAAGCATTTGAAAGGCATCACAAGCTTTTTTCTTCCTGCAGCAGCAGTCAGGCCAGTGCCCCTAACCCAGGCAGATTACAAACTGACAAGTTACACACTACTGAGTAGCCTCCATAACTAATTCAGTCGGCGACGAATTTGGTTGGTTTGCACTCATAATCATGCAGGCTGTTATACAGCACTAGTAATATGAGAGCTAATGAAGCAGCAGTTGCTTCGCTCAAATTATTCCCCATACTTTCCCTTCCGGTGGCTGCCTGACTTAAAAAGAGAGGCCCTGAAGGCACAGAACATGCTGAATTCCCAAGGCCCACACATCAGGGCAGTCCCTTATGCAGCCTTCATCCCTCTCTAATTGTCGCTACAACTTCCAGTAAAATGCACAGCTACTTCTGAAATATTTTGGCATAGCACTACTTTTACAATACAGCTTAGATTTCAGGCACAGCTTTTAAGCATAGGTTGATTTATAGGCATAYGGGCATATGTTTTTTTCCACCAAGTAGGAAACAACTTGATTCCTTTATTAATCAGTTAGTCTTTCCAAAGAAGTTGTTGAGACATAACTGAATAATTCACTGCTGTATCAGGGCATAAGAGAGTAATTGAAGGACTGGTGGCCTCTTTTCTAAAAGAAAACTTCAGCTAGGACCTGAGGAATCGGACATAAATTTAATACCTATTTTGATAACTTGAAGGCAAATTAGGTTTCCTTTGCAAATATTGGCTTACCAAATAGGCATGCAAATGCTCTAGGGTAAACACTCAGTACAGCACGTGAAAAGTATGAGTTATGGTTATACTTTCCACTACGAAATAAAAGGGGTACATGTGTATCTCTGGTGTGTTCATTGGAACAGTGAGCCTTCTGCCGGCAGACATGCAGCCACTTGGACATTTTCAATGTGTGCTTAGACCACTGGAAAAGCGCAGAGGGAAAGAAAAAATGGCAAGTGAGTGCACAAGGACGAGACAAATGATGCTATGCGCAACACCCATATGCACCAGAAAAAATGCTTGCAGCCTGAAGGAGGTACAGGTTGGCATAATTTCCAGACCAAAGCAGAGGGTATACCACACAAAGCAATGAGTGAAAAGCAGAGCAGCAAAGCAAGACATCAATGTGTTATGTGCTGTCTCACAAAGATTCATCTGTATATGTCTTACACCATCATCTGTTTCACCTCTGAATTTGGCCCTGTGACCATGGAACAGAGGATGATTCTCAGAGTAAAAGACCAGGAGGTGCATTTCTCCCTGTAAACCACACAATAGCCCCAGATTTAGTAATTCCCTCCTCAGCCCCAATAACTTGAGAATAAGCTTGACTTACAGTATTTTTGACTAACATGAACTTTACCAACCAAAATCTCACTTAAGTCCCTTAAAAAGCCAGTTATCCTGGAGGTAGTAGCTGTATAAGTTCTCTAATCACCTAGCTAGCAAAGACCTCCCACACCTACACATATCAACCCCTTTCAACAAGTTTATGATAGCACTCAGGACTCTCACATTAGGCAGGAGCCTAATAAGCCCTTACATGCTGACGTGCCTTTATACCTCATCACAAAATCTTTTAGGCCAGCTCTTTAAAGGTAGCTTTGTGTTACTGTTATTAAACTGTGGCTGAAGAAAACCCAGTATAAAATACCAGAGCTGGGACTTCAGCGAGCATTCAGTCCAGTGCCACACAGGTTATCCTGGAAGATTCACAAGGAAATGGTTTAAGCTGTGCCTAGTAATGGTCCATAAACACAAAATGGTTATAATGGTACTGTATCATGCAGAGGCAAAGAGTCTAGTGAGAATCATTCTTCCTTTACTATTTTCAAAATGGTTCTGAAAGTAACAGGAATATAAGCTAGACACTATGAAGATAAAAAATTACAGAAAGAAAACAGAAGTGAATCTAAAAGAAGGATAAAGTAATATGAAGAACAATTATTATTCCAAGTATTACCTGGAATAAAACAAGGACGTTGAATGAAAATAACTTTAAACAATGGAGTTGGATCATAGGTGAGAAAGCACTAAAGTAGTAAGAAAGTCAGAATGACTTGGGAACTTACCAACAGCCATAGCCTGTCAAAGGTTTGTAGGCAATGGGTCCTTTCGTGCATAGTAAGATCATGTGCTGTTTTCTTACTGCATAAGTACATCTAATGAGTCTAGTGTGGCTACATACAGGATAAAATATTTCTCAGTTTTCAGATCAGATCCAAAACATTCCAGTGATCAGATTTGGAGTAATCCATGATAGGAAAGAAACAAATTGCAAAGGAGGCCAGAGAAGGAGAGAGAAGGATGATAGTAGGCTCAAAATCATTTCCAAGGCAAAAGTATTACCAATCAATTTTTAACTAAAAGCTAGACAACATTGTCGTGGTTTAACCCTGGCAGCACCTAAACACCACGCAGCCGCTCGCTCACCCCCCCGCTCCGGTGGGATGGGGGAGAGAATCGGGAGRGCACGAGTAGGAAAACTCGCGGGTTGAGATAAAAACAGTTTAATAATTGAAATAAAACAAAGTAGAACAGTAATAATAACAGTGATAACAACAACAACAATATACAAAGCAGGCGATGCACAATGCAATTGCTCACCACCTGCCGAAACCAACACGTGCCCGATACGAGAGCCCGTTCCCGGGACCCAAAGCCCCCCCCACACCCTTAGTTTTTATACTGAGCATGACGTCACATGGTATGGAATACCCCATTGGCCAGCTGGGTCAACCACCCCGGCTATGCTCCCCCCRCCAGCTTCCCATGCACCTGGCAGGGCATGGGAGGCCGAAAAGTGCCCRGTGCAAGCACCACCCAGCAACACCCAAAACATCAATGGGCCATCAACGCTCCTATKATACCAAAGCCAAAACACAGCACACCCCCCCAGCTACTGGGAAGAAAGTTAACTCTGTCCCAGCCGGAACCAGGACAAACATGTACTGGCTATCTGGCTACAAAAAGAGTAAAAATATCTTTAAACGTTTGGGAAGGAAAGTATCGTATGAATGACAAGACATGAATTAGTCAAATGAAGACTCCATTCTTGAAAAGTGAAAACTCCATTCTTTGAGACTTTTCGTTCCTGARAAGTTTCCAAGTGTTTCTCAACGTTACTGACCAACCTCCAATGTCACAGACTTTTTTGACTTTTGTTTTTTAAACTTTCCTAAGGAAAATTAAACAAGACACTTCAGAATATAATGAAATGCAGAAAATAAGAAGCGAAAGCCTACATAACGGCTCTATCCTCGTGGTGAAATAGAAGTTTCACATTTTTAGCATCTTCATGTTGGTTAGCATCTGTGTAGTGTTAGTATTCATGTTGTTAGCACCTTCTTGAAAATGCTGGGTAATGACACCTGTGGTTCCCAGGGAATTATGTACCCAAGGGTTCAATACTGGGTCCAATCCTGTTTAACATCTTCATTAATGATCTGGATGATGGGGGAGAGTGTACCCTCAGCAAGTTTCCAGATGCAAAATTGGGAAGAGTGGCTGATACACCAGAGGGTCATGCTGCCATCCAGAGGGACCTTAACAGGCTGGAGAAATGGGCTGACTTGAACCTTATTCAGTTCAACAAGGGGAAATACAATCTCTTGTACCTGGGGAGGAAAAAACCCATGCACCAATATATGCTGGGCGATGACCAGCTGGAAAACAGCTTTACAGAAAAGGACTGGGGGTCCTAGTGGACACCAAGTTGAACAAGAGCCATGTTGTGGCAAAGAAGACTAATGGTATCCTGGGCTGCATTAGACGAAGTATTGCAGCGGGTCAAGGGAGGTGATCCTTCCTCTCTGTTCAGCACTGGTGAAGCCATACCTGGAGTACTGTGTCCGGTTCTGGGCTCCCCAGTACAAGGGAGATGCGGGCATACTGGAGAGAGTCCAGAAAAGGGCCACAAAGATGGTTAAGGGACTGGAGCATCTCTCCTATGAGGAGAGGCTGAGAGAGCTGGGACTGTTCAGACTAGAGAAGAGAAGGCTCAGAGGGCATCTTATTAATGTGTATATATATATATAATGTGTGTGTGTGTATATATATATACACACACACACACACACGAAGGGAGGGTGCAAAGAGGACAGAACCATGCTCTTTCCAGTGGTGCCCAGTGACAGGACCAGAGGCAATGGGCACAAACTGAAACACAGCAGGTGCCATCTGAACATCAGTAAACACGTTGTTACTGTGAGGGTGACTGAGCACTGGTACAGGTTGGCCAGAGAGGTTGTGGAGTCTCCATCCTTAGAGATATTCAAGCCGTCTGGACACAGTCCTGGACAACCAGTTCTGGGTGGCCCTGCTTGAGCAGGGGAGGTTGGACAAGCTGACCTCCAGAGGTCCCTTCCAATCTCAACCATTCTGTGGTTCTGTGGTTCTGTGGCTCTGTGATTTATTTGTATGTTAAATAGTGATATAATGAAAGGCAGGATCTTACAAATATAATGGGGGAAGTATTTGGAGAGAAAACAGTTTTATAAAAAAATGCAGAGATAAATGAGCTTACAAAGTTCAGGGTATGAAATTCCTTAACACATATTAGTTTAAAAAATATATAATTGAGTGAGCTTTATGCAATACACAATCTGAAAATGAGCASAGAACTGTCACATATACACACTGGCCTTTCTGAATTTTAAAGGAATATACTAGTGACAAAAGACCAGTATTACCTGAAGAAAACCAGAAAAAAACAGTGTAATATCAATTTTAAAAATGGAAAAAAAAAAAATATGTACACAGACAACTGCTGTCCCTTAAATATAAAATAGCAGAAAAACTAGCAAAAGTAAAATGATATTTCTAAAATGGCTGGAAGAGAAATCTACCACATGAAAATAAGGATGGAGTGAAGGGCAGTGAGGCCTATCCCTTCCACAGCCATAAATGAACTGAAGGGGTAAGTGTTTTTTGATATATTTTAATAACTTACCAGGAAATTTAGAATCCTTTGTTTTGAAGCATTTGCTTCTTCCTATGATTTATGTTGGCTGCAATGTTTCTGTGAGGTTTTGACACTTGTTTATAATTTTATGTCTGATTTTAAAGCTTTGGGGCTTTTGTCTCCAAATATTTATTTTAAAGCATTTACGAACTGATCAGTAATGCACTCTGTCGAACATCCTGGGAACATGTAATTAATATAAAAGCTTGACTCTAATGTAAAAGCTTGATACTTCAGAGACACACTTCCACTGCCTTTTGTTGTACTCAGGTAGCTGAGATCCATTCCCTCCGCCTCCACATTTGAAATGTGTTCTTAGATTTGGTAATCTTGTCTGTGTTTCCTTATGCCACCCCTGATGACTTATTGGTATTTCTAGGCTCCATTATGCCGATTCGTGAACAGTATTTTCCAGTGATCATCTGTTGGACTGGGCTGACCAGTGCAAACGATGTCAGATTATTATTGACAGTGCATCTACTGTACATGGTGGCTACTAACACCGTAATAGGAACCTGCACAAATCATCTGCAACATTATTTAACCTTGGGTCCCCTAGTCCTTCCATTTCTACAGGTACATGCCCTGAACCCTAGCCCCTCCTGCCTCCTCAGTTCAGGATGTACAGGTTACCTGGCTGATGCAGATGGACCTCTGCCCTCTCTTGGCAAAGCTCCACTGCCTTTGCCCTCTACCCTTGCTGTCCTGTTCTGCCGCACAGTGACCAGTGTGACTTTGCAGGCAGCTGCACATGCCACAATCCTATGATGCCAATATAAAATACATACTGTGAACTATGGAGTGGCTCCTGTTGGAGTTGCTGTGTTTGTTTTGCCAGGTGATGCACATTTGCGGCATTAATCGAACAGTGGGAGGCAGTAGCCTTAACCTTCTGGGAAATCATGCAAGAAGGAGCGCTTTTTCTCATCTTGAACTTTGCGTTGTAATAATGTTTTTTTCATTTACCACAGAAACTTTAGAACCAACTGGGAGAAGATTTTAAGATGTTTGTCTTGCCAGAGTAAATTTCTTCAGTGAGTTTATAACCAGCGCTGCACTGGACTATTATAAGCAATATAAGCTTACCTTTGACTGGCACCTGAAATTTGATGCAATCTTTTTTTAATCAAGATCTTTCTTTTACACTTACAGATTTGCTATAAACAGCATCTTTTTTCTTTCTTTTTCTGGATTAAAAAGATTTAAATTAAACAAACATTTATAAAAAGGATACCAAATTTGACTTTGTATTATAGCAAATGAAACATAAACAATCTCCATCCATTCTGAGACGCTTTACAGTTCAAGGCAAAAAAAAAAAATTATTCCTGTTTCAGATTTAAATAGTGGTGGTGCTGTCCAGCCAGAGATCTAAACCTTCTCCTCAGTTTTAAACTTAAAAAAAAGCAATGTAACTGTTTCTGAAGGTAGTAAATTAGTGTATTTAGTCTTTTTCCCTTTAGCTGATTAATGAAAGGCCTTGCTTGATAGGAGACAGACATACCTCGACTTTTTGCAAGATCTGTATTTCTGCCCAACATTATCTCTGTGGAGAAACAGTGGCACCTAGCTGTCAGTCAGGCTAACCACTCAAAGTGCTCCTGGCCAAGACATGCTACACATCCTCCAGGTATCACCCAAAATTACATGCTGACATAATTTAACAGCTCCCAGTTAGTCACAAAACAAAAAATAAGGACTAAAATCTTTACCTGACAAACACCCGTTTTCAGAAATACCTCATTTTGATTCTCCATTCTGACCTCTGAGAAAGCTTTACTTTAGTCTCAAAACTTTGGATATGAATTTGGTCTCTAGTTTGGGAAAGCACATTAAGAGTAGGAAGAACCCTGGCAATTTCGGCCTGTATCTATCAGAGGGCAGAGGAAATGAATTCTTTGTGCACATACAATAGAGCTGGCAATAACACTGTTTACCCAGTCATTATTAATATCTTTGTTTTCATAGGGCTTGATTACATACCCTACTTTGGCACACCACTCCCAGCGTTTAGTGGGATAAGGGTAAGTATTCTGTACCCCTTTCTAGTTTTTCTTAGAAAAACTACTACTTTCCCCCTGCTCAGTTCTTTTGTTGTCCCACTTCTTTGTTCAGTGAGGTCTCAGAATTTGCTCATGGAAGCTGAATTCCTCTTTGACTAATTGCATTTCTTGACAGAACCGAGCTTGCCAGGCTGTCAAACTGAAGTAGCTGGGATGAGGGATGTTTCAAAACGTTTAGGAATGATACATAAATTGCCTCATGAAATAGCATCATATTGGTGCATAGCATTACGATATATAAATTCTCATGAAATTACAACAGTGCAAGCAGTCTTACCTGAGAACAGTCTTGAAAATTTTAAATCTACTCCAGATTGGAAACTAAACAGATTTGATCCCACTCTAGTTTTAGCTTCTGATGGATTCTGAATGATAATATGGAATATCACACAGAAAATGCCTGGATTCCTATAAAACACAGCTTTATATAACATATAAAAAGTCTTTTATAATGTTTCTTATGCTTAGCAATCACACTTAGCAGTCACACAGTAGAATTCACTGAAGGAGCTTTTTACAATCCCTCATAAACAGAGAAGGAAATTAAATATTTTAATGTTGTTATATGAATTGATTGTCCTCTATCAGCTGGAAAAATGCTCTCAGTTCTGGTCATCTAATTTCATTAGATACAGCAGAATTTTATTGGAGCTACACTGACAACAGAAGTCTTTATAGAAGTTGGGATTTTCAGAGAAATCAGCCTTATGAAACAGTAAATTATTTCACAGATCCATGTTAAAACTAAAGGTTAAATACCACCACATCAGGTAACATAATTCTAAAACCTGCTTGGCACAGCTGGAACTCATACAAGGCAAAAACTACAAATATAAATTTTTAGAGGAGAGCTGATATAGGTCAGGGAGTGTAGAGGAATACCTAATAATGACCACTGCAGACAGGCAGATCTGGGGCTCATTCCTCATCACACAACATTAAAGGGAAATCAGTGAAATCAAAATGCGAGAAATGGGTAAAGGGATTGTTTCACCTGAAGTAATAGTACTCTGAGGGCTACCGCCTAGAATACCATGCATACATACTTTACACCGTTTGGGGGGAAGCCATTTTGCTTCAAAGCATCAACCAACCACTAGCTAACAGGATTTATGAAGAAATTTCCCCATGAGCAACTATTTGGAGAATTCTAGCACTTTCAGCTGAACTCTCTGGTACCAGACACTGCTGAAACAGGACACCACATCTCAGGTTTGACACTATAGCAGTTCCTACATTCCTAAAATTCCTGTTTAGTCAGTGCAAATTAGATCTAACTGAATGCTCCTGCTGGGCTTACAAAAATAAGGGTAAAGATTAAAGTCTAAATTAGGTGGAACATTACCACTAGTAGTTTGACTGCAGTATATGTTACGATGACTGTATTTAAAGATGAGCTATATGTAAGCTCAAAGCAAAATTCTGCAAGGCAGTGGAGCTTCTGCTGTCTTGGAAGAACATATATAGCTCCAATGGTCTGTATAGGCACTATTACAGAATTCTGTGAGATGATTGTTTATCGGTGCAGCCCCAACTAAAAAAATCATACCAGTGACTCTGTAATATTCCATGTAGTGCTCAAAATGAAAGTCAGTAACTATTTGTACTACCTATACATTTATCTATGTATACAGATTTTAGAAGTTTCCTCTACAAACTAGCCCATCACTTCAAGACACTAGAAATGAGACTTATGAATGAATAAATGATATGATTATACCAAGAAGACTGAGACATAAGTCGTGTCAATACCTGTATCTACTATCTGTGTCACTCAGAGAATGAGGAAATGCTTGAAATACAAACCCAAAAAAGTTAATTACATGGAGTACAAAACTCTTTCCATTTTTTGTCAAGCTTAAAGAATTTCAAATGTGAATGAAATCTTAGGGTATACACGCTGTATCTATAGTATATATAGAACTAAACTGGCTGTGTTACAATTCCCACCAGGATTCAGGGAAATAGTCTTCCAGGCTAGTACTACATCCATACACTTTCTTGGGTTTTTTTTAGTTACTCAGCTGGCAAATAAGTAATGCAAGGGATATATTCTGCATTCCCTCCTTGTAGAAAGGCTGGCTCATGTAATAATACCTGTCAACACGAATATAAACATAGCGTGGGCAGGGAATTCTCCCTGTGTTACTTAATACTCATTATTTAAATATTACAATTAATGATTCTTACTTATTATTTGTACTGTGATATACCTACAAGTCTTACTATTGGTCATTATACCAGGTACTGTACAACTAAGGAATTACAAGGCAACTTCTGCCCCAAAGCAGACTGAAATTGTTGAAGACTGAAATGAAAAAAAATTAAGGTTAACTTCATTATGTATCTCCAAAGCATCTTTAGACAATATACAAAAAGAAGAAACAAAAACAAAGGAATGTGTTTTGTAACTATCAAATCAATAAATATTTGTATACATTTAATAAATGTAAAAGAGGAGCTAGCAATATAGTTTTGAAATGGCTGTGACATATTCTTTCTTCTCTGTTTATATCGGTTCAGATTCCTTACCTCTAAAGTGGGGAAACTGTGACTCCTACTTTCTTTATCAAAAGTGGAAAACCCGTCTTTGACTCATACTATTCTTTTTGGAGCATTTTGATAAGTTTGTGCAAATACTGGTGTGGGCAAAAACTAAGCATTCATTGTTTTTTTCATTTTTTTAAATGCCGCTTTTATGTGAATACTTTCACTTAAATACAAGTGAAGGTCCAAGATCTTCCACAAAAAGCAAATGGCAAAGACAGAGAGGGAGAGAATCAATCAATCAATCACTCTTAGAAGTCTTAGGGTCTACTTATAGATATATAAGCCTGGAAGTTAAAGCTAATGAAAACATAAATACTCTAATTAAAAATCAATAACATACATACTGAAATAATTTATCCAAGCAATTAGCATAAACATGGCAAAAGTTTGTTATAGATATGTATGCACAACGGCTCCATTGCAGGTATCGTGATTTTCCAATATAGACTATCTATCTTGCACATCCTCATAACAAGGAGAGCAGACTGCTGCCATGTTTCCATTTTTTCCTAGTGCTCTTTTATCAACTGTTGCAGGTAATTTTTTTCATGTTCCCTGGACAACTTTCTTTTCTTCCTAGTTAAGAGAACCAACTTTAAACCCCAAAACATTAAAGCACTGGAAGGAAAAGAAAAACGTATGAAAATGTCTTCTAAAATCCTTTTAAAATTCAATTCCAAGCTTAGATGTAGCTTTTCCATATTTAATCAAAAGCATTCAGGTGTCTACTCTTAAAGAATTTAGTGGAGAACTGCATGCCTACTATCAGCAAGTTGCAGTCCTTCAAAGTGCTTTGTGCATTGACCTTAACAAATCAGAGTGCTGAGGAATTGAGGATTCTGATTGAAGCAGGTTCTGACTACTTGAAGAAAGATCTGAATTCTCAAAGTATTTAAAATCAGCTCTTGCTAACTGTGAGGTAGTGAGCACCATTAATCCCCATTATTTCTAAAATGAAATATTTTTTTCCTCTTTTCAAATATAATTGAATATAATCAGTTGAAAGGATATTACCAAAGGAGACATCACAGAGTAACATTTGTAAATAAACAGCATTATCTTGCCATAACTCGGTGAATGTTAGTAAAAAATCAATATAGTATAGAAAATACAGAGGAAATATGAAGTAGATACGGAGAGGAGATATGTTGGAATAATTTATTTTGAAACAATAAAAGGAAACAGTATTAAGAAGATCATGATCAGAAAATAATGTCAGTTACAACATTATTCAGCTTTTTATTTTGTATGGCTCTTTTATTACAAAATGCAATATGCAAGCCTTGGCAGAAAAATACCCCCCAATTAAAATGCTTGTAGATGTAATTCCATTTATCTAAAAGCATGCCTGTATACTGTAAGGACTCAGTTCAGGTGCCAAAAATAGGCATCTAGTGTGCTTTGAAATGGCTCATGATTTTTAAGACATCCACATGGATCTAGCAGATATGACACACAACAGCAGATATGCTGTTCTGGGACAACAGTTGAAGGCCAGATAGATAGGATAACACTTTAGAAGCTTGGGGCCAGGCCGGGTCAATTGATTCGAGGCTTAAGTCACATATCAAATAATTGAGAATAATTACCAACTGAAGTTTCTCAATCAGGCAATAAGGAAGTAATTCTATGTACATAAATGAATAACAAGCCCTTATAAAAACGGTTGTAATTAAAGATGCTACTGCATCAAGTTTGAAAGTCTAATTAGGAGTCTAAAATTATTTCCTATGTGTGAGTTCCATTCCATCACCAATTAGTCTAAAATTTTCAGTTAAACCACCTCTGTTGATTTGTAAACCTGTAACTGAAGACTCTCATCAGCAAATTTCCAGCTTTAAGCAGTAAGAAGCAGCACCTCTTCACTATTGCGTTCAAGGCTTGAGGATAATCCTCCATAGGAAAACAGGTGCAAGCCAACGTGTATTAAAGTCTGTCAAAAACTCTGTAGCAGGCACCTGAATGAAATGTAAGGTGCTTGGATGATAACAGACAATTTTACGTAAGGTAAATGCAAGTCACAGATCACAGAAGCAATTGCACATCCCTGAAGACCTCTATATCGAGTTCTAGAGAAAGAACTATTTGTAATTACATATTTCCTCTGCAATCCAGTACCAGATCTAATGGAATTTCATGGAATGGAATAAAAAAAAAGTTGTAGATAAAATGTAAACTCTGTAAAACTCTATGTTCTGAGTGATGGAGAAAGCCATCAATGACTTCCATCACCAGGTAAACTTTATTGTACGGCATGAAGTCAGAAATGAATTCAAGCAAAGACGATGCAGGTAATTATGAGCCCGTTAAATTTCCCCAGAGTTATTTGAGGAGTTTCATCCATGAATTCAAATGTACTGTTTCCAAGCAGCTGCAGTTGAATATTTGGTCCTTCGAAGTTTTGGAATATTGTGTTCTTTTTTCACATTAGCTCTACAGAAGAGAGCCCTTCTACATGGGCCAATGAGCTGCATAGCAAATCCTTATTTTGTTGAAGGGATTAAGGTACCACATACCTTGGTTTCTAAAGGTAAAGGGAAGCATAGGCAGTAGGTTTGAGATGAAACCTCAGAGTAGCATCCCACTCTTCTGCTGTAGAAGAATTGTCTGGAAGGGACATGGAAAGCCAGGGTTGCCCAGTGACCAAGTCTCTGTTTGCTTTTTTCCTCCTAGAGCTGGAGTTTTCATTTACCAAAAGTTGTAGTAGCAGCACAGCTCTCTTGGGAGACATGTCCTATGGCAGCTGCATGCACTCCACTCTATCAGGAATGTTCTGGTGTCTTCTGTTATTCTAGATCTCAAACAAGATTATCATCATGCTCTTTTTTGGACTTAAACTTTTCAATTTGCTTCAGATGCAACAATTATTTTTAGTTATTCTGACCTTTTTTTGTTCTGTTCTACTATATATAAAACAGGAGATACACAGAAGAAATATGATTTATTCCAGCCTTATTTCAGAAAATTGTCTAATGTTAAAAATCTTAGTCACAGCAAAACACCACTCTTACATAAGACAGGGAGAAAGTGCAGGAGACCACACAACGTGGAAAGTCACATCACTGGAAAGTAAGCTATAGAAAGATATTTCAATTAAAGAGTTTGATAAATACCAGGAATGAGCATATCTGATTATATACTTGCAGAGAAAAAACAGAAATGGGAAAGTATACAAAGACACACATGACAGTGGAGAGTATTTGCCTAAACCAAAACCTTATAGTTAGGTATAAGAAAAGTTACAGCAAACATTTAAATGTCAGTACTTTTTGGATATTGACAAAAATCAGAAATTCTGGCAGTTCAGATTACATTAGCAAATTATTTTTACTGTGTCAAATGTAGGCAAGGTGTATCTTACTAAGCTTTTGTAAGTTTACTACAGTACTTGAACAGTATGATCTTCTTATATATCTGCTAGCTGGAATCCAACCAGGCCCAAAGTAACTTTACAGAAAGGTAATCCAACCAAGAAAGGACATAAATAAAAGTAAAACATAGCCCAGGAATGTCTGTGGAAAAAAAGTTGAGCTGCAGAATGAGTCCAAGGTAAATCCAATCCAATTAAGATTAAAACATAATTTAACAAACATTAATGTTACATTCATGCTTTGAACTGACCCATATTCAATAGACCCTAAGTGCCTCTTGAAGAATATGAGATCTTTCCACGAACTATAAAGCAAGCTTGTGTCTATAATGTCTTGTTAGCTGGAGTTTACACACCAGCCCACTCAGTTACCTGTGCTGCCTACACGTTGTGCCCACACACTAGCTTGAGTCAGCACCCAAAGACTTTACCAGAAGGGGCAATTTGATCATGCAGAACAGGAAGGAGATTCTGGCTTGAATACTATCTCAGTCCTCCAAGTCAGGTGAGCTGGTAGCCTCACCCACATGTGCATGCCTTCATGCACAGCCTGTATGAACCAGCCCACACCGTTCACCTTTGGAGTTCCACCACAAGAATGGGCTGTGTGTGCTATGGGCACTCTGGGCAAGAAAGATCTGTCTCAGCCATAAGCACAGCACGTAGAGTACCAGAAAAGTCAAAAACTGTCGCTGCCATAAATGTGGATGAAAAGCAAGCAAGCCACAACTGAGCTGAGGCCAGCTTTGTGGATATAAGTACAGCTAACCAGGTAGCACAGACACCCAGTGGTTATATATATGCTGACAAACTAAATAGTGCCAGGGCACAGGCTCAAGCACTGACATGTAATGGTCTATCCTGTCTAATCTTAAGAAGGTCCCTGGCATGACAGTCCATTACAGCCAGCTGTACTGCAGCTGGCTGGGATGGAGTTAACTTCCCTCATAGCAACCCATATAGTGTTGTGCTTTGTATTTGTAGCTAGAATGATGTGGATACCACACCAATGTTTTGGCTACTGCTGAGCAGTGCTCGCACAGCATCAAAGCTGTCTCTCCAACACCCCCCGCAAAGGCCAGTAGGCTGGGGGTGGACAAGAGGTTGGGAGGGGACATAGCTGGGACAGCTGACTCAAACTGACCATACCACATGACATCATGCTCAGCAATAAAAGCTAAGGGGGGGTGAGGAGGGTGAGAGTGTATTCATTATTAAGGCATTCATCTTCTGAAGCAACCACTACGTGTACTGAAGCCCTGCTTCCTAGGGGGTGGCTGGACATCACCTGCTGATGGGAAGTAGAGAATAAATCTTTTTTTCTTTTTTTTTTTTTTTTTTTGCTTTGCTTCTGCACACAGCCTTGGCTTTTTTTCATTTAACTGCCTTTATCTCAACCCACGAGTTTTGATTTTCTCCCCCTGTCCTGCTGAGGAGGGAAAGCAAGAGAGTGGCTTGGTGGGCACATGGCAGCCAGCCAAGGTAAACCCAGCACAACCTCAGGTAACAGGACACAGTTCAGGGAATATTCACGTAGAACCTTGACAGGGTAATTCTTACCTCTGTTTCAGATAATATTGTATAAGGAAAACATTACATTCTGCAGGCATTGAAAAGGATGCACGAGACATGAGTTTACCTGGGGTGGGCTTCACCATAACTAAATTTTGTTATCTACAGTTTTGGAGCTACTTGTAATGGTAATCCCGGTTACCATGGGTGGAGAGAAACAGACATTTTAGGACATGATACATCTGATCTATCATAGACATAGGATTAGAAAAATCACATCCTAAGTTTCCTTTCCTTCAATAGACTATAAGGGGAGTGTAGATAACTAGCTCTCATGTAGACAACTGAGTTACAGATTACACCATTTACTCAGATGAATCCTACCTCTGCTACCAAAGACATGTTTTAAACTGTTACAGTGAAAAACATTGCTGTTGACACATTCCTGGTTGCAGCTCTAAAGAAGCCAAATGTTGATTTACAAGGACGAATAAAACAAACTGCAACACCTCTGAAGCACCTGCTGCCTTCCCTTTGGCTAAAGGATATATTATTTTGTGTTGTATTTTAAGGACCCTAACTGTATCTATATATGATACACTGAAGTAAAACCCTTTGGAGTTATTACATTCTATCAGGTAGCTAATATATCTTTAAAAAATACTCTAAATGTATTTACAGGCTAGAGAGTAACAATCTGTCAAGTAATTCATGTTTCTGAAGTCTTTAATATGGTACATACATTTGGTAGGATTTCTTTTTCCCCAAGGAAAAAGCAGCGGCACTCCTGATTACATCACGCTAGAAAAATTGCCTCTCCAGCTTCTTGGCTGTATTAAACAAATGAAACTACTGTACATTATGTAAACACTTGTAAAAATGTCACTGCAAATTAAACAAGTTTTGTCAACCTCTTGAGGAAGTTTTCTGCAGGTATTTCGCAACATAAAGTATTAGGGCTGTCTGGAGAATCACAACTCTCACAACTTGCAAAGTCTGATTTCTTCCTGCACTGGAATAAGCTGAATAAAATGCAATAGTGTAGAAAAAAATCACTTGGGGGGCAAGTACCTGCTCAGTTCTCTCTCCCTACAGCAGTCTTCTACTCCCTGCAAGAGCCAACCACAGTACACCAAAATCCTCCTTTGCCAGAATGTGACACAAAGTGAAAGGCTTTGACATACCAGCAAATTACATCAACAAGGAGTATCTGAGCCAGCCAAATACAGCRTATCTCTTGAAAATAACAGAGCATTCAATACAGACCCAGGAGTCAGAAATTCTTGCATCTTCAGTCCATAACCTTACATTCAGGTTATACATCCATGTTCTTTTCTCAAGCAGCAAAGCTATTTACAATATCCTCACCATCCTCATGAATCACTCTCCATTTCTGCTAGTTTAACAGGACAGCAGACAAAACTAACAATTTTTAATTTCTTTCAGAGTTTTGGATATTGGAGGTGGCGGAGGAGAAGGAAAGATATTTTGTGGTGGTGTTTTTACAGACCCAGGTTATTATAATGAACCAGCGTGCAGTGCAGGCGCTAGCACAGGGTAGAAAATCCTTGTGCTAGCTTTGCCAGAGGAGAAAATATAATATTGAATGAAGTCCCCTGCTGCAGTAGTGGTTTGGACCATGTAACTTAGTCCTTGTGCCTATGTTTTCCTGCATGTGAAGTACAGCTAATAATCCTTATCTATTTTCAACTAATGGTGGATCTGGGTATTAATGATCCCTAAATAATCAGGAAACTCTGTTAAGCATATCTTTTTAAAAGATTTTTTTAAAGTAGCTTTAGCTATTCTTAGTATAATTGTTTTTAAAATTGAAGTTGCTATCTCTTTGGAATTTCATAATTTCACCCTTAAACTAAGCATCTAGACATCCAGAGCACTCCAAAGACCTATGAATTCTCTCCATACAAACTGCCGCTGCTGTCCAGGCTAATTTAAATTATGCCTTTTTCCTCTTAGGAAAACTTCTGAAATTAGAATTTTGTCAGTTGATTGGCAATTGGCATTAAGCCAGGATATAATTCTCTGGTATGTGCCATTAAACCTCACAGTGAGGATTAATTAGTACTGCAAAAGCACTTTGGAAATGAAATGTGCTGTATACTAAATAATTATYATTTTTATTATTATAACATTGTAAGAAAATTAGCAAGTGACTAAGAGACAGCTTACAAGACCTCCCACTGAAAATTACATTAACTGGCCTATTTCTGAGAGATCATCCAAATAAAAATTATCCATATATCCATATACATCTACATCTATTTCTGTAAGGTGTCATAATGGATCAGCACTGGTAATACAGATGGGTTCAGATGTGTGATCAGTGAAGAAGAAGAAATTTGCGAAGTAATTCACAAGGCATTCCTATGAAAGATTGTTTGCCTATTATCTGCTGTAGCCATATATATGAATATATGGGCAAACATAATTTGTGGATATCCATGGAAAATAAGCTGCAGAATTCACTTTGATTAGTCACTTATCTTTAATAACTAAATCAGGAACTGATTCCCAATACATCCTTTACAATATCGAGCACGATATGTGCCCAGTTCTCACAGGTTTTATACAAAAAACAGATTTTTCTTCACACTGATGAAAAGCATAGATTTCCCATGCTTCTGGACAATACCTCTCTCCTCAAAGGCTAAATGACTTGCATGAGATTTTCCCAAATATTCTGGACTGATTTATAACCATCTTCATTATCCAGAATAGTACTTACGGTGTTCTTAGATGAATATACAAAGCTTGCTGACAGCCTTACAAGCATTAAAATAAAATTAAAAAAAAAAAGAAAAAAAAGAAAAAAGGAATCTTCCTCTTTTCCTTCAATGTAAACTGAAATTTGGCTAGGTTAATTGTATATTGTAAAAGAATCATAGAGGCCATCCACTGACCACCTGACATCCCTTCTGGGACAGGGATGACCTCTCTTTCCAGAGACTGCAAACCAACTATGCACATTAAGCACCTATAATTAGGTGAGGTGACATATACATTGGTGAAGATACATCTGTACAAATGCAATCATTTGCAATTTGGAGCTATGGTCTCAGCCTCTCTACAAAAGCAGAAATGTGTGATTTCATAATTCATGCTCAGCTATCACTTTAAAGACTTGCTTAATAATTGTGGAAGCTAGGGACCAACTTTTCTGGGAGTGAAAACTGAGGCTTTGGATGAGAATCATCAGAAGACTTTTGCCTACGTTCCTTCAGCTAATCCTTTCCTTGTTTCCTTGCTCAGCAAAAGGAGAGGTAGGAGGCTATACATTTCCAAACTCTAGTGTAATAAATGGCAGTGAGCCATGAATAAATCTATGCAGTGGGACACAGTAGAATCTTGCACATAATCTGCATGAAAAATGCAGTTTTGAGGCTTTGATTCAGACTGATATTGTCCCATAATTTTTTTCTTCGTATTCTTCCAACTGTGTGGCTATGCTCAAAAAAGCTGCAGAATGGCCTAATCTGTCTCTCCAATGCATAATCTAAGCCTTAGCTCCAGCAAGGACTGGTGTTTTCTCATTAAATGGGTTTGCATAAAGATATGTTCTGCTTAGGCTTTTCGGTTGGCTTCTGTTTTTTAACAGACAGGATGCTTTCTAAGGTATATATTGTGAATTAATGGGAGCAGCAATGCAGTTATTTTTAGACAGTATCAGTCAGTTCCCTGGTTAAACAGGAGGAGTTGCATGTGCAACAGAAAAAGAAGTCTGTGGTGGAAGACAGATGGGAAGCACATTCAGCACATTCTGTGGAAGAAAATATGGGGCGCTATCTATCAAAAGTCACACAAAATGCAGCTTTGGACCTATGACAGTACATGAAATTTGTTAGTGGTAATGTATAGTCACAGAGCATGGAAAAGATCAAATGGAATGTCATTTATACGTTATTTACTTTAGTTTTGAGGACTAGCAGGCAGACTGCTGCTCTTTAGAGACTCATGCTGTTAGTCCAGGTTAAATCTTGATGAAAAATGCACACAACCTCTGGCTCATACCTTTCCTGCCCTTGAAAGCTTCTTGAGAAATGAAAAGATTACTCATCACTGACTTTATTTTGAGCTCAACAGAGAGACGTTTATACACACTTGTTATAGCCACAAGAGAATTTCTAGAATAATTTGGACTAGAATAAACCTTTAGTTGGTCATTAATATGTTCATTTCCTCCATACTGTCAGTGATAATTAAACTAACCATTCCAAAAAGAAGATTCCTAACCTTGCCCATCTCTTCCCTCCTCATTAAATTGCTTGTTACAGTAAATTTCTATCAATGTTTTACGTAATATTTAGCCTACATATTTCCTCTATAGTTTTAAAGCAATTCTTCTTCAACCTTCATTTGCTAATGGGAATAATTGATCCTTGTCCTCTTCCGAGCATTCTTTCATGCATTTGTGACAATTGTGTTTCTTCCCTGGTTATTTATTTAATTTGAGGTTCAAAGAGCATAACTAGTAGAATATCCTGACATGGAACATTAAGTCAAAATCCTGATTAAAAGCTCAGTCCTGCAAGGTGCTGCATGACTTCTACAATGGGAAAAGTGCTCTCAGCTCTCTTTCCAGGAGTCTGGAAAGATTTGGAAATGTTCTGCATCAAAGATGTTTTTGTTATATTTGGATATTTTTGATATATCAGTTCTGTGTCACGGATATTTTTCTCAGGTTAGGCCCAAATATATGTCTAGAAAATTTTGGGGCATCTTACAAAATTAGAGTAATGGATTCAGATAGATGAATGACACTGGTAATGATCRATATCAGTGATAATGAAATAAAAATAAAACTCCCTTGGTCTTTATTAAGCTAGATAATTTTTTTGTTTATGAAGTTTTTCAAGAAAAATGTTTTCACAGAAAATGGTTGGGGTAATATTAATTCTGGAAAAATAATTGTCATGGCAAGTTGTGTAACAAGCATTTTCATTCTTAAACAATCTCAATTCTAAGAAATTTTTAAAATTCAATTTCAAAAAGTAAGCAAAAAATTCTATTTGAGAGTTCTAAAAGATTAATTCAAAATTAATATTGTATTCAAATTTTAAGAATAGTTTTGAAGCAGTTTGATAATTATCTGTAAAAACCTTTTAGAACGTATCAAAAAAAAATCATTTTTCAGTGTAGCACTCTTTTCAGAAAGAAAAGGTTGTCAGCTAAACACATTTCATATTACTGTATTCAGAACAACACATCACCTCTAAGATAAGGTACTCCAAAAGAGCATTTAAGTTTTTTAAAATGGCATAAAAACCATAACACATATTACCCCTATGTCATATAGACAGTTTCACAAACCAGTCTCCAAAAACAGCCTAACTTGTGACATTATTTGTATTTTATCTCATGTTCTAGACCACTGAATCATTCTGCATCTATATTAAATTTTACAATAGTTACCAAATAGTTGGAGTGCAGTAACTCAGCCCTGTCGTCTATTCTTGTACGTATGCTGTGACTGTGGCAATTCATAACTGCTTATTAACACTAGCAATTCAATCATTTAGTGCTGGTGTAAATGATCCCAGACTACGCTGTGTCACAATATATGAGAGGGACTGCATCAGCCATGTGTGTTAATTAACAGCAGAGAGGAAGTTAGCATGCTAACATGACCACAAACAATGACCACATTCACAGATTAAAAACACACCGTTTCTTGAAACCTGTCTCAAAAAGCAGAAAGTTATATAATTATTTGGGTTGTAAGGGAGCTTTGAAGGCCCTCTGGTCCAAGCCCCACTCAAAGAATCATAGAATCATAGAATCATAGAATCATTAAGGTTGGAAAAGACCTCTGAGATCATTGAGTCCAACCATCAACCCAACACCACCATGCCCCACTAAACCATGTCCCTAAGCGCCTCATCTACACGTCTTTTAAATACTTCCAGGGATGGTGGAAGTTCCCTGGAACTTCAACTTCCCTGGGCAGCCTGTTCCAATGTTTAACCACTCTTTCAGTAAAGAAATTTTTCCTAAGGTCCAATCTAAACCTCCCCTGGCGCAACTTGAGGCCATTTCCTTTTGTCCTATCTCTAGTTACTTGGGAGAAGAGACCGACACCCACCTGGCTACAACCTCCTTTCAGGTAGTTGTAGAGAGCAATAAGGTCTCCCCTCAGCCTCCTCTTCTCCAGGCTAAACAGTCCCAGTTCCCTCAGCCGCTCCTCATAAGACTTGCTCTCCAGACCCTTCACCAGCTTCGTTGCCCTCCTCTGGACACGCTCCAGCACCTCAATGTCCTTCTTGTAGTGAGGGGCCCAAAACTGAACACAGTATTCAAGGTGGGGCCTCACCAGTACCAAGTACAGGGGGACCATCACTTGCCTACTCCTGCTGGCCACACTATTTCTGACACAGGCCAGGATGCCGTTGGCCTTCTTGGCCACCTGGGCACACTGCTGGCTCATATTCAGCCGGCTGTCAACCAGCACCCCCAGGTCCTTTTCTGCCAGGCAGCTTTCCAGCCACTCTTCCCCCAGCCTGTAGCGTTGCATGGGGTTGTTGTGGCCAAAGTGCAGGACCTGGCACTTGGCCTTGTTGAACCTCATGCAGTTGGCCTCTGCCCATCRATCCAGCCTGTCCAGGTCCCTCTGCAGAGCCTTCCTACCCTTGAGCAGATCGACACTCCCGCCCAACTTGGTGTCGTCTGCAGACTTACTGAGGGAGCACTCAATCCCCTCATCCAGATCATTGATAAAGATATTGAACAAGGCCGGCCCCAAAACTGAGCCCTGGGGAACAGCGCTCGTGACTAACTTTGACAGTTGTCCCCCAAAAAGGCATGGAAAAAGACAGAGAAGCTTTGTAAAATGAATCAACTCATTGTATTTTATCCCAACTACACAGGAGTAGGGGAGGAACCTAAAAAATTCTATCATTCTACTTCTTGACAGTGTATTGGCAGAAAGGGAGTGGTGGTGTCAAGCCAGTCTACCCAAAGGGACACACTCCCTTCGATGGGACTTTCTTCACCATGAAACTCATCCAGGACAACTGGCCCTTCAGCTGGCAAAATAGGCAGGCTGAAAGACAGCTTTCTACAAACTAGCCTCAAGATATGTTCAATACATTTCCCTCCATACAGGAAACTGAAAAATAATTTGTATAAAATACTTGAAATCTATGAAATTGTTTTGAAAAGTGTGTTTAAATACTACCAGTACTTTAAAGAWCGGCAATACTATCCTTACTCTTGTATTATAATGGCTCTATAACTTCAAGCCTGTTACCACAGTCCTGGCATACACTTAGGATCCAGGAGCTAACACAATGATTCCTGTCAAGAATATAAGATGACAGTTCATGATGTAAAAGACTTCAAACAAATTTCTAAAAAATGAACAAAAAATCAGGCTCTTTGGCATGGATCTTCTCTTCTAATACCAGGCAGATAAATGAGATGCATAACATGGTAACCCAGTTATTGAAGGTCTCTCTACAATCTTTAGAAATAAAATGGAGACCTCCAGAGAATTGTTTAAATGACCTAAGGTCTGAATTGCTCTTTGTGTCTCCACAGACATGGCATTTCTGCCCCTTATTTAACTGAGGCACCTAAGAATGTAGGATTAGGTGATATCACGTGATAAGGACTGTATGTCTTTCCCTGGATTTTTATGGCTTTTGACTCCAAGTTGTTATTGTTATTACAAGACAAGCTAAATCATAATGCTGGTAATGTAACAGGCATTAACTTAAACATTTCCCAAAAAGATATAAGAAAATCATTATGAATTTAAAATATCCTCCGGAAGAGTACATACTTCCTTCACAATTTCACAAATGTTTTCTCATTTTCCGAACACTTCAGCTTTGCTATGATTTAATGTATCTTTCTTTTAGTGTACAAAGCTCAGTGCAATACTTCTCCAGCAGCCTCCAGGATCATCACTGTGTCATGACAGTAATCCTATGAGACTGATTGCCATTGCTTTTACTGCGGACCATCCTAGACTGTGACTGCAGAATCATATTTACCCTCTCCCCTATACCCCTACCAAGCTTCACTGTGTAAACCTGTTTCAACTGCAGCTGACAGTGTGAATTTCCTTATGGATTTATGTAGCTAAATTACTGGAGGGAAAAAGAGAGAAAATTCAAATCTTCCATAGCACCTTCACTTTTCTGCCTGAATTTTCCTTCTGAATAAAATAGGCGGTATGTCTGCAGAAGCTAGAAGTGGGAAATAATGCAGTGGTAAGCCAGTGCAAAGAAATGACTGATTTGAATCCTTATATATGCAAGGAATCAAAGAGCCCATCGTGCACCCCAAGCTCCCCCTACACATCTAGCTTTTGCTATTAGATATTGTATTCCAAATGCATCCTAGATACTGACTGAAAACCTGGGCTTGATCTTTAGTAGGGGGGAATCAAGACAGCTGGATTGATTTACATCAGGTAAAAAACTGTTATTTTTCCTTTTTGAGTAATCTATGATGTACTCTATGTATTGCTATGGTACTGTAGTATGTATGCTTTAGTGTTGAGTACTGCCATGAATAACTACCAGAGTAATTTCATAAGATATAAATTATTACTAACCACAGGCTACAATAATTCATGAATTCCAAAGCTTTTTAATTTAATATGCATATTTTATGTATTTGAGRATGAAAAGCGCCCTTTTTAGGCTGACTCTGTTTTGATTTACACCCTTAGGACCACGACTAAGAAATGTTATTTCACACACACAGGGCGGGAGATCATCACTGAATAACGTAAATATTGTATATATTGACGTGCAGAAAATAGATTGTTTCTTTTCACATATTATGAATGCTTCTCAGTGCACAACTGTAGATATTTGAGATAAAAAAGGAAAATTACTAATGGAAAAAAATGTAAGAGGCCATAGTTATGGCAGTTTGAGATACAATGTTTATACAAAATGATTATGACTAAGTGCAAAAGGTACATAATTGCCTTCGTAATTTGACTGTATGCTACTGCTAAAATGTGCCTAAAAATAATGCCTTCAAATCAGACTATGATTGTATATGATACAGATGTTGTGAAAAATGCCCCATTTACACCAGATAAATTCATCAGTGGTCATTCAGATCACAACAAAATTATTTGGCTATAATTACTGTTTGGGAGGAAATAGAGCTTTCTGCCATGAGAAAATTTCTACGCCAAGCCAGTATTTAATAAGTATTTTTTAAAGTATTTAGAAGTGATTTTTTAAAAATCTGAAGAATTTGCAGGGTTTTATTTAAATCAACACAAAAATCAACACTTCTACAATAAATATCACCCAAGATCTTTAAACCAAAGACCTGAAAAAGAATGAGAGTTTTGTCAAGACAGGKTGTAAATTGTCATTTCATTTTTAAATGTCAGTTTAAAGTGAAAATTTTGTAAAATTTTTACTCCAGGTTTCCTTCTCTATAAATTAACATTTTCTGATGTGGGCTTCTTATCAATTTCTATGACAGTAAGAACTAAATGTAGTTTGGGGATCTTCCCTGAAGGACAGGTACATACTGCCTCACACCAGGCAGAGGCCACAGAACAAATTGAGGATGCCAACCTATGATGCTTGGCAGGTTTAGCTTCAGTCAGAGGTTGCTAGCCCCAACTCACCTTTTCAGCTACTATCCAGCTATACAGCTAAATGAAACAGAGGTTGTGAATCAAAGCTTGTAACTGCCATTTCAGAACACAAATGGAAAGATGGTGTCTGTGGACTGCAGTGCTGGGAACCACACACTGCTTATTCCTCAACCAGTGCAATAACAACAGCAACCCCTACTAAAAGGTGGGGAAAACCACTTGGGACAGTCACCTCTTGACTGTCAAGAGCAGCAATAAGAGTGAGCAGCATCAACAGGAACCACCCAAGCACAGACTAGAATCACCTGCAGGGAGAATACATTATTATATTCCTTCTCATTAGAGAATTTATTCTCTTGTACCTCTAACCAACTACATTGGTCAGATAGCAAGGGACAGAACCAGAAAATCTCCCTCTCCATGGTCCATTTGCAGCAGGAAAAAAGTATGTTTTCTTTTCATTGTTGTCAGAGAGACAACCACAGTAGGTTCAAGCAAGCTCTTGCTTGATCAGGCAGGAAAGCACCAACCTCGCAGCTTGAATTGTCAGCAATTCTTACGTGAAAGGCACATACATAAGTGACCACTTTCACCATTACTATGCTTTACAAGGAGGCAGAGAGCCTATCTAAGGGCAGAATTCTCCTAAATAGCTGTAACTTTGGCATTCTTAGTGTCAGATGGACATAGCGTTAGCTCATATTGTTATGGTTTAACCCAGCAGGCAGCCAAACACCACACAGCCGCTCGCTCACTCCACCTGCCACAGTGGGATGGGGGAGAAAATCGGAAAAAAAAAAGTAAAAATTCATGGATTGAGATAAAGACAGTTTAATAGAACAGAAAAGGAAGGGAAAATAATAATAATAATAATAATAACAATAATGGTAGGATATACAAAATGAGTGATGCACAATACAGTTGCTCACCACCTGCTGACCGATAGCAAGCAGCGATCCTTACTTCCTGGACCACGCCTCCTATTTATATACTGAGCATGACATCACATGGTATGGAATACCCCATTGGCCAGTTGGGCTAGCTGTCCTGGCTATGCTCCCTCCCAGCTTCTTGTGCACCTGGCAGAGCATGGGAAGCTGAAAAGTCCTTGACTAGTAGACTACTTAGCAACAACTGAAAACGTCAGTGTGTTATCAACATTCTTYTCATACTAAATCCAAAACACAGCACTAGGGAGAAAATTAACTCTATCCCAGCCAAAACCAAGATACATATGTAGCTACACAAGCAACTTGATAAGTCTTACTGTTGTGAATCTGAATGTCACAACAGAAAGGCCGCAGAAACCAGAGCTGAACCTAGATCTTTTCCCTGAAAGAGACTACACAGCACAGATTTACCAAATAATACTATTTCTTTTGTTCACTGTTTATTCACACACATTTCTTCTCTTTTCCTAGTTTTACTTTGCTTAGTTCTATCAAGAACTAGGATTCACTTTAGGAAAATATACTGGCTGCAAAAATATTTGTATGTGAATATCAAAGATAAAACATAGAAAACTAAGCCTTAAAGGTGCATTTGTACATGCACAGGGACACTGTGGCCATCTCTGGTTGGTGAAGAAGAGAAAAAGAGGGACATGATCTTTGTTCATTAGCACAACAGCCACGGGATGACTTGGGAATTTAGAGTGGGGGCACTAACAGAAACACTTTCCTGGTAAAAGGTTCAGTAGAATAAACTTGTGCTTATGGGGCAGGCAGTCTTTGCCAACCCAAAGGCCTGAATCATGAGCCTCTAGAGCTGGAAGTACAAAACTGCTGTATTTTGAGGTAAAGAGGTAAGAACTACAGCTACAAAGCTGGACACACAAGCGATATCTACACTTGAAAATTAAGCACGTCTGGGATCATGCCTTGGCCTGAGACAACGCATGATCTGACCCAGTTAGCATCACTGAATTTGCAGCCTCTAAAATAGGGTAGCTGCATACTGTTGGGGAATTTATTGTACTCCCTGAGGTGAATTAAACACGTTTGTGCTTAAACGTATATTAAAAAAAAAAAAATGAAAAATGCACTACACGTCCTTATATAAGCTTACACCAGAACCAATCCTGTGAGCATCAGCTTCAGGTGCCTCAGCCAGGCATTGAGTTCATTCCCCAGTACCAGCTCTGCTGCCCAAAGGTGGCCTTTGAGAGCTTGCATTCCAGGATTGCCACAATACAATGCTGCGGCTATTTCTTATCACCAGGGGAAACTTCATTCCCTTACAGACAAGTCCTTCTGTTTTTGGCATCCCTGCTTCCGCCAGTTTAACCCCTTCTGCAGCTGAGCCTTCTTGACCTCCATGCCAGATCATTCCTTGGTCACAAATTACTGTTGCTGAGCAGTTACAATTTGAATTTCCCGTTCAATGCAAACTGCCAAATGGGAATGGCATCTGTGCCAATTCCCAAACTACATGCAGGAATGGGTACTGGTCTGAAACCATGGTCAGTGACTCCTCTACCAGCTGATCAAACTCAACTGCCCAAGAATGTTCCCTTACACTGTTGAAGTTACTAGTATAGTGTAGGAGACCAACTGGCAGCTAACACCAAGGCTAACTTGTAACCCCCTGGAACAAAGAACTGTTTTACAACCACAGGAGACAAAACTTGATAAGGGAGCAGGGGGTGGAAATCCCCTGAGCTTGTCCGAGGAATGTCTCAAACACTCACAAGACTGGGGGATGGTGAATCCCAGGAAGGCTCCTCTGCAGAGAGTTAACTGGGTCTGGCCTTGGGGGAAGAAATAAGATGACACCATAAGTTGGCCAAATAAGGGAGGATCCAGATAAGTGTTAAGAATTCTTAACAAGAACTACTGATAAAACCAAAGAAACAACTACTTGAACTGAGTGAACTATCCTAATTAGCATACTAAAAAATCCACCCACCAGCAGGAAAAGCYCCCTACCCAACAAAGCCCCTTCCCCACTGAATATGCGCAGTAAAAAGAAAGGACACTGTGACTTTAAGTGAAGACGAGACATACAAGAACCAATAGAAGTGAACTACGAAACTGCCCTCGTAGCAGAGGGGCAGTTTGAAGTGAACGGCGGGCATAAAAGGGGAAGGTGAGTGCCATAGGGGGGACTGTTTTTGAGGAACTTGTGGGAACTTCTGAAGGAGCGCTCCTGCAGACCAGAGACCCCTATTGGCTGAACCAACACTGGAACCTGGACCGGTGATCTCTTCCTCTGTCTTTTTCTTTCTCTCGCTTTCTTCTTCTCTCTTTCTTTTATTCTTTTACCTTTTCCTAGTAAGTAACRCAAGGCATAAACTCCCACAGCAGTGGTGAGCAACAGGCTTTTCTGCTACCCAATTATTTACCAATGAGCCTAGCTATAGAGTAAAAGTCTTTGTTTATGTACAGACCTTGAGTGTCGTTTCACCTTAATCCATACCAAGGGAATTTATGAATCTGAGTCACCTCTCCCTCTGCACAGGCGGGACGTGACATACAGATACAGCCGGGGGGACATATATCACTTGATCAGTGGTTACAGTGATCCTCTTTTCCCCTCGGCCTGCCTAAAATATTTCTTTTCCTCAGCCTTCTGCACTGACAGTATTGACTTCTTCCCTGCCCACTTCTAGAACATGCAAGGGAGGTCACCAAGACACCACAGATCTCGTGGACAAGAAATTGCCCTGCAGCAGCTTCGAACTCCTCTGTTCTTTACATCCTGTCCTTCTACACCCCTTTTTTCCTCTCCACCTCCTGTCAATAGAAAATGAACCCACAAGAAGAGCCAAACATTGAGGCGCTCTGCCAGAACAACAACATCTTCAACTAGAGCTGCACAACACACAGCACTGAGTGAACTGCAGGGCGAGCTAGAGATGAGAAAAGGAGTACAGGCTGACCGAGGCAACCCAGGAACCCCAGAGATACATCTTAAATGTGGACTGAGCTCCCACTTCTTCCAGTTCTTCCTCAGCACCCAAGAAGAGCTCTGTGTAATTCCAACATAATTTTTTCTCAGCCTTCAGATGTAACAAGGATTTTCTTTTTCCACTGTGCAGGGCTGTATTTTCATAACAGATTTTCACCATGATTTATGACTTCTGTGAGCGCAATAAAAGTATCTTTCCTCACAGAATGAAACATGCATGCGTTTCTTGTAAAGTGGATTAACAACTTGGTCTATGGCTAGTGTTTTTAAGCCCTCCAGTCACAAATACATTATTTTTATAATTTCCTCTCCTCTGTCCACCTATGGATTATAATAAGTTTAGACATCACACCCAGTCATTGGAAAGAAAAAGGAAAAAAGAGCATTATCTGTCATAATGATTTTTGTAATAAAATTATTGATTGCCAAAGAACTTTCAATAATTTCATTCTGTATCTCAATAATGCCGATGTTCTGCATCCTGCTAAAATAACAATGGATGGTACAACCCATAATGTGGAAAAAGAAACATTCAGGGGTTTCAGTGTTTAAATYTGGGTAAAATTAATTCAGACATAAGCATGCACAAAAGTGTCCTGGTATTCTGTGGTTTCTCAGATCATTAGCTCTCTGGAATAAGGACTGTGTTTTTGCTGTGTTTTTCACAAAGCATAATGGCACACTGACACTGACTGAGGCCTCCAGGCACTCCCACAATGTAAATACCAATCACAATTAGAATTATGATGGTGATGCCTTTCACTTTTTGAGTAAACAGCTGAAATGAGCTCTATTCTTTACCTGACAAAGGATTACAACATTTCATTTGATGCATCATTATGTATGATCAGTGCCCAGGATCCTGGTATTTCTGGTGGTAGGAAGAAAGTCTTTATTGTTTAAACAATACCAAATATCATAAATAGAACATAAGTATAAATCACAAGAGGAAAGGAGGTGAGGATGACCCCTTGAATTAAAAAATTAAAACATATACTTTCAAAAGTACTTAGATATCGAAATTTCATTGAAAAGAATGGAAACTGCATGCCTAAGTATCTTCAGAAACCTGAGCCTAAACTGAAAGCCTAGTAACTTTGCTATCAGCTGTGACTACTTCTACTGAAATGCCTGGGGCTTGTTCAGTACAGTCCAAAAGCCCGGGTTCAACTAATGCTCCTGCCATGCTACTGTAGTACATGGCAAGCCCAGGATTAGAGCTAGAAACCCCTGGATCTTGTCATCAAATACTTTAATGATGGGAAAAGCACAAATGTAGTGCTCTGCCTAGTGTCATACCATTCTTTAGCAGGGAACCAGCCATAGCTGGATGAATAGCTAGATACAGCCCTGGGTTGCAAACAGCCCAAGCAGTAGACAAAGCTAAAACAAAGCACAATCACTACAAGTGTCGACAAGAACCTAGACAAGCTCACTGCAGGTTGAAGATCTACCCACAAAACAATTAGTGCAATGAGGCCATACTGCTTTATACCATAGCATTGTACAAGAGAAAAATACTTCCTGCAAGCACTAGACCTCCCAGGTCCTGGTCTGCAATGCAGTTGTGTCTCATGATCAGCTGGCTTTTCAATGGAAGTACACAAAATCTGAGGCATGATCCTAGTATATAACAAAGAATCTACCTACATTGGAGACAAACTTTGATGAAGGAGTGGATTTGTTGACACATTCAAAAGAATAAAGTCCAACTGAAGCTTTTCCCAATGTAGGTTTTGTAACATATCTTTCTGATGTCCAATAAATTTAAGATCCTGATGCATTCTTTCTCTCAGTATTAGAGCCTCTCAGAGAGGTTTTCTCTCTGACCACCAAAACTTGTAGGAATTTAGTGTCTTTGAACCATACTATCCAATTTGCTTGAAATTAGCCATTGAATAAGGAAGCAGACAGAGGCAGAGGGACAGATATGGAGACAGTACGAGCACATACACTTTGTTTCCATGGAAAATGAGGCTAACAAGCATAATAATCCTTATGAAGTTGYTTTTTTGTATAAATAATTGCATTTTCCTGGTGTATATATTTCCATTATTACTGTTTAATGTAAATCACAATCTATCTACACAACATGAGTTTTTGCCAGGATGTTTAAAAGGGAAGAGTAAAAAGCTGAGCTGCTATGCAATGGATAAAATATATTTCAAATTTTTTTAAGTATATTGATTTTGCCTTTGAAATTGAAAAACATAATTTAGGATATGTCTATTAATTTGAATTTGGAAATAAGAAAAATGTCTCATGATTCCCTCCCCCTATAAACTAAGTTATAACCATGAATTTCTGAGATGTATTGTTTTATATGATGAATTCTTCTACCAGGCATCTACTCAGGAAATCTTATGAAAGCCTCCTAACAAAGGCTAACCTACGGATTTAATAGGGTAGTAAACTTTATAGGGCAAAACCATTAAAAAATTACAAGACAGATATAATTTGATATTATTTCTCTATAACACAGTTAACCACATATCATCTATCTTGGCAGCCTAGTTAACAATCTCCATTCATTTCACCATACATAATAAAACTAAACATGTGAAAAGCAGTCTAATTAAAAAGCTTATGCTCTTTTTAAGCTGGCTGAGTTCTTAGTTTTCAGTACTGAATGATTTCCCACAAATTCCCGGAATTGAAAGGAAAGCAAACAGTCATGTAAATTACCTAAAAGGTCATTACTTTTGAGGGTAGATTAACATAAATTATAAATATCAACAATATTAAGATAAAAGATAAAGAATTCCATTTTCCTCAAATCAAAGCCATCTTTCGAAAGCAAATGGTGTGTATCATAAACTTAAACATATAACTACTCACAGTAATAATGCTGCCCTGAAATCTTATCCAAAAAGTTCAATTAAAATGTATCTATATCTAGACAAATTAGCAAGCAATAGAGTCAAACACAGAAAATTCTCTTCTGCATTCTGCATTCTCGCTAAGAGAATGATGAAAAAGCACTTTAAGTAAAGGGGCTTTTTTATTTATGCAAAGTAAATGAGCAATGGTAGATCAGGTTAAACTAATTTAACCAAACACCCTTATTCTCAGCAGCGCTTTCCTATAACTGCAATGAAACAGCATCAGACTTTGTCCAGTGCTGCTGTCCAAAAGAGCCAGGTCTTCCTGGTCTTGATTCTGTGATTATTCTGTTTCAAATGGGTTTTATACTGCTACTGTCACTATAGCATCTAAATACCATCTCGGGAGACATTTAAGCAACAGTAATGCTCCCTCTAACATGCGGTTCATTGTTTTTCTCACCCTTTCCCTGGAATAAGAATTGTGTTCACATTACAGTGTTTGGGTTGAGATGTGGTTTTGTTGAGTTTGCTGCCATGCTATACTGCTAAGTGTTTATATTGAAGAGGGCCAGTCAGCTTCTACTTTGAACAGAAAGGGGTAAGTGTTAGGTCATTAGTTACACATGTGATTTCAACACTCCCTTCTTTAATTCTACCAAAAATCATTGTTGTCATACTTAAAACAAAACATCTCTTTACAGGAGTTGGATCTAGACAGTCATCATTCACAAAAGTCTAGCTGCATGTATGGCAAATTCAAAACAATTGTTTACTTTCTTATTTTCAAATGGTATGGGTTGCCCGTTTTTCTTTACAATTCTGCTGTGTGACGGGAGAGAGTTTTTCGCATCAAAACACTTTTTCCTTTAGATTCTGAATTTATCATAGTCCCACTTCTAAACACCATATGACAAAATGAGGGGGTTTTGTTCCCAGCCAAAGGGTTAAAGGGAAATTCATCAAAATGACCCAACATTTCCTCTTCACTTGTAGAATCATAGAATCATAGAATATCTCAAGTTGGAAAGGACCCATAAGGATCATCAAGGCCAACTCCCTGCTCCTTGCAGGACTACCTAAAACTAAACCATATGACTAAGAGCATCATCCAGACCCTCCTTGAACTCTGACAGGCTTGGTGCCGTGACCACTTCCCTGGGGAGTCTGTTCCAGTGACCGACCACCCTCTTCTCAGTGAAGAACCTTTTCCTGATGTCCAATCTGAACTTCCCCCAATGCAGCTTCATTCCATTTCCTCTTGTCCTATTGCTGGTCACCAGAGAGAGGAGATCAGCACCTCGCCCTCCGCTGCCCTTTGTGAGGAAGTTGTAGACTGTAATGAGGTCACAGCCTCAGCCTTCTCTTCTCCAAGCTGAACAAACCAAGTGACCTCAGCCACTCCTTGTAAGTCTTGCCCTCGAGCCCTTTCACCATCTTGGTCACTCTCCTCTGGACACACTCTAATAGTTTGGTGTTCTTCTTATATTGAGGCACCCAAGACTGCACACAGTACTCGAGGTGGGGCCACACCAGTGCAGTATAGAGTGGGACAATCACCTCCCTCAACCAGGCTGTGCTTGATGCACCCCAGGGCACGGTTGGCCCTTTTGGCTGCCAGGGCACACTGTTGACTCATAGTCAACTTGCCATCAACCCAAACTCCCAAATCTCTTTCTGTGGGGCTGCTCTCCAGCCTCTCATCCTCCAGTTTGTATGTATAACCAGGATTACCTGGTCCCAGGTGGAGAACCTGGCACTTGCTCTTGTTAAATTTCATATGGTTGGTGATTGCCCACCTCTCTAGTCTACCCAGATCTTTCTGTAAGGCCTCTACCCTCAAGAGAGTACACAGCTCCTCCTAGTTTAGTATCATCAGCAAACTTAATGTACATTTGATTCATGCATCCAGATCATTTATAAAAACATTAAAGGGCACTGGCCCTAAAATTGAGCCCTTGTAGTTAAAGCCAACCTAGTTCTTATCTTGTCCTGTGGAAGGGCAGGCTTTTGATCCAATTAATGTTTTCTTTCTTTGGGGCATTTTTAGCAGGTGAAGCTGCCACAAGGCACCTTGCAGGCAGTATTTGACAAGAGAATAAGTAATTCTTCTTCCAGTAATTCTTATGTAGGCAAGACTCCTGTGTAATGCACCAGGACTTTAGCTTGAGTGAGGGAATCAAGGCTCTTATCAAAAGCCCACTGTAGTCTGTGGCAACATCACTAGTGCAATGAATGAGTTTTGAGCCATGTCCTCACTTCAGTAAATGGAAATACAGAAAGGCTAGTCAGATGAAGACATACATGATGCGATGCCGACTACTGCACCACTTCATTTTCATGTGTCTTTAATAAGGTCACCAGCCTACTAAATGGGTTTCTCCAGCCTTACAGCTGAAGTTGCTATACTTTGTGTACCAAATATGCTTTGTCAGTAAGAGAAGTAGAATGACTGTATAGATCACTGATTGGGGCACTTCTCTGACCTAAATTTCATTCCCTATCCCAACAGATGTTTAAGAGTTTTGCGGAATAGTTCAAACCAAGAGTGAACGATTTTGCTAAATGGTTTGAACACCTATCAGATCATAGTGTAAGAAAGGGAGAAATACCTTGGCTCCGGGACTGGATGGGATTTAATGGGCATGGCTCTGCTGGCAGCAGATACCCAGATGCCTGTGCAATTTTATGGATAGAAGCTTTGGTACCTATAGCAGCTGAGAGGTACTGCGGAGCTAAACTTGTAATTTTGAACCTATGTGACTACAGTCCCAAAATTATTTCTTAGAATCAGATGTGAAGCAGGTAACTGAACCCAAAGTCTTTCAAGACTGAAGTTAATGCCCCTGCTATCAGATTATTTCCTCTCTCTAAACTTTTACTGCACATAGAATTGTTAAATACCCTTTGCTGTAATGGCATGACTGCTCACTTGCTCTGAAGACAACATTAACTTTTCTCAAAAAAATTGACAATGCATACTGGACACATGGAATATGAGGGAACTGGGATTCTTCTAAATATACATTTTTCTATTATTCCTTGACAGACCATCTGTTAGGCCAGATGCAAGCTTCCCCTGCTGTTTCTCACATGACAAATCACATGGCCATATATATTATAAAATAGTTGGCATTTTTAACTCACTCTACAGGCAAAACTCATAGAATCATAGAATCATAGACTCATTAAGGTTGGAAAAGACCTCTAAGATCATCAAGTCTAACCGTCAACACAACACCACCATGCCCATAACTGTACATAAAAATTAAAGGTATGACTTTGCAGATTATGCAGATACTGGGTATTTTTATATATAATAGGCACAAAATATTTTGCTTATAAATAACCTCCTGGTTAGTCATTCAGATAACTAACTAGTTTGAGGAGAGGAACTGCTTGAAACTAAAATACCCACTATATGAACCAGAAAGGAATCAGTCCAATCCAGTTCTGTAGCTACATCAGAACCTAAGGAATATTTGCCTCTCTCATGACAGAAAGCTGAATATTCGTGATATTTCAGCACTGACTTTTTCTATCAATTTTCAGTGCTAGTATCTCACGTACCTTGAAAGATATTTGGCATTGATGACCCAGAAGTCTGAATTTACCTTTATAGATATGAGTGAGGCAGCAGGATTTCAAACTCATTCATACTACTGTATAAATTCATTGGAGTGCAAGTCAAGAGAAAAGCCATTTCTCAGAGGTTCAGCTGAATATTGGCTGTAAATTGGTTACCCTCGCACTTTAAGATTTGCCAGAAAAGCAGAAAAATTGTTCAAGATGCTGACAGGTTTGGCGGTTGTTGGGGTTTTGTCTTTTTTTCTTCAGCAGCATTTTGGTCAGCCCTAATCTATAATGTTTGTTTTTCCTATGACTGAGCTAGATATCTTGTTACAAGTATGCAATGATATATCTGTCCCTAATGGCAAACTGACAGGGTTATCAGTCACAAAGTAGCCCATATTTGCACTGAGTTAAAATGAAATACACATCACTGAGCAAGACCTCTTGTATGTTCCACTTTAGTGATTTTATCATTCTTGAGATTAATTGACCACTTATTGAAGTCAGTGTGATAAATTAAAATATCTCTGGTTTCCCTATATTTTCTATATACCAGTAGCTTCTCTTTAATTTAACTAGGTAATTGGTGACTTCTATGTTTATTTTCTCCCTTCACTAATTTAATATTATTAGAACATGACCTTCTTGATGGCTCTGAGGAATACATCCATTTGTCACATGTACTGTGAAGGAAGTTCCAGCTTTCTATCCCTACTTTTTGCTGATAGGTTTCCCAGTTAATATGAAACTGTTGTCCAATGTGTTTTGTGACAATGGCAAACTATCAAATGAGAAACTTTCTCACTGAACTTTGTGAGAATAAGGAAGACAATCATCTCTAATCTAGACTGTCAAGCTTCTGCTTAAAAATATCTCCAGCTCCTGAGGACTGATAGTTTCCTATTAATGCTTTAAATCAACTGGGCACATGTCTTTAATTCATAGTCTCTACAATGCACTAGACTTTCAGAAGGAAACTGCAGGTTCAGTTCTAACCCGTTCTTAACTGCAATAATAACCACATGCCAGCATTTCAAGTACAATTAATATAATGGGAAAAGATGAGACTATACTAAAACCCTTCGCCTTAATTACAGTCCAAGGATTCAGATAAAAATTGTAAACATTAAGAAAGCATAGCAGTAAGGACCCTCAGAAGCACTCATATTCCTCAAATGCAAAAGAGGATTTTTGCATATTTCACTCTAAAGGAARACCTAGTACGTGCAACACTGAAATACAGAACACAGGTGGTTCTGGGAATGAAGAATGCTCACTACAGTTGAGGTCGCTATCTTTCTCTACTTGAGTACATGCACATGAAATAATTTCCTATGATACTAAATGCAAAATAAAATGCAAAGTAATTACCTACTATTACTGACTTGCTCTTTGAATTAAGTTGTGATGATAGGGGAGAGGTTTCAGGTCTTTTAAACTAAACTTATCTTACAAGAAGAGTCCAGAGAAAGTAATGAGCTTGACACCTATTCACTTCAAAGTTAATGCTAGAGTTAGACTTAGACACACTGTGTCACAAATTTGTGGTCTAATGAGACAAAAATCTAAAATGCCCTGTAATTAACAAGATTAACAAGATTCAGGACATCACACAGACAACTCAGTCTAATCCTATTCTTAGAGATACTGTTCTTTCATCTTCCTCCCAACTGATCAATCACAGCATCAAGGGCCAGACTAGGGCCATTCTTAATTAAAAATATGTAGAAAAAAATCCCGTGACCCTAAAAACCTGGGAAAAATAAATGCCACCCCCAAGATGCTGAATAATCCTGTCCATAGAAACTGCTAGAATTCATGAAAACAAGAAAATTGTTAGTAATTAAAACAGTATTAAGACAGCCAAAAAATCAGGGAAATGCTGCAATAAAGAACATAATATCCTGTCTTACAATATCTTTAGCAGCAGTCTGTCTTGCTTTGCAGCAGTCTGTCTTTTACTTTCTTCCCAGGTAACAGTATCTCAATCGCAACACCTTGCTAGATGCATTCATTAACTACCAGTAAAATGGTAAATCAGCAAATAGTATGATAGTCCTTTGCTGGTCTGGCTACAAGCAATCTGCTTATTTAGTGCCATGAAGAGATAGCTGCTCACAGATTAAGTTATTTAGCTTTATTAAGAGGGTTGACTATCTTCTAGAAGAGCTATCTTTTACATAATCCTTCCACCCCCTAAAAAGTGTCTTAAGCTACAGCATCAGTAGCTGCAAATTCGACTGGGAGAAAATCTATATGGACTTCAACATTTTGAGCCGTCTACTTGCCTCACCACAAGAACTTTCCTTCATTAAACTTCTACAGTACAGACACTTCTAGAATGTGCCTTGCTTCATCCTGAATGAATTCCATAGAATGAAGCCTTCATCCTGAAACAAAACACAAAAAAGATTTGGAGAACTATGAGCTGAAGCATGCCTAGTGGACTACAAAAGAAGCCTACTGTTACTCTACTTCTACTACTTAGATGGAGATGTTTAAGACTAGATGAGACTAATCCCAACTCAGCTGTCAACAGAGTGCTCACTCTCCAGTAGCCTACACAAATCAGAATCTGTTGCAGATATTTCTGCCTTCTCACTAACAAAAGAAGCCCATTTACCAATGGAATTTCTGTTTGAGGGGGTTCCATTTCATCCCCATGAACACCATGAAAGAGCTTTCAAACACTGATAACCCCAAGCACATACTAGAATCAGATTTCATTTCTCTGCATATTCATGGGTATGAACGAGAACAGACTTACCTCTTTCAAAATTAAGGCACTTCCGTATTAAAAGTGCTCTTCGAAGAGTTATGGCTTCAGCTGAATTCGAGTTAATGCACATACATGGAGAGCTCCTTATGTCCTTCTGCTGTTTTGCCTTTTAAGATGTATTCTACTTTCAAAAGTTCATGTTTTTTACTATGGTCTAGGTTCCTTTAAAGGTCTTCCTGCATATTCGTTATAGTATAATGTATACTTTTCAAATCCAACATGCCATTTCCCTCAGCACCACTGTCCTGCTGTGTCCTCTTCCCTGAATCTTCTTTCATTCAATAAACATGAAATAGTTAGCAAGACAGTCCTTGTTACAAGCATTATCAAGAGCAGGCACAGGGAGTTTAAAAAAAAACAAAACCAAAAACAGAGTAGAAAGCTTTGATTTAACTAGTTTCAGAAACATTCCAATCTATCAAAAGCAAAGAATCAATTTGCAGTTCTTCAGCTCTTCGTGTCAGCAGTTCTAAGTATTTCATTCTAGAGAAGTAACCCAAGCAGTATGTGTATTAGCCACAAAGCATCTATATTCCATGTATTATGTGGTATCTCCAGCTTACAGGAGCTGCCATCCTTTCCCCCTCCAGGGTTCAATCTCTTCTGACATTCTATGCTGTAAATCCCACTCCTAAAAGGCCACCTGTCCACACTGACATACTCACTTAAAACAGTGTGTGAAATCTAATCTTTGTACAAAAAGATGAGTCTGCAGATTTTGGCTGAACCTGTGCAAAGTTACCATTCTCATTACCCTAGTTTGGCAAAGATTTTTCATGAGTTATAGAATGAACAGAGTCAAAACACCCTAGCATCATTGTGGGTATTAGATGTAACTGTCATTTAAAAATTAAAGAGATTGGTAGATTCAGAAATTTAACAGAACTTCTCTATTTTAATGGAAGCTTTCTGATATTTCTAGCTGTAGAATGATGCCAACCCAACATGGAAATAGAAAATCTACACTTCTCCATGCCTGAAGACACGTGTTAGGATTCTTTTGCATATAGAACACAATTGCAAAAGTTTTTAAACTTACTTATTTTGGTGAAAGGGACCAGAATAAGAGAGTACTCCATGTAGAATTATTGTGAACTATTACCTCTCCTGGCATACTCCTTATCTACCAGTGTTCTTTAAAACAGGGACTGTCCTTCCCTCATTTGTATGCAGCAGCCAACACAAGCTTCCCTAGAAGACATCAACAGCTTCCTTGTGTCCCTTCAAGGCCATGCTTTCTGCCACAGGAATAACAGTCAAGACCAGGTTATCACAGCTCATGACATGATATTGAACTAGCACAGACTGAGCCCAGGATTGGGGGTGGTCATTTACAATATTGGGAGACTCAATATTACCAGTAAAACTACATAATTGAAAGTGTTACCCTGATCAGTAAGTGTACAGGAAATAGCAAGGAGAAAGTATTTTTACTTCTGAGATCCAGGATTTATAGAGAGAGATCATATATTTTATTAAATTAAGAGACCACACAGCTTCTACATTATTACAACCGATTTGCTAATTGCTAAGAACCAGACTTTGGATATACCAAAGGCTACCAACATTTCCAGTAGCTTTCAAATCTACATTATGTGGGCAAGTAATAGGCACTGCATATTGCATTAGGCATAGATTAATTTCAGCATAAACCCTGCCTTTTTGCTCATACCACACTTATTAGAAGAGGATGAGGAGGGTTTTACTGATTATATGCATGCACATGACTTCACATCTATTTAGGAAATTCTAACTCTTTCACAGATTATCTGCAGAACTTGTTGGCGAGAAGGAACATACCAGCAGTTCTTTGCTACATAAATACAACTGCTATTGTTTTCATCTTTAAAACATACAGTGTAAGTTCTCTCAGCTCCCACACCTATTTTAACCCTATACATTAGAAATTAATGAAATTTACTGACATCACTTAAACTGTCTAAATRATAATTGTAGTTGTGAAGATATATAACCCCATTGAAAAGCCCAACAGTGGGTGTCAATCTATAAATAAAACATTGGGTATATATATGTTTGTACATTTTTTAAAGTGTACCTATGAGATTAGAAACAACCATTATGGGAGTACCAGGGAAACACCACTGTTCATGTGTATGTCAAAAGAAGAAAGTTCATCATAATCATTATCACGATTTCTAGCAACTCCTGCTGTGCTCCAGGATGATACTAGACAGAATAAGCTGTAAGTGTGAACAATCATTTCTTTGAATGAAGCATGTCAATAATTGGCTGAAAGGTAATACAACTGAGGAGACATTTTTCTGCCTTTCTTCCTTTTTTGCACAACCCATCAAGCCTGAGCTTTCACACAGATCAAGTCAGACAACAGATGAGCATTGAAAAGAACAAAGATAAAGTGTACAAGCTTTCCCTACAATTAATATTTGCCATTTACTGAAAGAGTTATGTAAAATGAGGATCTACTATCACAGGAAGTAGGACTTTAAAGTTGACTATAATATTTTCTACAGGAAAAAAAAAAGGCACTCAAACAAGCCCTAAATAATTTCTGCAACATAACTTCAGGCTTGAAGTTGAAATGGTAATACACCTGCTTTGTTTCTGCAAGACACTTACCTTTATTTCTGTAGCAAATGCAAGGGAAATGTCACATTTTTGAACTTCAAATCTGGGGTCACTCATGGCTGGGAAACTTACCACTGTCACTTTCCTTTGACCTACACTTCTGCAATACGGTAATAAATATGATAATAAGCGTGGTAATCTTTTTTTTTTGTTTAAGATAAAAACATAGGCATGTTTATATTTGGATTGTTTAGAATTCAGACATAGTCTTCTGGATTTATGAAGCTTAAACTCAAGGAGTACCGAACAAAATTCTAATATAATCACCTGCATATCATAGACCATGAAAGTTTTACCTGATTTTCTTTGTATTGAATTCAGAAAAGCAAAGAAAAGAATTCTAATTTGTGAGGAAACCGATTGCTCTGAATGAAGTATGAAATACAAACCTGTTTCCTGTATTTATTTCACATATACACAAACATATATAAATTATGTATAAACTGACAATGTGCTACTGCCTTCAGTGACTTACACTGACTAAACATCTGGCTATCCACATTTGATTCTATATTAAAATACAACTACAGAATCATTCATTAAAGCAAAGCTGCACTGCACTCAACACACTAATTCTGTCCATTTATTCAAGTTTCTCATTCTCCTTCACATCCCACAGCGTTGCTTGGAAATATGATATAAAAACCCTTTCTGAGACTCAGCATCAAACTCCACCAATCAGAGAAAGTTCCAACTCCAAATTCCATTTTGAAAATTACAGGGAGTTGTTCTAACAGATTATTTATTTTAGAAAGGAAGTTTTTTCTGAACTTTTTCTACCAAGATGCTGGCAATCACTGCACTGAGGTAAAAATGACTATTTGGACCAGAGGGATTTGCTCCCATGCACTTCAATCTTGGTGACAATCTATACTATAAGCAATTTTTGAGAAATTTCTCATGAGATGTCAGCTATGCATGCTAAAGGCTAACTTTTTTTTTTTTTTTATGATTTGTGGCTCATATTTGCATGATTTTGCACTTAACCCATAGCGTAGGCTGTCAAATGGAAGCTGTAACTCAGAATTAGCACTCTGAAGAGCTAAGATTCATTGGAAAAGCTGAGAAATCAATTTAAGGTGCCACTCTCATGAAAGTGGAAATTTAGCTTTCAAAATGAGCTCCACTAAACCCAGCAAAACATAATTTTACATTTTTTAATAACACTGTCTCTTGACATATACCTAGGCAACTGTTTGGCCTACTTATTCTCAAATATCTACTACTTGTAAAGCAAATATAAGTCCCCCTTGTCTTAAAAATGTGGGGCTTTTGTAAGTATTACTGTATTTCAAATTCATCAAGGCTTCAAAAGACGTAATAGGCTACCTATAGTTCAAGAGGTGACATGGCAAATACTTTCTCTATTCTAAAACTAAATTTTCCTATGGAGAGACAGGCACCTCATATAGTCAGTGGGAGCTGAGTTCTTGAGTGCATCCTGGCAGTTACCGTCACCTTCTGTATAATAGCTACACAGTCAGAGAACTTGCTGTCCTCTACTTGCAGCATTCCAGCTCAGTCTTCCCTTTGTAGCACAGTTTCTAAACCACTAATCAATAAATGAGGTCTAGATGAGGAAGATTTCAACTCCCTTGGTTAACTTGGGATGTTGTCATAGATATCCATGATACACTGTTACTAAATACTAAAATGATGAGGCCCAAGAACTAGCATAGGATACAATAGTATAAATTAAAACAATAAATACTAAATTACAATAACTGAAATGTTAATTGTCAGCCATGATGAAACAGCAGAGCTAAATTATTCTAAAGTTAATTCTTTGTGTGTTTAAAGAGCTATTCTCTGTCAATGTATAGAAAGCAATACAGGAAGAGTAAATAAAAGGGAGCAAATCCATATTTTTCTGTTTGGGCAGCTAATCCTGAAGAGAGGAGTCCTGGGTGCCAGTCACTACTCCCAAGATTGTTTCTGGTTTTAATATTCAAAAGTTATCAGAAAAACATACCTACACATAGCATCTTAACCGTTGTATCTACAGCAATGATCTTTCAAAACACTGTGTTAATATTATAACAGTTTTTTTCATGTCACTATCCTGAAGCATCAATGAGGCTGTAGTGACACGCTCTGGCTGTAGAAAGCCTTCTAGCTTCCCATAGCAGCACCAACATTGCAAACATCCAGTGCCACCCACAGCTAGCAAGGCATGGGAAAACCTTCGCATTGGTCTAATCTCGTTTTCTTTTCCCATGATGAATATGTCCTTGCAGAAAGAGGAATGTCTTTGTTTCTCAGATAAGTAAATGTCAGTGGGGAGGCAATTCCATTTGGTATTAAAAAAAATTATATTTGACAAAACCTGCATGCTGTTATATAGATATATTTTTACATTTAGCCAAGGTGTTTCCAAAGGAAGAGTAGAGATCACACATGGAGCATCTGCCTCCATGAAGAAACTTCATAAAGAAGCTCATAAATTATTCATTTCATCAGTGATTACCAATGTCTCCACAGAATGCCTAATGTCTCCAGAGCTGACATTCTTCCTCCACTTTCTTCCTCTTTTTCTTCATCCTTTCTTCCTTTTATCACCTTCCCTTTTCTGCATGCCTCTTGAACATCTCAGTTATCTTATCAGATAGGGCAATAAGGACATGACATGAACCATGTAAAGTTAATGTCAGGGCCCTGAGTGCACCAACTGCTTTCCCCATTCCCAGGGCTTTATCCCCTCTGCATCCCTTGCCACTGTTTCTCTGTGTGTGTGGAGATAGGCTTTTTCTCATCTGAACTAACAATTACTATCCAGAAATTATGTAGAATGAGTAATTTTCACTGCTCTCCAGCTATACTATCTATGCTATTTTTTCCTTAATTATTTTGTTCAGGGCCATGAACACGATTAAGTGATTGGTGTCCCTGAACCACAAGGAGAGGCTGAGAGAGATGGACCTGTTCAGCATGGAGAAGAGAAGGCTCAGCAGGATCATATCAATATGTGTAAATACCTGATGGAGAGAGTAAAAAAGACAGAGCCAGACTGTTCTCAGTGGCACTGAGTAACAGGACAAGAGGCAACAGGCACAAACTGAAATACAGGAAATTCCACTTAAACGTGAGAAGTATCTTTTTTACTGTGAGGGTGGTCAAACAGTGGAGTGGGATACCCAGAAAGGCTGTGCAGTTTCCATCCTCAGAGATTTTGAAAACCCAGCTGGGGAAGGGCCTGAGCAACTTGCTCTGGCTGACACTGTTCTGAGCAGAGTGGTTGGACTGGAGACCTCCAGAGGACCTTTCCCACTTCCACCATTCTGTGATTCTATGATTACTATCACTTGTGTTACTTCTTTGCTGAGGCATGAGATGACCTTCCTATATATTTGACTAGAGCATAGAAATTTGACTAGACCATAGACGATACTACCATCTTCAGTCACCTGAATTTATGTAGGTCAAATATGGTAAAAGATCAAAAAAAAGAAAATTCTCATTTTCATTATGGACTGTCCTGTACTTTATGCATACAGGTACAAGCTCTGATAGCTACTTGAAAAGACTACACAGCTCTGACTTGCACATTTCAGAGCTATTTTTATGGTCACTATAAAGGTACACAAGCTTAATGAGACTAGTGCCTGTATATTATATTACATGGTTCATCCAAAGTATTGTTTTTCTACATACAAATTAAATACTTTCTTGCTAGAAAAAAAAATAGTTTCTGGTAATAATTATTCTACCGATAACATCACACATTATTTGTAAACACAGTGGTTCCAACATGATAAGCTGAGAGTTCCTCTACATCTTAAAGTTTTGGCCTCTAGTAAATACTGACAGTGCATCCCACATGTTTCCTTTCCAATTGTCAGTGATTAGGATCTCCTTAGAATCACACGGAGCTCCTGAAACCTCAAGAATCAGAAACTCTCCAGAAGTATGCAACTGAAACAAATGAATTTTAGTCTTTTCTACTGAGAATACATGGGGATGACATCCCAACAGAAATTATTCTTTTCCAATGTGAAAACAAAACAAAACTCCATTTTAGTTGTTCTTTACTTTAAAGATAGTAGGGTAACTCTGGTTTATTCATACATCCTTTCAGTCACCCACTTCTGATTTTTATTTCCTGACGGTAGTATAGAAGACATTAAGAAAGGGAGAACAAATAGTTAATACATGCTCCACTATAATTATCTTCCATGGGACATTTCCAGAGAAATACTCTTCTTCCTTTCTTTTCCTATAGAAGAAGGATGGATAGACTCAAATGAACAAAATATGTTTCTGCTTTCTTCACCTCTGTACGCAGACATAGCAGAAATTCTGTATAGGGTGTGAGAGTAGGGTGACTTTTGCTAAGAAATCTAATTCAGAGACAGAAGCTATTTCTATCAGATTTCCTGTATCTAAGACCAGCTGGGCACAATGCCAAAATATGCCATTACCCTAAGATCAGTGTCCCACAAAGGCTTTTTTTCAACCCCTGCCCCTCTTTTAGGAAAAACATGATTCAACATTGCAAACATTTTTCTACAGTTAGAATGGCCCTTTTGACATAAAGACCCCAGAATTTCACAACTCTTTACACATGGATCAATATGTTCTCCCAAACATTAATTTTAGGGTTGAGAGGCCATGAATCTATCTTTTCCCTTGGAATATGAAACACAAGACATACAATAATATGCAAATATTAAATATACAGGCCTGCTTATGATTAACTTCCCCTTTTGGGTCTGTGCATAAGTACATACTTAAGTATGCAATCAGGGCCTTTGTCACAAACAATCATGCAGTAATACTGCCAAACTCTTTTTTCCAAATCTTCAGCTTCATACACGTTATTTCTCAATCAGAATGGGCCTAGTCCTAAACCAAATATTTGTATGTCAAGAAAGAACAGCTTAGGGTTCATGAATACTGCATTACATAAAGATAGAGCTAAAAACTGGGGCTTAACATTACAGAAAAAGTGGGCAAGAAAGGATTTGTTTTCTTATGTATGAAATAATAGATATTTCATGTTGTTTGTACAGAAGTCTGTCTCCTACTGATAAGAATACCATGCTGCAAACCTATTTCTGATCAAGTTTAGTAATTAACTTTAGTAGCAAGTATGGGTTTTTATCAGTTTTAAGAGCTTTTTCCAACCTCAGTGATTTACATTATGTTGAACCTAGATCAGGACTGGTATTTTTAATTTAAAAAGGTGAAATTCTTTTATTTTCCATGAGACTATATCTTATTTAGGATTCTTCAAATTTCCTTTCCTACAGTCTGACTTGAAATACATTGAATTGTTTCTAAAAAGACTCTCTGTTTTTTATAAAGGTCATCAAAGCACAACAAAGGATGAGTATGTCATCCTGGTTGGGTATATGAATGTTATTGCTTTATTGTACGTAATTTAATCATCAAGCTTATTCATCTCATGAGATGGTAATTTTCCTTCAAGTGCAATTATATTTCGCAGTATGCCTCCTGATTAGGCAGAAACAGAAATAATTCATCAGAAAATTACAAAAAGAATTAATCATCACCAACATGGAAAGTAAAAATTACGATATTCAGCAGCCACTAAATAATTAAATCCCTTCATTTCCAAATGTATCCACCAAAGCTTAACAGGAAGCATGTACATATGTGCCAATAAAGAATAAAGATCATATAACCACCCATTCAGGGTTTACATTTTGAATTGTGCGAGAAAGATGGGTAATTTATTGCTTGTTTCTTTACAAAGCACTGTTTTAATAGATGACGTAGAAGACAGCCCTCTGTAGTATAAATATGTATTTTATTGCAAATTGTGTCTCAGCCTGCAACATTAAAATCCTAAAATGGAAAAATTAAAAGACAGTATTGAAATACAAATGACTATTCTTACATCCTGTGTGACAGTTCCACAGAATACCAAAGTCCCAAACAATTCTTTAGAATATGAAAGCCTGATCTTGCAAGTATATGCACATATGCACATGTCTATTAGTTTCTGTTAGGCTACTCAATGCGTTACATTAAACATGCACAAAAATCTTTGCAGGATTCAGGCCTAAAGCTCTGTTCCTCCAAGTCATTATGTCACTTAGATACAGAAATGGCTTCATTAATGGCAAAGAGTTTATAAATTAGAGAAGTCCAGCAGTGCATTCAAAGACCATATTAGAGAGAGCAAACAAAAAACTATTGCTAGAAGACACTGAAGAGTTAATTTAGATTACAAACTAAAATGTCAGATTCCTAACAGTTTGTCTTTCAAAACAATATTCATTTCAACATATGTAAATTGAGATGTCTTCAGGCATCCTGAGGTTCACCACAGTCTTGATTCAGTTGCTCTAGACTAAGTCAGATAACTGGCAGATATGACATAGAAGTAAGGACAACAATATCCTCAGAAACAATGCATGATAAAAAATTAAGTTTATAATCTTGCAAATGGTCACTAGCAATGCTGGAAATCCTGAGCATACAAGTGCTGTTGAACTGAGTGCCTGTTTAGACTCTAGAGGAGACAATAGCAATGGAGACAACATAGTGATAATAGAGTTCCCTATCACAGGTTGCCAATACTTGAATATAAATGAAATATACAAATGAAGTATGTCAAGTAGCTAAAAATACTATGGAGAAGTACAGAAAAATTATAGAAATACCAGCTCAGCAGGAGTAATGGTTTTTTGACAAAGTTACACAATATTTTTCATTGGATGCCAGAGACTAAATAAAGCAGAACTCCATGAGGAATAAAATGCAATGAGCTTGAAAGCATATCCCAGAGATGGAGTAAGATTTTATCAACACCAGCAAACATGTATCTTATACATATTTTTCTCATATGTATAACCTTTTTCCATGAGATATATCCATTAACCTCTGCATAGTTAATAAATGTTTACATACGTATCATACGTCTCCATTTCCCCATAAATAGATGCGGTCTCACGTCTTCCTTAATAAAGAAATTTTTAAAAGCCCTGGAAGTAACAAAAACAGTAATTCTCAAGGAAGAGTAAAGCAGTAAAGCAGTATAGGTTCATCTCACACTGATTAGATAATATAGCTAAAAATAATCACAAGATTGGAAAAATCACACGGAAGAGATTAGCTAAGTAAAAAATCAACAAGTTATCCCCCAAAAGAAGTAAAATAGTATTTTCACTTATGAAGTAAATTTGAAACTGTTGACTTTACAGATAAATGTATGTCATAATAGTCATTAGTTACAAGCTATTGTTTCCAGTGCAAAAATATATGACACCCAATCAATCTAGACTTCTCTATCATAAAAAGTTACAGAACAGTTTTGAAACAAAAAACTGTTTTCTTTTTACAGGTGTACCTGCACACAACACCTGTGTAGAAAATCTGTGTATTTACACATGGTGTAATCAAATTAAATGAATGTAAGATTGGATCAGGCATTTCAAATAACAAGAGATATTTTTACTGGAAATACGCATTATATTTATGAAAATGCAATACAATTAATAACATTTTCCATATCAATCATTGTTTTCATACTTCATTTCAGTGCTTCATTGGTATTTTTAACAAGAAAAGATAAAAATTACATTATAAATTTACACATTTAAAAAAAGGAACACGCAGTGTCCACTGCTACATTATGGATGACAAAGAATATATACGAAGTATTAAAAGGCTGATGTATCTGTGATGTGATGTGGCTGAAGGTACTTGGAAGCCTATATAAATCAGGCTATGATTCAGAAATTCACTTCAAATACATTTATTTCAACTCTAGCACCACAGAGTCACACACAAGTTTTGCACTGTTAAACAAGGGTCTCAAATATCAGTAATACTGGTTAGAGTAACAGAACTGGATCCTACCCAATGGAAAAATCATAGAAGAGTAAGCCACATCATCCAGTTAAAAACACAATGTACTCAGAATCTATAGATTCAGAATAATTTGTAAACAGTGTAAAAAAGATCTCTTCCAAAATCTTTCAGCAAGTAAAGGGTATGCAGAGCTAATAAATTATTAAACAAAAAGCATTAAGTTCTGCCACATATAGTACTATGAAAGACACTATCTAATTCATATCATCTGCTGCAGCTATCCAAAAATAAAAAGTGACACTATATGTCTATCACAACCCATATCCTAAAACTGAAACATGGAGCAGTTCTACATTATATAGCAAATGTGTATAATACCCAGTTATGAAACAATTAGTGCTCCACACCCAAATTTTTTCTTGATTTAACCCTTTGGAAATTAAAGAGGAGTAACACTGCTGCGTAAACTGGGCCTTCTGAAAGTTAGCCTAAGCTAGCTGGCCCAGTTGCTTCTATACACAAAGGAGAAAGATGGGAATTTCTCAGAATGAATCAATCCCGTGAGAGATTTATCTCTTTTCATCTTTTCCTAAGATGTTCATAACAGAAATATGGTTTCTGCTATGGAAATAACAGAAATGTCATCCAAAAATAACATTTTCTGGACAACATTAAACCTTTCACTAGTGATTTTTGTGTTTGAAAAAGAACATACAAAGCATGTGAAGCACCTTGACATTGGAAAAAGCAACACTGGGTCTGATTCTGGTCTCATTAACAAATCCTATAGATAAAATCTATCTTCTGAGTAAGATTAAAATTTCATGAATTGTGTCTTATAAAAAGTTGCTCAATTCTTTAATGATAGATTTGGTATTATTTAGCAGTCTTGATTTTCCAGCTTCCTGTTCATTTCTCTGCACAGCAAAGGCTCTCAGAAAAGACTAAAAGCATCTCTTCTTCTGCATCCAGCAAACTTCATAGCTACATTGCACCATAACAAAAGTACATTCCTGTTATTAATTTGCCTTATATTATCTAGAAAGAAGCAACAAGAAAAATAGACGTACAGTACATTTCAGGCATGTAACAAGAAGTAAGGAGAAAAAAAGGAAGAATACAATTTATTTCACTTCAAGTGGGCTTTTTCTGCACTGTGGGAGTGGCTATCAAATTAGACAGGATTTAAATAGCATCAGAGCTAATTCAAACTTTTAAAATACAAAAAAGTCGATCAAAATGTCAATGTAATCAGTTCTTTCATGAGCTTCACTGATCACATAGCTATTTTTTCAATATCTACTGCATCCAAGTACCTATCTGATTTACTTAAATAATCATCAGCAATTAGGAAGATAACCTATATTAAATCTGAAAGGGCATTCAAAACAAATTGCATTTTTTCACTGTGATCTATATGAGATATCTTTGTCAGTTTGTAAAATCGTATGACAGTGTTACTTTTAGTTATTTTTTTATACTGACAAAAGCTGTAGTGTAACTAAATTAAATCAGCAAAATACCCTTTATTACTATAACTTCCTTCGTTTGTGAAATCAGTATAAACTGTATCTAAAAAAACCCCATACTCTTCTGCTAGTATAAGCCTTGCTACAGTTAGAGGTGCATCTAATACAAATATTCTGTAAAAGAGATACAGCATCAAACCCTTTCTAGAACAGTCAACACAAACTTGTTCAGAACTGTTAATTTTAAAACCCTCAACACTTTGTTCTTTGAATTATCCACCTGCTAATTGTGGTCTTAAAACTGAGATAAGATTGGATAAATTTTCAAAAATACTCATCCGCAAATGTAAAGGGGAAAAAAGGGCCCTGCTGACCTGTCTGCGCTTACTATTATTGTACATAAAATAACTGGTAGGAGCACTCATATACAAAATTCCCAATGCATTTTATGTGTTTGTTATTAACACATTTGAATAAAATCTGCTCCATATATCAGTGCAGACATCACAAAACTACTTTTATACCAGAACTTAAATTGAACATATGGTACTACACATTTCTGTAGGAAAGGAAGTATAAACTGAAGAAGTAGAACCCAAAACACTTCTCTTTTTCCTATATCATGTAATCAGTCCCCAAGTTATACCACCCATTGTGTTAATTCCTTATATGAAAATAATTGAAATTACAGTGCTACAACTTTGACTAATTGCATTAATATGCAACAGCCTGAACCAGTCTCAAGCTACATCTATACTTCAAGAAGGGCAAGCAGGAGGACTCAAGGAACTACAGTCTGTTCAGTCTAAGTCCCCGGGATGGTTATGCAGCAAATCCTCCTAGAAGATATTTCAAAAGACATGAAAGACAAAAAGATGACTAGAAACAGCCCACATGGATTTACTAAGTGCAAATCATGGCTGACCAATCTGATTGCCTTCTACAATGAGATGACTGGCTTTGTAGACAAGGGGAGAGGAATAAATGTTTACTTTCATTTTAGCAAGGCCTTTGATACCACCTCCCTCAATACCCTTGTAACCAAACTGGTGAGATACATATTGGGTAAGTGTACAGTATGGTGTGAGGAAAATTATCTGGACTGTCATGTTTAGAGGTCAGCTGCACAAACTCCAACTGGCTACTCCAAACTAGTAGCATCCCTTGGAGATCAATTCTGGGGCCAATACTATTTAATGTCTTTATAAGCAACCTTAATGGGACAGAGTGCACTCTCAGTAAGTTCACAGACAGTATCTAATAGGGAGGAAGCGACTGATATGCTGGCATGCAGTGTTGCTACTTAGAGAAACCTTGACAGACTAGAGAATGCCTGACAGGAACCTCATGAATTTAAAAAAAAAAGGAAATGCGAAGACCTGTACCTGTGACAGAATAACCCTATGCAACAATACAGGCTGCAGATCTATCGCCTGGGAAGCAGCCTTGCAAGAAAAGAGCCCGGTGGTCCTGGTGAACAAGAAGCTGAACATCAATCATCAGTGTGCACTGGTAGCAAAAAAGGCTAACAGCATACTTGTCTGCATTAGTAAGAGAGTAGCTAGCAGGTCAAAGGAAGCAATTCACTCTCTCTGCAAGGCACTTGTGAGATTGCATCTGGAGTACTGTGTTAAGTTTTGAACTTACCAGTACAAGAAAGACGTGGACATACTATAGCAAGTCCACCATAATGATTATGAACCTGGAGAAAATTATACATAAAAAAAGGCCAGGAGAATTATGTTTGTTCAGCCTTATGAAGAGAAGACTAAGGCAAAGTCGTCTTGCTGTCTGAAACTACCTTATAGGAGTCTATAGAAAAGATGGAGACAGACTGTTCTCAAAGGTACATAGTGAAAGGACAAGAGGCAGTAGACATAAAAGCTGCAACATGGGAAACTGGGTATAAAGGAAAACACTTTCACCATGAGGGTATTAAAATATTGGAGCAGGTTGCCCAGAGAGGTTGTGGAATCTCTATCCTTGGAGATATTAAAAGCCAAATATTAAAGGCCAATTCTACATGGCCCTGAGCACCTGATCTAGTTAGACCTGCTTTGAGACCTGACCTCCAGAGGTCCCTTCCAACCTAAATTATTCTGACACTGTGAATTCTACTAATACAATAAACAGGACTATTTCACAGGCTCAAGCAATAACCTGCAACTGTCCACTGCATTTTCTTGCTAGCATGTTCTTTGCTAAAACCCATGCCAGTTACCACTCTCCCAGACTACATGTAGGCATGATTTGGAACACAGCACAAGCCAGAAACTCTTCCAGTTGACAGTATGGATGGGGACAAACTTCTCTGAACAAGAAAGAAAAGACATAATAGCCATATATCAAGCTAGGCCATGCCACTTTACCTCGGGACAAGAGAAAGGTCCCTGGTTTGTTTTATTTCGCTGTATAGATGTAGCCTGAGGGGCAGATGAGGAAACAAGCTAAAGAACCAACAAGCCATAAAGTATGTAGTTAGCAAGAATAAGAAACAATGCCAATGAATGATTTAAACAGTGTGATCATTAATAGAACACAGATATTGAAATTCTCACCGTTTAGAAATAGAACATGATGCTTTTGGACTAAGTAATAGTTTATATATCAAAACATGAAAAAGCTTAGGCTTATCCAAAATAGATCATTAGCTGTTCAGCAGTTTTGAGGTTTTTAAAACATAGATGAGGTCATGGGAAGTCCCAAGGAATAAAAACAAAMGGTCCAAAGGATGCTCATTCTCAGTGTAAATGAGTCTGTCAGTGTACAGCAGTTTATCAGTCCATTAAAACAGTAGGTCAAATTATTCAGTTACACTCGATAGTTGTGAACTTAATTAAAGATAATTCTGAAATTTCTTGGACAGATTCTATGATAAGCATTTACCAAAGCTAACTGACAAATTGTACATTATTACAACTGCTTTGTATAAGCTCTAACCCATCACCAATAACCATTCTTAGTGGGAGAATGCTTGAATGAAATACATATATGCTGAGACGTTACAAATGTAGGATTTCTATCAGAACAATTAAGGATGATTTCTGAATCATTTTGGTAGTCTAAATTCACGAAATAGCCATTTTCAAGTGTTGTGGTTTAACCCTGGCAGCACCTAAACACCACGCAGCCGCTCGCTCACCCCCCAGCTCC